>ML675629.1:15149363-15196941 GCA_007922155.1 Mesoclemmys tuberculata | reverse complement strand
CAGGAATCTTCTCCATCTGCCTGTGCTGTCTCTGGGATGCTGCTGCTGCCCTCTTGGTGGCATGGTTTCATTCTCAGGAGCCAAAAGTCCTGCCAATGCAAAGAGAAGGAGAGCGTTATATTTCTGGCCTTTCGAAGCAGCAAAGAAATCCTCCTCAAGTTGACTGTAGAAGTCCACAATTTTGATATTTTTCAGCATTCCAGGGGTGTTACTATCCCACTATCCTTGGTTCAAGATAATTTTTGTAGCCCATGAGGAACAAGCAGAGGCTAGTAATGATAACAAAACTATTAGTGTTTTAACTAAGTAATACGTTCATACTTTCTCAACAGGGGTTGGGGGAAAGTGTGGTAATTCTTTCAAACATTACCAGTTTAGAATTTCTTCCCTTAAGGCTGGCCAAAACTTGGAGAATATAGTGGTTTTCAAAGTACTAGAATGGAAAAGAGAAGTGACTTGCCGGTCCTGCAGATGAGATCCAGCAATCTGTACCACAAAGATGTTTCTGATAATGGTCACCCCACTACATATTGCTGAATGGAAGGGTCTGGTGGACCCTGCAGATTTACATTGCTGGTGAATCTGAAGAACCAGGTTTTTGCTGCAACAAAAATTTACTGAACTATACTTACGCGATTGGGAGGCAGTACAAATGCAAATTTACTGCATTGGCAGCTACCACATGGAAATTTCTTGCAGAAGGAGAACTGAACCAACAACCACCACCATCTCTGGTTTTACCAGAAAATCTTGTGCTTGCCTATAGACAGGGAAAGAAAGACACACTTCAACTTTATTAGATTTCCTGAAGATTCAGCTCAGCACCACAACCTTCACCTTAGACAACTGGAAAGGGACACTGTTTTTATCCCACTGCCAGAACGGCTCTTTCTCCCTTCCCTGCTACCCTTGGCTTGCTCTGTGCAATGAAAGCGCGGACACAAGGGACAGAGAGAGACCGTGTAATGTTCCAAGGGAGAAAAGACTGTGGTAGCTAACTTCTCCTTGGACAAACAATTGTAGGTTTTCTACAATTGTGTTCTGTTTGTTCCCTTCCCCACCTGGGACCTTCCCTCCTCCACCCCATCCCCTGTTCTACAAGGTTCTGGTTTGGAAGGGAACAGGTAGATTAAGGGTGTGGGAGAAGCCCTGAAACTGTCTACTCTTTCAAGGGAAAAAAATACTGATGTAGCTAACATTTCCTTAAATAACCAACTAAAGTTTACTACAACTATTCTCTTTCCCAAGTGAGACCATTCAAAACCCCTGCCTTCAGTCTATGTGGCCCCGGGGTCAATACTGCCTGACTGGCAGCTGAAAAATTCACAGACACGGGCATGCTGATTTTTTTTTTCTTTTAGAAAGTGTTTGGAAAAAAATAGCTGTAGTTACATAAAGCCCTGGCTCATCGGAAATCAATAAAATAATTGCTTTATAACTGTCTCACTTGAGGACCATTTCGGGAGGAGCAGAGTGGAGGCCTGATGAAGGAAGGAAAGCTGCACAAGTTTGGTAAGAAGATGGAACATGATAGTGTTCTGGCTTCAGCCCTTCAGTGACAGAACAATGGATGGCATATTATCCAGGGACGAAAAAAGTCAGTGTACAGTACTTCGAATGCCCTTGATTTTAAGATCAGGCATTTAGCACAAGAGCAAGATGGGATTTTGTTGAAGGGAGATAGGCGTCCATTGTAACTAACTAGCCTTGGGTTCCTACTGTGCGTAAGGCTCTCCTCAGTTTGTAGTGGGTGGCTTCTTCAACCTGCTTCTTTGGATAAAGGAGTAGAATGACATGCTCCTTCTCTTCCTGATCTGTGGGGCACCCTTCACGGTCTCTGCTGCCTCCTGGGCCATGCCCTGATCAGTGTCCTGTCAGACAATGAGATGGGTGGGACAGAGGAAGGGATCATGAGCCCCTTCAAGTTCTGTATTGGGAATTTGATCGCACTGGTCAAACTCCTTATATTAGGGGCATGTATGATGAGTCTCCTGGACCAACTGTTGGAGTCTTTGACCTTCCTACACAGGTTCAGTGCATTGTGGTGATGGGAATGGAGGACGATGGAAACTCGAGACCTGAAACCCTTCTGTTATCCCTGTTCACATTGCAGACTGGCATAACTATGCAGCCATGCCACAGCTAAGGTACGGACTGACTGACACTCCTCAGGCATGCTATCTTACCCTCTACTTTTCTTGAGACATGTTTCAGGGGGTTTAGTGTGGATAATAAGAGGGTTGTGGCACAAGCCCTCTCAGGGACATGTGTACAGTTGATTGTGTAGGTAAGATAGTTGAAATAACTAAAGACCCAGTAGCCTGCTTCTACAATAAAACCCAAGGGAAGGGTCTGAAGCAGAGAACATCTCTGTGTGGATCTTCTTGTGGAGTTTTCTGCCCACTCGTTCTGTTGTGAGGAACAGAGTCTGCCTCCCTCGGTGCCCTATTGAAAAGGTCTTGATGCTAATCTCCAAACCTGACAATTGGATTGTAGGAAATCAGTTATTGTCTAGGACCATTCACACTGAAGCTGGCACACTGGCTCCCAGTCTCTGAGAGAAATTTAAGCAGAGACAAAAGGTAACTGTACTGACATCCCATATAGCCATGCCGAATGCAGTGAGCCTGCAGCTGAAGGTTGCCGCAGGAATGCCTTTTAAGGGGATTTGCCAATATGGAAGGGCAGCATGAACTTATTGTTCAGCCTACGGTTGTGTTATCTTTTTGTCCACCGGGCTGATGCATGGGGAACAATCTGCATTCTCTCTGTAGCCACCTAGGCCACTCCTGACTCACCCCTCCCATCACATGAACCGTAGAACCTTCAGAATGGATCTCTCTGGTATGTTTTTATGGAAAAAACGGACACCTCTCTACTCCTTCCCTCCCCAAAGCCAGACACAATCTTTTCTGAATGGGAGCAGGGCTGCTAGAGACTATGATCAGGCCCTGAGAAAAGAACAGATTTTTAGGTGGCAAAATGATGCCTTTTTTAGCTATTTTGAAACGCTTGCACCCATGGCTGGTTGTACACATATGATCCCCTGTTCCCCAGTGTCCATGGCTATGAATTACACCAGTTTCACCAAGACAGTGAAAAAAGATAAACCTGTTTCAATTCCCTTATTGGTGACTGTGCTGTCACATTCAAACATCATGTCTCTTTACGCTTCATCATGCTGGCTGTCGTTTTAGGCTAAATCAGAATATTTAAGCAGCAGAAGAGGAGGAGAAAAAGGGTTCACAGACACCTGAGGTTACTGAGCAGATGTGTTATCACTGGGAGAGGAGAGTGTCAGAGATAGGCCTAATGCTGGATAGATTTGTTAGCAAAAGCTACAGCATCACAGAAAAGAAACAGCATCTGACTCTCTGTATAAGAATGCCAAGCTCATACAAGGACATTGCAGAACACAGCTCTAGGGGACAAGTTCAAACATTTAGAAATCTAGGTGACGGAAATTGTAGCGTGCAATGACATTTTGCTTAACGTGTATCTAAAACAGTACAGCTGGGAGAAAGATTAAAAAAATAGAGTGGCGCATTCTCATCAGGTAAATAGCTGGAGGCAGCTAAACCTAACAAGAGTTTGCACCAGCTGTGTTCATTTCCTTTGAATATAGGACACATGAATAAAAGAGAAATTGCCTGCGTGGGTTCCACCTGTGCGTGGCACCTTCCACAGTGCCCTGACTATGTGGGGGGTGTAGTCACAAAAAAAGAGCCCCAATGACAGATTGCCTCACTACAATCGGGCAATAGGCATAAGTAAAGCACCAGTCTGTTGAAACTACTATGACCCAGAGGTGAAATTACCTGTGATGGCAGGGAGGCATGTGTAGTGTTGTTGACCTTCAAGCAGCTCAGTTTATTCTCTACGAGTATCCCAAAATACAGAACTCTTTGTTCTGGAAATCAGTCTGGAAAGCCAATGAGAATAGGGTCCCTAGGGAATTATTAAATACTTCCTGAATTCCTCTGGGTTAATAAAATAGGCTCTGAGACATTATTTTAGTATTTCCTGTCCTGAAAAACAGAGCACCCAGAGGTGCAAAAAGATTTGAAAAAAAGGATGTGATTTTTTTAAAAGAAAATTTAACCAAGAATCCTTTCTCAGCCACAATTTTCCTCATGAAATTTGCAAGTGCAAACAAGGGCATCAGCTGTAGATCCCTGTATACCTGATCTGCATGCGCAGTCAGGTTGTTAGAAGTTTCTTTTGTCTTTATTTGCACTGGCAAATAGTTGCATTCATAAGATTGTGCCTGCCATTTGGGATACAAATTCTGGGTGTAAAAAGGAAGTCCAGTTTTTGAAAACAGGGCCCAAAAGTTTGCTAACTGTTTCTACCTAAAAATGGCACTTGTTTCAGATTAAGGTGTAAATGAGGTTCATTCTTACATTATTTTAGCTTCTCGGTTCACACTTCCTTCAACTGACCAGCATTCCAGGCAGAGTTGTGTTTTCTCTTTGAGGCAGTGCCTACGAATATCATTCCCCAAAGTGAGGTTATCACAACTCTCTTGATATGAATTTGGCTCATTCTTCCGTATGTCATCCTGGAAGGTTTGTGTTTTAATGGGACAGACTGTATGCAGTCAAAGGAAGACTGGGATTAGAGGAAAGCACCATAAATGAAGAGAGATTCTTTAATAATCTCTTGAATTAGAATTAAGCGGTGAAGTGACGGAACGTTCTGGTGCCTCTGTAGGCAGGGGACTGTTGCTGACTGCAGGACCTCTGTTTTTAAGCATTATTAGTGGAATGGAACCAAGACAGATGTTTGAATTTCAACAACCACCACCAAAAAAACCATCCTGAATTATAGTATCACTTCAATATTTAATCTTTTTATTCTGGTGCTGTTATTGCCTGATGGTTTCAATTCCTATTAACTCATTAGCATTAATGGAAAAAAATAGCTTATTTTTAACTATTAATTTTTAATTGGCCAAATTCCGCTTGGGGTTGCAGCAGGGTAAAGCCAGAATAACTGTAAATAATCTAGGGAGATCTAGATTTTACTTCAGTGGAGTTATACTAGATTTATACCAGTGTAACTAAGAACAGAATTTTGTCCCATATTTCCAGATCCATAACAACTACATTATTTTTATTTCTCAGATCTGAAGACTATATATTTCAAATATAAACCTGAATTATATTAGTATTGCAGACCTAGACTGAAAGCATATATGAAGAGATTCATCCTTAGTAATACTGCAGCCTTCCATATAATTTATTCTTTTTTAGTTCACATGAGTGCTGAGGAAGAACTGTTGTCACGGAACTATCCTCACGTCTGCTTATTTATTTAAATTCTGCTGTGCCACACCAATGCTCTTTTAGTCCAGGGCTGCTTTTGAATTTTGTGACCACTTCTGCTGTTTTAAATCCTCTCATCCTTTAAATCTATACATTTATTTAAAGGGGGCCTTTACATTTTCATCCCTTTCTTTCTTAGCCTGCTCTTCTATATATGGGTCGCCAAGCCTTTTTTGTTTCTTTGTAACTCATGCACAGTGTGATATGAACAAATAAATATACTCAAAGATGCTGAAGCCTTTCTCAGGTCAGTCATGGGTGTTAGATGAGTTAAGTTTAGAAGAAAATTATATATTCTTAACTTAGTAGTAGTAGTAGGTACTACAGTAGTACCTAGAGACCCTAGATGAGAAAACCCACATTATACTAAGTGAGATGCAGACACATAGTAAAAGACAATCACTGCCCTGAAAAGATTACAGTCTAACAAGACAAAGAGTGGGAGGGGAAAAAAAGGCATAAAGAAGTTGTCACTTGCACCACCACTAATACCCACACCTTCATCTTGGGCCACTAAGTCTTTATTATACATTTATTTATCTAAGGTATTTATATGGCTCCCGTCACCACAGTAGAGGAAAGTCTCACAATCTTAAATGTATTTAAGGTAGGGAATTGCTGTTATCATATTACAGATGGGGAACTGAGGCACAGGTAGACTAAGTGACTGGCCCAATGACTACAGGAAGTCTGTGGTGGGTCAGTGAATCCAACTCAGCTGTCCCAAGTCCAAGGATAACACTCTAACCATTGGCTCATCCTTCTTCTCCCTCATTATTTGGCAAATTATTTCTAAATTGTCTTCTGCACCTAGCCTGATAATAGATCTGGGTGCCTGATAATAGGTATCAAAAAGAGAAATGCAGCATTAAAAAGCAGCATTGCCGCCATGGTACATGTCCCCTCCCACCCTCAGGCACCCCTTCAAATGGCCTATTTTCAGCCAGCCAATAGCATAACTGAACTGAAAAAAATAATCTGCCTGAACAGACCTACAACTCCTTACATTACCTATATATTGCCTCAACACATAGTAGCCTGGTAAGAAACATCATTATTGTAAGGTCATTTGTATGGGTAACTCTAGGCTTAAAAACAATTTTTAAAAATTGATGGGGTTTGACTGACTTTACAAAAATGACTGTGCATGTCACATTAAAAAGGATCATTTCTTCTTCTGCTTAATGAGAAAGGTACAGTGGCACAATGGAACCTTTTGAAATTATGGGATACTTGTGGAACTGTTACTTTTCCCTATTACACTCATGTCATGACTAAAGTTGATCAACTTTTCTCATGCAGAATAAGAAAGACAATGGGCATATTTTTAGGCTTGTGAGCTGATATTTTTTAAAGCAGTCTAGGGCACTTAGAAACATGCAATCCATTAAAATTAATTAGAAGGATGGGTCTAAATACCCTAGACTACTTTGAAAATCTCAACTGATAACTGCACAAAAGTTTACTACAAGAAATAGCTTTGTCAAAGCCTGAAAGTTTTTTA
The DNA here is from genome assembly GCA_007922155.1 of Mesoclemmys tuberculata. Taxonomy (NCBI): domain Eukaryota; kingdom Metazoa; phylum Chordata; order Testudines; family Chelidae; genus Mesoclemmys; species Mesoclemmys tuberculata. The sequence continues at coordinate 15,190,110 of ML675629.1, read as the reverse complement.
TTTTTATAATTTTGAGCTGAGCTGTCAGAATTCAGAGATCAATTTAATTAAGTTTAAATAACTCAAAAATTTGAAAAGTCAGTGGCAGCCCAATTTTCCCAATATTGTGTATTCTTGAAAATCTAAGAAAACCCATGTAAGACAATTTCTGCACTGGTAACAGAATTTTAAATAACTTGGCTAATGAACTATCTTTTGTTGTTGCAATAATGAAGCAAGTCTTATGTTGTGTGATAAAAACACCATCAAAACAGTTGGGTTAAACTGCAAAGTAAAATATCTAACTTGTTTAACTTTATACTTCAAATGAAAAATAATTAAATTTGGCTATGTAAAAGGCCATTTTCATCAACATTGTCTAGATAAAATGAACTGACAGCTGGTAACATTTAGCTATATCTTCAAAAATTAATATGCAGCTTTAACAGAAAGTTTGGTTTTGTTATTATAATATGATTATTAACAATCCTGTCTGCTGTTAACAAAGGACTGAGATTAAAAGAATTCTGGAACAACATTCACTACATATTGGACTTTTCTTTAGTTACAGGACAAGGATCACATCAAAGATCTTCATTCAACTTTCTTCAGTTCCCATTAGCTTCAGCAATGTTGACTTGCATCTGTCAGTTTATTGGAATATCAGAAATCATTCTGTTAAATGATGTGATACTGTGATGAAAACAGTTGGAGTAATGGTTGCAACTTTGGTTTGAAGTATATGGCAGATATTTCTGAGTGAAGGTTGTGGTGTTAGCAAAATATAATTTGAAAAGCAGAATGGAAAAGTTTTGTCCACTTTACTAATTCACTATTATTCTCCAGATTCAGTTTGTATATGCAATCCATCTTTCAGCATTTGTTACACATCCCTATCTCTGCCTGACTCACAGCTGATCTTAGTTTGATACCACTCTCACCTAGGGGAAATAGTCCTTTACCTCAAGCTGTAGAAGCTTTCAATCTCAGTATCAATCTTTAGTGACAACCAACATGATGGTTCATCCAAAGATAAATGTTTAAGGGGTGAACAGTGAAGTATTTTTCCTCTCCTCTTCTTCATGGGCTAGTCATGTGTATATGCACACCATTGCCATATACTAGATGGAATATAGATGCAGGCAACAAAGATGACTGGTTATCTAAATAGTTAAATATAACACACCTACCTCATTGGGATAAAAAAGGCTGAAAGCAAGATACAGCAAACCCAGATTCATCACAAATTAATATTGGGTAAAAAATGAATCCTTGTTCAACTGTAAAGAAATAAAATAAATAAAGCAGATTTTCTGATTCCTCTCGTGGTGCAAGTATATAGACACTCTCATATAGGAATTCTGTTGAAGCCTGTCAAAAATCTAATTCTTGATTGAGTTCAATACCAGTATTTAAAGCACACGAGTAATACATAAGGTTCCTCTGACCACATAATTAAAGAGAAACGAAGTGTACATAGGGCACAACAATATAGATGTAGAACGGTATGTGTAGGAATTAAGACTGAGGCCTGGTCTACATTACAAAGTTAGGTTGACATAAGCCTCTTTGTATCAACCTAGTTGTGCATGTGTCTTCACCTAGATTTGTCTCCTAACAGTGTAAGCTGTCCATTACACCAACATGGTAACACAACCTCCCTGAGCGGTGTTGAGCTACGATCGATGTACTGAGATCAACCTAGTGCAAATGTAGACACTGCACTACCTATGTCAATCCTAACAGTCCTCCAGCAGCTGTCCTAATGCTTGACACTGAACACTCTGGTCATAATTGTGAACTCCACTGCCCAGAGGTTATGGAGAATGGAAGGCGCCCTACCTACCCTGCTCTCCTGCAAAACTCTGCAAGTTTTAGACATGCCTGTTCCTGATTGTCCAGCATGGTGAGCACACCAAACAGCTCTCCACTGCTGTGTGCAACTTCCCAGCTGACCATGCTGGCTACACACTCCAGCTGTGTCCCAGCTTCGAGTTGACAGGAGCTATTAGATCTCTTGGATCTGTGGAGAGAAGAGGTGTGCAAGCACCGCTCCAGACCAGCTATGGAAATGTGGACATCTACTGGCAGATTGCAAGGGAGATGCATGAGGAGGGGTACAACAGGGATCAGAAGCAGTGCCACAGGAAAGTGAAGGAACTCAGACAGTCATATCACAAGACCGGGGAGGCCAACAGTTCATATGGGCCCAAGCCACAGACCTGCTGCTTTTACAAAAAGATGCATAATTGGTAGAGATCCCCCACCCTCACCCCCACTGCACCATGGATACCTCTGAGGAGCCTAAGTTACAGGCCCTGGATGTGAACAGTGAGGAGGAGGTGGAGAAGAATGGAGGATATGTAACCAAGAGATCCAGCTATGCCGCGAGCCAGGACCTGTTTGAGACTTCACTGCAATCCAGTCAGTCCCAAACATTGACCACGGGTGAGCCCTATGTAGGAGAAGGAACCTTGGGTAAATGTGTAAATGTATTTCCTATTACAGAGGTGGCATCTCCAACTTTGCAGGGCACGGCTATTGACTTTTTATTAATTTACTCGTACTAGAAGAGGTATTGACACAGCAGAGAGAAGTGGAGTTGTCTGCTTTTCATTCCCCTGTAAAGTTAGGCGAGGGTGGGGGAGGAGAAAGAGGGCAAGTGGAGCAGTTTGTTCATGGACACAAGGATGTGCTGTGAATCCTCCTGAGGGATCTCAATGAAACGTCCATGGAGATACTCTGCAATCCTCTCCCGAAGGTTTCTAAGGATGGCAGCCTTATTTCTTCCTCTGTGGTAGGACACCATCCCATGCCAGTCAGTGACAACTTCAGCAGTCAGCATTGTAGTAACCAGTCTAGCAGCATACTGCCTGGACAGCTTCAGGGTGCCAGCAGAAGCTGTACTCTCTGTGCTTTTGTTATCCTCAAGAGTGAGATGTCAGCTAAAATCACCAGTGTCCGTGTGAAATGGTGCCAGTATTCAGTGCCACTGTCCTATACTCATAGTTGCATTCAACTGAGCCAGTCCTTCCTCATTTCTTCCCACCTGGTGGGCCATACTCACTATGGCTGGAGCTCTGAGCAGCACCGTGCCCAAACTCTCCAAAGCAGAAGTGTCAGTAAGCCTGTATGGTTTAAAACATTAGGAGAGCACGTGAAGGGAGCTCTGAATCTTAACTTTTGCTTTCCATTGTGACTGTATTGACAATATTACCCCTGTGTGTTGTATCTGTAGCTGCTTTGTTGAGGCTTTGAGGGGTTCTCCCTCCACACTCGTCAAATGTCGGAGCTGGTTAAGGAGAAGAAATAAGCAGATTCGGGATGATATGTTCAGTGAGATCCTGCAAACCACTGCTGCATCAGACCAGGAACAGAGGGCCTGAAGGATGAATGTTGTAGACTGAATGGAGAAGGAAAGAGTGGGTAGGAGAAATACCCAGGAGTCCCAACAGGAAAAGTTAAGGAAGAGGCACCAGGACATAATGGGGCTTCTCTGGCAGCAAACACAGATGCTGCAGGTTCAACAGTTCCTTGCTTCCCTTTGCAGTCCATAGAGAACTCCAGAATATCACCTCCCTAAATCCCCCCCTCAACAGTCCATGTGGTATTAGGGGCCACATCCCTATCCCTACCCCCCTACCCCAGGGGATATTAAGGACAACCACAGCTTCACATACACTGTCCTATAAGAGCCACGATCGATGTATGGGTAGCTAAAAAGGACATGAATTTTCCTTCCCTTTCTTTAAGCTCTCTTCCGTCCTTTTATCAAGACTAATGTATTGCTTTTAAGTTGCAGAGAATTTTTGAAATGTTTTCATTACTCAGTAAAATTCTATTATTTGGAAAATATTTCACCTTTATTAGTTCTCAACATATGCTACAGAATGCCTGGCAGTAGTGAAAGCACCCACTTAGTCGTTGTACATTGTGACACAACTCATAGGCTCAGTGACAAACACAGTGCAATAATCATAAATGTACAGCAAGCACCACATAATTAATGGTTGCATTGTCAGTGGCACATTCATAGATGTGTACCAAGCACCATACAATTATGAACAGGGCCCCAACTGCAGGACTAGGTAGAGCATAGGACATGACAACACATTACTGTGACTTACTGTTAAAGTGCTCTTTCCAAGCCTCCCTGAGCCATATGGTTCCTCACTGAACTCTTTTGATATCCCTTGTGCCTGGCAGTTCAAACTCAGCAGACAGACGTTCCACCTCTGCCCTCCACCCCAGTGGCAACTTTTCCCCTTTTGCTTCACAGATATTATGCAGGACACAGCTGGCAGCTATAACCATTGGGATATTTTTCTCACCAAGATCCAGTCTTGCGAGTGAACAATGCCAGCACCCCTTCAGTCTACCACAAGTACGTTCAACTGTCATTCTGCACTGCTGAGCCAGTACTTGAACCTTTCCTTGCTTCTGTTGAGGTGTACAGCTGCATGAGCCAGGGGAGTAAGGGATAGGCTGGGTTCCCCAGGTTCACAATTGGCATCTCAACATTGTAATGGTAACTATGATAATCCACTGGTTGGGAAAGTCCCTCTTTGTAGCTTTCTGAATAGTCCAGTTCCTTAAAGATGCAAGTGTCATGCACCTTCCCTGACCAGTCAACACTGATGTCGGTGAAGCATCCCCAGTGATCCACAAACACTTGCCTAACCATAGAAAAATAGCCCTTTCTCTTGATTGATTTTGCGGCAAGATGGCCTGGTGTCAAAATAGAGAGATGTGTGCTATTGCTTCCCCATGGTTCAGGAACCCCATTGCTGCAAATCCATGCACTATGTCCTGAGAGTCTCGATCCTGTGTAGAAGGAGGCTATTAATGGATGACAACTCCCACAGTGGGTTTTTCAATTTCAGAATGATTTCTCACTAATGAGAACACATTGCAAGTTTCCACAATGCGATCACCACTCACTTCCTCACTGTCAGCGCAGCTCTCATTCTGGTATCCCTATACTGGAGGGCTGGAGCATGCTTAGCACATAGCTCCAGGAATATGGCCTGGCTCATCCAAAGATTCTGCAACCACTGCTCGTCATCGCATATCTGCAATCCCATGAGGCAATGCTCATTTCTTGGGCCCAGAACCAGCATGCCAGCATTTGCAACTGCTCTGTGAATAATCTTTAATTAATTCTTGCTATGGCCCACAGCAATCTGACCTCCAGGACATTGTCATGTTTCCCACGACTCTTCTCGCGGCTCATGTTTCCTGTGCATGCAATGCTTATGACGATAGTACTGTGCACGATCCATGCATCTGTCAGAGCTGGCGGATAGCAACAAGGCCTCTGTGGATTTGTGAGATTTTAAAAATAAGCACAAAAATGATGGGATATAGATAGCTTTATGGGGTGGAGTATGCCACGTTATGGGAACTTGACACCGCAACACCAGTCAGCCCTGCACAGCTCATTTCTGCAGCACCATGCATTGCCAAACCTTCCCAAAAGACAATGTACTGGACAGTGGTGAGTTGTGCAATGGGATACCTACCCATCATTAACATCATCATGCATCAGAGCAACCACTCCATGCCGCACCGACACAAAGAGCCAAGTATGCACATGCACAAGCGATATATAAACAGTGGTGGCTTTATGCCAATGTCACTTGCATCAGCAAAAGGTTGTAGTGTAGACAGGCCTAAAGACAGAATTTAGTAGCCTTCAACTAAGGGATGCATTTTCAATATAGAAAGAAATATAAGGACTGTAGTTAGAGTTCTGTAAAGAGATTCACACAAATTGCAAAGACCATAAAGACAATGTGGTAGCAAGTAAGAAATGTGTACTGTGAAGGTGAGCAAGCAGCACACAAAACAAACACAAGTATATAATTGAATGAAAGATGAGTGTCTGGGATAAGAGTCATTAAATATAGTGAATATTGAAACACTATGCAGGGGAAAAAATAAAAAAATGCTGTCTGAAAATAGTATATTGACATGCTTTAGTGTGCAATGCTCTCCAGAGAAACAAGGTGTTCCTTGACACATGGAATGAACCATATGACGGGCATTGAGCATAACTACCAGCACCCTTTGAAAAGATATCAGAGTTTTCCCGACAATTTCAAAGGTACTTTCGGTAAATAACAGCGTTGCCAACTCTAGCAACTTGATCGTTAGTCTTACAGAAGCCTGAAATATACAGGAGTAAGGCAGTGTTCATGAGACTTTCAGCCCAGTTTTGCACATTGCTAAGGTTTGGGAAAGGTTCAGATGAACATCTGAAATTGTGAGCACTGAACTTCCAACTCTATTTCGGTTTGATTGTGAGAAGAGATGAGATTTACTGATCAGTAACTGGGAGAAAGCATAAGCTAGTCATTAGAGTATGTGGATATGGTTTCAGGAGTTCTAGGTTTAATTCTTGGATCTGCCACTGTTGCTGAGTTAATCCATCTGTAAAATGGTTGTAAGAATACTCTTTGGCTGTCCATTGCAAATGATGATGACTGTAGAAAGCAGCTAGCACTGTCCCTCATGCTGATGAGATGCAAATCCAGTGCTTGAATGGAAACTTCAACCACATCAAGGGCAGGAGATGTCTCTCTGTTGGTTTTGAGCCATGTTGTGTCTTAGCTGATGTTGATGCTGATAAGTTGCTAATCGTTTTTCTTCGACCTTTTCAACAGCCTCAGATACAGCATTTCTCCAATGTACAGTTTTCTGCCAATGTCTCCCATGTGTCCACATTGATGCCCACTATCTTGAGATGTCTCTTAAGGACGTCTTTGTAGTGTGGCTTCTGAAGCCGGTGTTCTGGCATACGGGTCACATGTCCTAACCACCTCAGCTGTGAGGAAGTAACTTTTGCTTCTACACTGGGCATTTCAGCTCTGCTAATACTTCAGTGTTAGGAATTAAGTCTTGTCACTTGGCGCTCATGATTTGCGGCAAGTGTCTCAGTTGGAGGCTCATCAATTTTTTCAGATGTCTTCTATACAGTGTCAGTGTCTTCACAGAGTAGAACATAGATGGTATCACCATTGCTCTGTAGACCTTGATCTTAGTAGCCAGTTTGATCCCATGCTGTGACCAAAGTAGCTTTTTGATGCTGCCAAAAACCCAAGATGCGGCTTGAAGACATGAAGTTTATCTCAGCATCAGCAGAGCTGTCATTTGTCACTGTGCTACCCAGGTAAGTGAAGGAGATCACACTCTTGAGAGCGTCACCACTGATGATATCTGTCCTAACGTTGTTACCAGTTTGTCTGTTGCCTGGTTGGAACAGTAATTTGTTCTTATTTATGTTGATCTTCAACCCAAACTTTTTGGGTGTGAACAACTGAGGCCAAGTCATCCACAAAGAGAAGCTCCCGAACACACTCTTCTCTCACCCTGGTGTTAGCACGTGACCTGGCCAGATTGAATAATTTGAATGATTGAACAATGGAGACCAGCATTTGATTTAGTGGCAACTAGTCGAAGAACCACTCAAGAACATTACTAACTTTATTTACATGTTTTCAATGTTTGAAAGTCAATAGGTGAAAATTACACATATGGAGAATCAGTTTATAGCACGGGTAAAGATAATGGATCAAATGAAAATGGAATGCCTAAAATTAGGCACTTAAATTTACATCATGGCATCTAAATAAGTGACCTGAGCGCCTGCTTTTCCCAATTATTGTCAAATATGTTAGTGGTTTTATTGTATAGATATTCATCCACTAGGAACTACATTAAGATATCCCACCGTATTTCTCATTGTCTATGAAAGACCCAAGTTTTGGTCAATATCAATCCAGTTTAATTTGATATTATGTCCTACATGTCCTCTGAGACAGTCAGTCCAAACCATGTTTTCTTTCATCTGTGATGACATTAGCTTTCTAAGTCACAATTCTTGTGCTGCATCAGTTAGGCCAACGACATGGACCTTGCAGGAGTAACTTGTCAGAGCAGTAAGAATTTCATTGTTTAAACAGAATAGATTTTACAATATATTTACAGAGGAAAATTATTTCACAGGTGTGATATTTTTTAATGGATTATATTTTTGTAGTGATGGGTGACTCAAAAGTCTTAGAAGTTTGGCTCATTTTGGATACACATTCAAACTTCAAAATCTGGTTCCTCCTAAATCTGAGAACTACAGAAATATGTCAGAATTAAAAACAAAATAACAGTCTTTACAAATTTCTTTTTGGCATCTAAAAATTCTGGTTCACTTAAAGTTTTTGGCAAAGTTTGGGCCGATTATTTTTTTATCCAATTTTTCCATCCCTAAGCATTAATCTCAAGAGTATTCATATGTTTGTTGAAGAAATAACTTCAGGGGTATTTCATTAGAAACTATCTTTAACTATACTGAGAAGAATTTATAGCTTTACTCTAACCTTGTGTTTAATCAATTCTTTGCAAAACAGAAACTTATTAGCAAATCTCTGGAGTAATGGTTTTTGTTTGTGTTGGAAGGCAAAATAAACTTCTTGTACATTCAGTGATTATGGTTTAGTTACATGCAGGGTTTTATAAAGGTCATAATCTCTAATGTATGTCATTCCAAACAGGCTAGAATATTAATTTAATTTGATGGTGATCAATGAGTTCTAGAAGGTGACAAAGATTTGTATGTTGTTCTGTTGATCTAACTACTCTGCATTCTTGGAACTAAGAAAAAAATATGGAGTCTTGCCAGCTTGAAGGGAGGAATAAAAATGTCATGGAATGATGAGTATCAAAATGAACTGAATTGAATTGAATCCAAAGCAGCTCAAACTTTAGGCAGTTTAGACATGAAGCAGCAGACAACTAAAATTTGCAGTATGCCATTTGCCAATGTGCGACATTTGGGGCCGCATGGGAGGTAATGATTTTTTGTCAGAGAGAGATGGCTATTAATGAAAAAGAGTGTTACTTCTTAGGAAACCATTTCCATATCATTTGGGATTATTTGGCATGGAGGATGAAGGTAGAAAGTTCCTTGGGTGCCACAGTTTAAAATTAATTGATTTTGCTGGACCATATAGGTGAGTAATGAATATGATACAGAATTAAAAGTTTAAGATACAATCACATATGGACAGATGTTTATTCGCTACTGTCTAACATTGCCATATTTTTCTAGATATGTAAATACAGTTAGATTTCAGAGACACAGATGGATATCAAGGAGATTATTGTAAATGGGCTGCTTTCACACACTCACTGTGGAAAAATATTGACCTTTGGGGCTGAAATCTTGAAAGCCTAATCTCTGTGCAGAGGTGATATTTTTTCCTTTTTCCAAAAGTCTGAAATCCTTTCAGCAAGTCTTGACTTTTTTAGGGGGTGGGGGTGGGTAAAAATATATGCTTTTTCCATTCCTATATGATCTTTTCCATGACAGTGTGCATTCAAAAGCAGCTCAACATAAAAATTTGGGGCCAGACTGTGAACTCCTTGCTCACATAGAATAGTACCTTGCTCCATGAACAGTTACATTGAAATCAATGGGGACTACTCAGTAAAGGGTTCACAACCTGACCCTTGTTGGGTAAATAATCCTTTTGAAGAAGCATATCCACAATTTAAGGTTTGAAAAATTGGTTGGAGAATAAGCAAGTCATAAACGATTAAAGAATCCTGTAGTAGAGCTAAGCAAATACAGGATTTCTGAGCTCAACTGAAAAATCTATTTTGATCCAAACCAAAACAAATTTTTAATTTTTTTTGTTGAATTGAAAAAACTTGAAAAAAATAAATTTTGTATCAACCAATACGTTTCAGATGAACTCAAAACCCTTGGGTTTTTTTTTGTTTGTTTTAATTTAGAATCAGATGAAATGTTTTGGTCAACTAGAAATTTTTTTTTTTTTTTTGGTTTTTAGTTTCATTTTGATTTTGGCCAAAACATTTTAATTAACTTGAAATTACATTGTTGTTGTTGTTTTTTATTTAGTTTCAGGTAGCTTTTGTTTTGTTTTGCTTATTTGTTTATTTTAAGTTGCCCCAGTTTGAAAATGAAATGCCATTTTGAAATGAAAAGTTCAAAGGAAACATTTTGACTTTTTTTATTTTTTCCCCCATTTTTTTCAGCCAAAACTATTCATTGAATTCAACCCTAGATTACAAATAGTTTCACTGCCCTGCAAATGCATTTTTTGGCAAAATTACTAATAATTGAAATCTTTTTGCCCAGTCTTATGTCTCAGTGGTTAGTATGATCTGCTAAGGGTTTAGCTAAACCTAATGATACCCTGTCTCCTTTGTGACATCCTGAAACAGTCTGACCAGAGACCCACCAATTCACGAGCTTCTGCTGGGATTGGTACCTGGGTGAGTGTAAATGTCTCATTGAAATGTATACAGCAAAACCTTCCCAAAGAAGCATGAATTCTGCTTCTGAAAAATTGATTTTAGATGTGCACATGACTAAATGGAGTAATTGCATCACTGTAGCCTTCATTACTTTCATGCCTTCCCTGTGGTTTGTCATCTTCCATTGTAGAACATCTACAATTTAGAGTGTAAGCCTTTTGAGACAGGGATATGAAGGAGTACTTCTGTCTGGTGTGAAGCACCAGGCCTACTTTTGATATTGTTATAGTGTAAGGTCTCTGCAGTTTTGTTGCTGGGACCTGGTTAAGTCTTGCATAGGGTCTATGTATGGGGAGGTCTGCCTATTCAGTTGCCTCATGCTGTTGTCTCTGCAGCCTCTGCCCATTTCAGGCAGGGTTTCACACTAGCCTTGGACAGCCGAGTATGAAGGGACACAATTCTGGTAGGCCAGAGAGAGGCAGCGGGTCCTGGCTTTCAAGGCCCAAATACTCTTGTGAAGGGGCTGTGGTTGTGATTCTAATCTATAGGTTGGGACAGCAGCTGTCTGGAAACTGCACAGCAGCCCCACACCCTGTATTTCATCTCTACAACCACCCTACTCTCGACCTACATAAAGCTGGATTATTCTGGTTCTATGCATGTGGGGTGAATCTTCTCTCGGTGATACTCCTGCCTATGGCTGATCTTGGAACATTCCAAGATGAGTTTGTTCCATAGTATGAATAGAGAAGTTGCAAAAGTTACTGTAGACTCTGTTTGCCCTGCGGGGTTGATGGGATAGAGAATCCATATATATATAGGGTTGGAGGAAAGTGAATGCATCTCATAGAAACAACAATGCCCTTTGCTTTAATGCTACACAGACCACAAGATCTATCTATAGTAGACAAGAGGTCTACTGCTTGTGGGTGGGAGTGGAACGTGGGGATTTTATATTCCAATCATCCAGAGGCAGATTGCTCTTGCACGAAATTAAATGCTAGATCTAGATGCAAGCCTTTCCCCTCCACCAGCATGCTATGAGATACCTGTGCTGAAACTTTATTATACTAATACAATTCATTTGTGTCAAGCAATACATTACTTAACCTGAATTTAAGAAACATGGGTGAGAATTCCTAATGATTAACAAAATGCCATTCCTTTTAAAATGTCATCTTTATTTAGTTGAAGGTGGCATTCTCAGATGCTAATCCATCCGCAGAGTGCAAATGTCTTTAGTTACTACTGGAATGTGACCGGAGGGAAGAGAGAGGATGTGCGAAAGATCGGTAACAAGTGCTGAAAGTTCAGTGAAAGAACAAGCAGCATTTTGGCAAACACCGTTTATCTGGCGAACAGATAAGGGGAATCAAGTCCTCTTGTTGTAGGCACATGTGATGGGGCACTGGACCCTCAATGGTCAAGAAAGAGTTAAGAGGGCCATTGGAGAGGCTGTGTGAAAGGCAACCAATAAGACGGAGCTGTGGGGCAACCAATCAGGGCCCAGGAGGCCAATATATAAGGAAGCGCAGGGCAGTGCAAGGACAGTGACTCCCAGGAGCTTGAAGAGGAAGGACTGTCAGCACCCTGGACAGAGCATTGGCTGGCTACTGGGACTCAGCAGAGCTGAATGCCCTAAAGCAAGGGAGGAGGAGGTACTGGGGCTTCTGGGGAAGTTGCCCAGGCAAATCTACAGAGAAGTAGTGTGGGAGGTACTGCAGAAGGCTGCCATACACATATGGTCCCTGCGCTGGGACCCAGAGTAGTGGGTGGGCCTGGGTCCCCTCCGTTCTGTTGATCACCATTGGACTGGTGGCAGGACTGCAGTAGCCACAGCGGGAGGTGGCCAGAAGAAACTGCAGAATCCCCCTGGAAATGGGAGTGAACATGGATTGTGACTTGACGGGAGGGCTGAGTTATGAGAAGGTGGGCCCAGCAGAGACAGGACTCAGTGCAAGGCGTTGCAGAGAGAAGGCACCTGCCTGCTGAGAGTTGATTACCCAGATAGCCAGCAGGAGGCGCCAAGGCAGTGAGTCGGACCATGTTACAACACACAATGCATAAACGGCCCCAGACCATGGGTATCCTTGCCCACAGCACAACTAAAACTCCTGTTGCTATCGATAGGCGTTTGGGACATGATTAGACTGTATGATTGGCTTATGGAAGGGAAGCATTTATGACAGGGCATCCCCTCTAGCATGGAGTCACATCTCCCTTTTTCATTGCTCCACCCCTAGGACAGAACGGCAGTAATTCAGAATCAGGCCAATCAGGTCCAACCATGAAATTCAAAGCTATGGATACGCTTACCTTTCTTGTAGGGCCTCATGTCATTTTCCTCCTGGAAGGGAAATTAGTGACAGAGTTCAGGTAATTTCTACAGTTATTTGTCTGTTTACATTTGTCCTTATTCTAGGAATAGAGATGGCTGCAAACTGCACATAAACCTCTTGTAGAAACCTCACCAAAGACATCACTTTCCTTTAATCAAGAAGCAGCTGTCTTGGGCCTCTGTCTCTTTTGGACTGTCTGCACTTGGGGGGGAAGAAAGGTGCATTTTTACACTATGAAGGCCAACACTTGATAGCTAACACCCTGTAAAATCCTATTGTAGACATCAAAGTTATCATTTTACTAGTTCTCAACTGGGGTCCCCATGAGGTTCATCCTGACCAGTTAAATCCAAGAAAAAAATTACAACTTTCCCAGTCTAAACATCACTGTTTAACCCACATTTTTTTTGCCTTCCTCAATCTGGGTGTTTTACAATCTGGAAACAACCCTACACAATCTGCTCATTTGGGATCATGTAATGTCCTACATTGGCCAGATTATTAATCTTCCTTCTGTGAAGCTTCTCTGCAGCATTCAGGGACTTCAGTATGGTTTAAATGCCCCTCTGGAGAATTTTTTAACGACACCATCCCCTTAACAAATTTCTGGGTGTGGCTACCGCATGATTACTTTAACTTTTCTATGGAACTGTTTCATCCTGAGGGTTTGTACATCAGTGATTCATAACTTGTGTGACCTGTTGTCATGACAATATATTAGCAGTGACTATGTTAATGAATGATTATATTAATGAAACTCCATAGGCAAAGCTGAATTTAACCTTAACCATACTGGAGAATTACACTAGGATGTGCTCCATTCCTGTCTAGTGGTCAGTTCAGATCCTAACTTAACTACACAGAGAAATCTTGAATTTATTTGGATACCTTCATTGATTTCAAGGGAGCTGAACCCTTCATTGATTAAACTATAATGAACCAGCAATTACTCTGCATGTACACAAGTCTTTGTTGTCAGGTTTTTTTAATAGCAAGATACCAAAATAGATCCAAGGCCAAGTACTTGCCAAGAGCTGAATCTGAAAATCAGCCCATATGAAAATGCTAAGTAGTTTGAAATTACAGTGGTAATTTCTTATATCTTCCTGCTTTTCAGCTAAATAGAGAAACCCAGCTCATTTTTGGTTGTTGTTGGAAATGGGGATGAAATGAATGTTTTGCAGCATTATAAACCCCTTGAAAATGCAGGGGGTGTAGTACATTACTTTCAAACCACTTTGTATTTAATTAGCTTGCCGTGCCACATTTTCCTCTTATTTTTTTCCTTTAAAAGAGGATATTGAGGTTGTAAAAGAGCAGAACATGTATAGTCATCAGATCAAATTGCAGAAGACTGAAAAGGTCAAAATCATTGCAGTATAGTATTATCTTTCAGAAACTGTCACAAAAATGGAACGGCCATATTTGAATGCTTACTTGTGCAGACATTTCAAGCAAAAGTTGAAAGGGAAATATGAATTTCTTCTCAAGTTTGGACTTCATCATAGGATTTTACAAGTTGGTTGTAAAGAGAATCAGAAATAACAAATGAAGTCTCTTCTTATTCTAGAATTAGTGTCAGTCCACATAGCTTATTTTTTTTTAAGATATGGGGCAGATTTTTAACATAGATCCACTGACTTTATAGGAATTATGTTTATTTATGTGAACTGGAGCTCTGCCCCTCTGCATCTGAATTTAAGAGAACAAACTTATTCCCCAATAATTTTACTGAAACAATTTAGATAGCACCAGGTTGAATTTGCTTACTTGTATCATTTAGCTTCCCCAACACAGACATAACACTCAGAATCTTCTTTGTATGGTAGTTGCACATGTGGCAGAGGAATGAGCATTTACAACAATGGACAGAATCAAAGAATTAGAGTTTGTACATCTGTGAGTTAATATTTTCTCCCCGGCATTCACTTGGACCTATCCCAGTTGTTGGAAGCTTCAATTTGTTTATAAGTTCAGCTTCCCTATTTAAATACAATCTGTCACTTCTCATCAGCTTCTTCTGTCTTGGCTGGTGGTTAGTCATTTGGTCACTCCATTATCAAGGAATGGAGGGGGGGAAACAGAAAAATTGGCAAACAAATTGAACTGCTCAACATTTGAAGAAGATCCAAGGGTGAAAAAAGTATCAAAATGTTCTAAAATTTACTGGCTTCTACAATATCAGCAACCAAAGGAAACCAACGTGTTTAAGTATAAAGGGAAATGTGATTAATTTGTATATCTAGATGAAGCAATGACTTATACATGTATATAATGTTTCAGAACGACATGGTTAGCTATACCTAAGGGTATATCTGCACTGCGGCTGGGAGTATGCCTCCCATCTCAGGCAGACAAACTCATGCTAGCTGCATTTGAGCTAGCATGCTACAAATAGCAGTGTGGATGATGCAGCCACCCGTGTCTAACCTGGCGTCAGGCAGAGAGGTCCTCAGGCTCTCTGTGTGGGTTGGTGGGGGATCTCTCTCTCTCTCTCACTGGTATCAGTTGGGTTTGAGCACCCATGGTTCTTCCTTTCAGCAACCTATGACCAGTGTACAGTGACCAAAAAGTCGTCATAAAGCAACACTACTGTTTGTTTTACGGTAGGAACTAAGCACTTAGAGAAAAAAGGATATTAAAACAAGAAACACTCTACATGCATTGCTATCTTAAACACCTAATGCTACTATCCCCTGATGGTAGTCTAGACAGCCCTAACTTCTTCAGACACCCCAGTTGGTGCCTATCTCTGTCTTTGTCCCCTGAACATCTATTCGCCTCTTGATAGACAGACTTTCAAGCTGATATAGTTTTGTTCTCCTACATTCCCAGGCTTTGACTTTTGTAGGTTGGCTGGAGCCAGAGGTAAAATTGTCTCTTAAGCCATGTCTCAAACATTAAGATTTGTTATCTTGAATCTTTTTTTCCTTCCTGCTTATTTATCCTGACAGCTCCCTTTTAAACTAAATCAGTATAGTCATATAGTAAATATGCCGGCAACCAGGTCAACACACAATAGCAATAAATTATTACAGAGCAACTCTAAATCCATCACAACAATCATTTTTTAAACCTACAGTTCTAGTACGAATGGAAATTGAAGCTCTGTGGGAGCACTCATTGGCTCCACTGGGCATTGGATTGGGCCCTTAAATGCATTCAGTGGAAATTTCCCTGTGCTTGCTTCTTTCTCAATTACCTTCATTAGCTTGAACTTTTAGTGACAGTGGGGACAGTTCATTGTTCATATCATCTTAGCCCTGGGCCTTCCCTGGTACTGGTTTTGAATCACACCAGATTGATAGCTGTGTCATATGGAATCCTTTCTACTATGAGTCCGTGTGACATTGGACTGAGCCAGCTCAAACTCCTTTTACATTAGAAGTAGATCACTGAAACTCCTGCTTTCCAAGAGGAGCAGTGGGGGGCAAAAAACCTAAATGGCTTGATGACTGAGCTTGATAAGTTTATGGAGGGGATGGTATGATGAGACTGCCTACAATGGCATATAGCCGACCCGCAATGCTAGTATCAAATATAGCCAATGGTTGGTGATGGGACACTGGGTGAGGTGGGCTCTGAGTTACCACAGAGAATTCTTTACCAAGTGTCTGGCTGTTGTGTCTAGCTGAAATGCTGAGGGTTCAATTGACCATCATATTTGTGAAGGAATTTCCTTTGGCTCAGGTTGGCAGAGACCCTGGGTTTTTCTTTTGCGTCTTCCTCTGCATCATGGGGCACAGGTCATTTGCAGGTTTAAACTAGTGTAAATGGTAGATTCTCTGTAACTTGGAGTCTTTAAATCATGGTTTGGGGACTTCTGGCTGAGTTACTGAGGTTGTGGATCTGTTACAGGATTGGGTAGGTGAGATTCTGTGGCCTGCAATGTGCAGAACGTCAGACTAGATTATGTTGGGCTCTTTTGGCCTTAAAGTCTATGCTGCAAAAGGTGAGCACACTGGACCTGATCCTCAGCAGCTGTAAATCAGCATAGCTCCATTGGTTTAAATGGACTTGTATAAGTTCATGGCAACTGAGGAAATGACCCATTATCCCGGACTCTGAGACTGCAGAAGTAATTATCACTATTGTACTTGGAAAATACATTTCATGTACAGGAAATAGTCCCTATACACTTAAATCTACTTCACTATTTTTCATTGTACAAACAGATGTGCACAACTTATCTTTTTGAAAGCAATGATAAGAGTAATTGTAAGGGGGGAAATTCTGGCTGTAAATATGTAATAGACAATAGTACTTCATTTTTACCTAAGCAAACTAGTCTGTCACCCACTCAATTAAAAATTACTTATGCAGTCGTTTAGAAACATTGCTTTTTACTGAACTTTTCCCAAGCAATTACTTTGGAGCTCTGCTCATATATAACAATAGAGCTGATAAGTAATGGTAAGAAAGGTACATATATTTATTTAGAAGAAAATGTTTTGCACATTTTACAAAAAAATTAAGACAACTTTGAATTTTTCTTTTGTGTTTTTTTTTTCAGTAAAAAGACCCTGAAGAACAGTGTGTGCTATTTCTTGGATTTTTTTTTAATTGTCACTGTTTTTTCCTTTCTTCCCATTTTCTCACTGGTACAAAGGAAACAAAAGGCCTGCAGGGGATTAGAAAGGAGAGGGGAGTTGGTTTTGAAAACTGAAAAAATAATCTGTTTTTTTGGTTGCTGGCATTTTTCCTGGAAAATTAAAAAACTGAGAGAACCCAATGTTTTGCTAAAATTTTAATTATTAAAAAATGGACCTTTTAAATTACTTTTTTAATTGAGAAATTTTCCAGCTTGCTATAACAGGTTTCTCAAATAAGGGATCTATGTCTACCTTTCACTAAAGAAAAGCCTGTGCTTCTGGACACATCTTGTTTGTTCCCTCTGGGGGAACCTTTCTGTACCACTCTATTTAGTCGGGCTTGCAGCATGGTGGATGGTTTGATCCAAAGTCAACACTACATACAGGGTGTGTATAAATATGCAGCATTGCATGGTATCCTGGGTAGTGTAGTCTTCACTATAATTCTCTAAACCGATCATTTAAATAACATTTGCTGTCCTCTTCCAACCATTTTATCCAGCCAGAAAGGCAGGAAAATAGCTGCCTCCATAGCTAATGGCTGGCAGGTGCTACTTATGTATAAATGGCTGCATCCCGTCCCTCTAGTGAACTGTGTGCTTCACCACTGATCTGCACCTGGCATATATTGGTCCACAGTTGTTCTATCATTAAACCAGGTTTTGTGTAATGGGTAAGCTCTAGTCTCTGGACTCCAAGTGCAAGATCAGGCCACAGCCATAAGACCTAAAGCACAGAGATGGAGCTCAGAAAGCTTTCCATCAGAAATTTGATCTCATCTGGAAACATTCTTGACCATTATGGTATTTGTTGCACATAAACAAAGTAATGCAAAAAAAATCTTTTGTTGGTGCCACTGACATAATCTGATCTGAACTATTGAAAGAGGCTTACAAGACACTGGATGTCTCATCATACTGCAGAATTCAGATCTAGTTTGAATTCTGTCAGCCACTTAACAACCAGCTGCCCTTCTCACTGGCTCCATTTCTGCCACAGGGATCTTGCTGTCTCCAGCCAGCTACATGCTACTAGATGAAGGACAAGTATCTTTGAAATTTAAAGAATAAGTCATGCAATAGCAAATGCATGTCCTTGTAACTGTCAATCAAAACATTTTCAATGTGAACTTATATATTAATCTTCCTCTTTACAAGGATTACCCTGATGAAACAAATTCCATTCTATGAAACATTTTTCATCTGATTTCCTAGACTTCAAAGTCTGAGCTCCAGACTGTGACACAACTTCAAAGAATAGGTGTAATTTGACTGCTTGATCTGGGTGATGCGGCCGTGCATGCATCATGCATGTGCTGAACACAGTTCCCCTGGCTCACTGGCTTTATCTCCCACCTAGCTTGGTACCTGGACTGCCAGGGCTTCTGGGGAGGGGGACATAGGCTGGCTTAATGGGGGAACCTCAGTTGCTGCTGCCAAGGGGCATGCCAGGCTCCTGCTTCCCACCCCCATTTCTTATTCCTGTCTTTTCCCCTGCCCTACCCCATTCTCCTCCCTTTCCCACTGGGGTACCCCAAATTATCACAGGGACTTATCCAGCAAGCCCTCAGACTCTATGGTTTAAAGCACAGCAGCACTTGCATTCACTGGAGAAGTCCCTGCCCCCCCCCAGTGAGGGGCCTCCCACCCCAGACAGCATGGCCCTCCCCACATACCCTCTGTTAGCAGCTGCAGCCCCACCTCAAATTTTCAGCCACATCCATCAGATCAAACCCAGATGCCTCACAGGTGCAAGAACCTGCTTGTTAGAACTCACCAGCTTGGAGTTGCTTAGCTGCATTGGCTCAGGATTGGAGAGGAGAAAAAATGAGTACAGAGGTGCATGAGTACATGCCTGTTGCATGCCAAAGTGCACACAGTCCTCCAGTAGCCACGCACATGGCATAGGGTGAAAAGACCAACACACACATCCATGCACCCCACCCCCATGGTCTGTAGCTCAGAACCACTGGCCTGGGGCTGTGTGGATAATGATGGTTTGGTTTGGTCCTGCTTTGAGCAGGGGGTTGGACTAGATGATCTCCTGAGGTCCCTTCCAACCCTAATCTTCTATGATGTCACCAGGACATATGGACACTTCTATGCAGCAAGTCTTCTGTAATCACAGAAACTCAAGGTTTCCAAAAGAGGAGAGAGGTAGCAAAATTATGGACATAGAAACACAGAACAATAATAACTGCACTGAATTAGAGCAGCGATCCTTCTAATCCAGTATTGCATCTGCGGCAGTGGTCAGACCTGCTGCTTCAGATGAAGGTGCAGCAAACTCTATAGCATGGCCGCATGGAAAACTTCTTCCAACCCTTAAAAGAGAAAGGTTGTCTATGACAGTTGCTCATTCAACTTCCTTATAATTTTTGTTTTCTTAAAAACCTTTCCAGTTCACATCCTCTGCTAAATTTTGGAGATGGAGACACATGGAATGACTTGCTCAAAAAGTTGTCATTTCGATCTGATTTAAGACGTCAAAGGTCCATGCTTACCAGAGTTGTTGGGGATTTTTTTGGTTTTTTTTTTTACGAGTGTCTGAACTGAGAATAAAAAGGTCGCATATGTATTTCATGTCTTAATTGCCTTGAGAAATTAAGTCATGCTATTAATGATAGAAAGTCAATTTTCCTTTAATTATGCTTTATTAGTTCCATGATGTCCTGCTGATTGAATTAAACTTTACATTACAGGAAGAGCTATTATTTTTCACATTACATGCATTCCCACAATCATCCTCCTCCTGGGAAGCCTGAGGATTTAAATCCGGCAACCTTGTTAAAAAGAAATGTAATTATTTTTGGCACATGATTTGGACTTTTTGGGACATTCAATTACAATATATATTAAAAACAAATGTTATACTAATAATTTACATTTCAATTACAAATGATATGACCATGCTTATTTTAAAAAAAAGTAATTAAACCCTCAAAAAAAGCTACTAAAGTCAAATTAAGTGTTGACACTAATGCACAAAAGTCAGGATATGTGGTACCAGTTGGTTTGTACTAAGCTGTTGATCCAATGCCTAGCCTATTCCAGTGGAGGCCCCAGGTTTTAAAAGTGCACCTAGGTGCACCCGCCAACATCCTAGATCTGATTCTTTGTTTTCTTGCACCTTGTGGAGTCTTTGAAAACTGTGCATAGGGAGTGTAAAATGCTATCAGATCAGAATGTTGGCTTTTTCGATGCAATCTGTGCTGTAGTTAAATTACACAAGGCCCAGGGCAATGGATGACTATGTGCACATGTAACCCACATGTGCCTAATAGGAAGAAAACTCTTTAAATGGCTTAGAGAGAAGAGATGGGAGAGGGGAAGGAATAAGTTGTGTCTGGGTCATGGTTGCACAACAGATGCAAAATAGGCATTCACAGTCAGAGTTTCTGGATGTGCTCAATAGGTTCCCTGTAGCTGGATTAAGACTCCATTGAGAGCAAGTAGTGACGGTAGCTGCTTTACAAAACGACATGTGACCTGAGTGGATTTGGAAACATTCAGCCTTAGGAGCAGAAAGCAGGCTGTTTTCCCCTAATGTTGGTTGGTGATATTGTTCATTTCCTCACCTGGAAGTCCTGGTGGTGTTAGTTATAGAAAGGGGAAATTGGAAGGAAAAATTAACTGTTCATTTTAATTGTATACCTCCATTGTTAGCTAAACTATTTTAACCAGTACGGTTCACCAACTCTTTTCTTATTTAAATGTGATGACAGGGAAAGAGTCATTCATATTTTGCTATTTTCAGTTTATTTTTGTTTGAGAGAGATTCATTTACACATTTAATTAATACTGATTATAGACTTGATTGGTTAATTAGTTAGCTGATTAGCTAACTGAGTGATTCCACAATCCAGCAGAGGAGGGAGAAAGTCTCTGTGGGTTCTAACTGGAGATTTCTGTGAGCAAGAGAAGGGAAGATACTGATGCATACTTTTGACTCAGCAGACTTTATAGAGTTGGTGAACAAGGATTGAGACTCAGATGAACTCAACCTGAGTTTTTGGAACCCTGAGTTATTTCGCACTATTTCTGACTGGTTTTGATTTTTTTATATATATATATTTACGTATATTGTGAAGCTCATGTATGTGGTTTATGAATCAGCCTTGTTACGTAGAAGAAATTAAGCTATCCTGTTTCTTTTTAAAATTTTATAAAGTTGGTAGTTAAGAATTATGTGCATTCTCCTTGCTTCTCAAACCTGACCATGGAAAGGTTGACCTTGTGCAATCCTTGCTGAGAATTCTCAGTGACCGAATTCTGGGCTTCCATGTGTTTTCTATTAGAGTTGTGTTGAAGCATTTGAAGAGTAGTGGTAAAGTAAACTCTAGACCACCTAAAGGTTACTCTCACAGTGATATATTCAAATTGTCATGGTCCCTGCATAGGCTTCCCCTTCTGAGATTGCTTTAGGTTCTCAGAAAGGGTAGCTCTTCCTAAACAAACACATAAACATCCACAATATTTATAAAAATATTTCTCAGTTTTCCACCTGATTTGTACATGCACATGGGGCATTTGGCAGCTGTTTCTGCTCCCACTGAAATTAATAAGCCATTTGTGTGCACAGCAGAGGGGTACAAAAAAGAGTGCCCCACTTTTTAGCTGTCTGTGGGAGAAACACCCTGCATTCCAAATGGAATAATCAGTAGAATGGAAATAGTAGCTAATCGAAACACAGCCTGACTACAGACTCCCCTGATGTTTCCCAATTCTTAGTTTCAAATGTTTGGAAAACACAAGTGTTAGATCTACAGGAGGTGGTGTTTTTTTTATTGGCCAAGAAACTGAGAATGAAAAGATATTAAATGGGGAAGCTAAGAAAAGATGTATTAGCTAAGGAAAATCAGTATGAGGCAAACAGTATGTGGTAACGAGCTAGAAGGAGGGAGGAGAGTTTACAGAGGGTGAGGTGTGATCACAGACTTTCCCTCACAGGGGGTTCTGTTTTCCAATGTGAAGAGAGGAAAAAACCACAGTGTACTGCAGATTGCAGCAAAGAGTGGAGCAAAATTGTGTGATACAATGTTTCATTGTGAATAATTAGCAACATTTAAAACTTTCTCCATCAGCTGTTCTTCAATTAAACTGTGGCTTGGAGTTGGGAGCCACAGGCCCACAATTGCAAGAGTTGTGTGCATGTTCTTGATGATTTTTATTAGTGCCACAGATGAGACACAGGATTTTCAGAAGCCTCCAGAACTGGCCTAATTCTGTTCTCGTTGAAATCAGTGGAAGATTTACCATCGACTTCAATGGAAACAGAGTTAGGTTAAGGCTGGATGAGTCTGAAAATCCCACTCAGTGTTCAGACTGCTAAAGATATGTTGTAGAAGACTAAGAAGGTAAATTTCCCTCTCCCTTCCCTCCCCTCCCCCCAATATCTACTAAACCCTGCACACTCTATTCTATATTTTCCAATGGTCCATCAATGCTTCATTGCAATGACATTCTTTTGCAGACAATCAGGTCATGCACGAAATCTTAGATTGTAAACTGTTTTGAGTAATGCTCTTCTGAAAAGTGCCTGATACACCTCTAAGGGCTTATACATACAACTCAGTTCCAGCATTGTTTATAATAGGTGGTTTTGCAGCAATGAAGGAAAAGTTCATCATTAGTTTGGATAAGTAATCAAAATTTTATATGCTTATGTGAGCCCTGTGATCTACTCCAAAAAGGTCCTGGCTTTTCCTTGGGTGTTCTTTTCTAGGGAAGATCTGGTGGCTTCTTTTCCCTCCAGTATGTTTGGGTCAAATTGCAGTAGTATGGTGCTGTTAGAGAGCATCTCATCTTCCTCAGTCCTCTACTAATGGTTTTCCCTTCTATTACTCATTCTCTGAAGTTTTGGACTCCTCTTCCCTGTAAATCTATCATTCCCTCACCTGCTCTTTTTAATAAAACCATGCTCCATTCAGCAATATTCAGGGCTATGAACAACTAGCTAATAGCATGGCTTAGCTAACATTGTTCTCAGAAAAAGTGTTTAATCACCCTATCAGTCACAAGGCCTGTCCTGTCCATGGTGCTATAATAGTAGCAGCGACTGTCCTTGAAACTCTTTTCATTTAGTCTTTCCAATACTGGGAGTTTATGATTCAGTGATTGAAATCAGAATTGGTTTGATGAAATCAATTTTTGTTTTTACACTTGAATGTTTTGCTTTTTAAATAATTAGGGATTTCTTTCCTGGAGTATCCTTTTGTGAGGAGTAATCAGGATTAAAAATTCCGTTTTGATTGGCAACGTAGTCCTGTGATAGAGCAGCAGACTAGGATTCTGATCTGGATTTTATCCCCAGTTCTGCCATTGACCTGCTGTGCGACCTCAGCCAAGTTGTGGGTGGTATTGGGGACTGCCTTTGGGGGTTGAGTAACAAGAGTCTGGCTGGGATATTGGGAAGCCCTTGAGGTTATGCACAGCTGGTTGGAACCAGATACTGGAAACAGAAGAAATAAACCAGATCTTTTGCACTTTAATCACTGAGACCCAGATCCTCAAAGTTAGTAGGCACCTAACTCCCATGGGAATCAGGTGCCTAAATACCTTTGAGGATCTGTGCCTGAGAGATCATTGAACACTACATCCTGTAACCCTTTTGTACCATGGTTTCCCCTTTTGTAAAATGGAGATGATTTCTTTTTTTTAAGCATGTTACCTTAAAACAAAAGTATCACATAATTCTATGTGCTCATCCTGTGATGTGGGTGCTACTGTCATAGGTTATAAAACACACAATGACATACAAGGGCTGTCCCTGCAAATATAACTATTCAAGCCCCATCTCCCTTCCTCCTCAGTAGCCTGGAAAAGATGAGGTCTCAGGATAAAAAATGCTTCATAAAAGCTAAGTCTTTTTGTGTCTTTCTTTCTTTAGCAGAGCTCAGATTTGTATCTTTTACAGCTCTTTAAAACCAGTAGAGGTTTGTTTCACTTCACCCAAATAACCACAGTGACAAAGCTCTGTTAAGCTGAGCCACAAGCAGAAGAAAGTATGTTCAAAGGTTACATACACAGAGAATTTATGAAAGGAAGAAAGTTTTTCAAATCTTCCTGGTGAGGAATTTTCTTCTCTTAAAATTCAAGTCTCATTTAGAGTGAGGAAGACGGGGAGGGAGCGGGAATTCCTTTTTCTAGGCTCAGAGTTTAGATTCCCTTGGGGAACTTCTATAATTTCAAGATTAAAATGGTGGCTCAGATTTCTCAAATGACATGTCTTTCCTCTTACCAGATTAACATTTTTTCTCATTACTGAAAGCCTCACAAGGAATGCTTAAATAGGCTCTTCTAAATTTGCACATCCAATAGAAATATGGTTAGAATGTTACAGCATCTGGTGTGCTGGATAATTATTCATATATTCCAGAAAGATGACTATCGTATGCATCCTTACTGGAATTTTTAAGGAGTCCTTTGCTATTACATATGGTTGAACTCCAGCTGGAAGTAGGGGACAAATTAAGAGAAAATGGTTTTTTTTCCCTCCTCCTCCCCCCCCCCAATCCCAAACCCAAAGTCGGTTTCTGAACTGGATGGATACATACCATATTAAGCATGAGTACCCAGTGAAACTGCAGGATTGCCGGGGGGCGGGGCAGAGGGGGGCGGGGGGGTAGCAATCTTGATGAACTTTAATCTTTTACAAGGTCCCAGTCATTTTCTGCTTTGCAAAGTGTAGACAACAGCAATTATAGACAACAGTGATTAAAAGCCTGGCCCGACTGAAATCATTGGCAAACCTCCCATTGACTTCACTGGGGCCACAATTTTGCCCTTACGGTCCTAAGCTCTGTTAGTATCTGTTAGTAAATATTAATCCTTTTAGTCCTTTTCTGCTTCCAAATCATATTCTAATTCCCTCATTTTCTCCTTCACTTTACTAACCATATTATTTAAATCTTGCAGGTTACATAAAGACCTTGCATAGCCATGCCTTTTAACTTTTTCTCTTTCCCTTTTTGCCCTTTTCCCTCTCCTCTTCAAACAATTTACCCACATTTCCAAGGATCACTTTCATTAATTGCTTTTAATGCAAATAAAGTAATTTTGTTCAGTAACATAGTTTATTATGACATTAACTAGGGTTTTTCCCTAGTCGGCCAATATTTTTCTTATTTAACCTATTTCAAAGTGTTCTTATTATTAATCTTACTTTATTTTGTCCCTAAGGTACCTTATTGTCATAGTACTGCACTGTGCTATG
Source organism: Mesoclemmys tuberculata (assembly GCA_007922155.1). Classification (NCBI taxonomy): domain Eukaryota; kingdom Metazoa; phylum Chordata; order Testudines; family Chelidae; genus Mesoclemmys; species Mesoclemmys tuberculata. The sequence goes on along the minus strand of ML675629.1, from coordinate 15,164,708 downwards.
CATTTAGGTTTTAAAACAGAGAAAAACACTCTGTAAGCTGTTCTTAGCCTTTAGTAGAAAATGTAAGTCACCACCCTAGGTAATCTCGATCCAAATGACACCATTATTGACAATCACATTGAGGTCACCAATTTGTTGCATATCTTGGTTAATGATGACTCAAGATTGGTAATCTTTGATTTATTCCAATTGAGCCTGTTATTTGACAATCAGATTAGTACAGCATTATACAGAAAGAGTAGATACACTATCACCCTTTTCTTGGAAGACCAAGAGTTGGGTCTGTGTCTTTACTTCGCTGTAACTGGAGAGCCGTAGTGGTTTTCATTCCCCAACCGAAGTTCCAGGGACAGTGTCATTATATAAGGTTCTCAAAGACCCTCTTTGCCAAAAGAAACATATTTTTTATATCATTTATATACATTATCAGTTTGCCTGATTTATGTGTGAAGGAATAATTTACAGCTGAGAGGACTAACAATTCAAGATAATACCTTTCAGTGGATTTTTCTTCCCCCATAATCATTCTTCCCTGTTGATTCCCTAATAGGAACATCTGCTGTAACAATTACCCTTTATCAGTTTCCCAGGTTTGGGTTTGTGTTAAAGGAATTTTTCTCAAACTATCTGGAGTTTATAGACATACAGACACCAGGGATTATTTGATACAGTCTAATGAACAGAATTCCTGAATAAGGTTACTTATTCATCATGGAGCAGTGTTCTGGGTGTTTGAACTCAACATACTCTTCGTTACTATCCTAAAGATTTTAAAGAATTGTTGATATATAAATGAATCAAATCTACAGAAAGAAAAGGACTAAAAGGATTAATATTTACTTACAGGTACAACTCATCCTTTCCAGAAACCTCCTTCTTTTATTTTCCTAACTCACGCCTAAGCTTTGGTGGGAATCACAAAGTAGGTGTTTCCTCACCAAACTTACCTTCAGGATCTGATCTAGTAGCAGAATGTTCATTACAACTTCTAGCCCAGTGCTTAGAGCACTCATCCAGGATGAGGAAGGCATGGCTTCAATTCTCCTCTCTGACTTACATGAAGAAGGGATTTGAAATTGGCTCTACCATCTCTCAAGAGAGTGCCCAAATGACTAGTGTATAGGGTAGATCTTTGTGTGTCTACTGTTGAAGCCGTTCAGTTGTGTATAAATAACTAAATATGCAGTGGAGTACAGAAAGGGGAACCTGGGTCTCCTACAACCAAGATGAGTGACTTAAACACTGGATTACCAAAGTCATTCTCACTCCCTCTTCCTCTGGAAGTTTTTCAGAGCTTTTATCACATGGCCCGTCTCTTCCTGAAAGGGTCAAATAGCTAGAGCTCACTGAATAATAATGGAAGTGACTTGTGGGAATCCACTCCATTGTTATTCATGAAGGCATATTATTCATTCATAATTATTTAGATGCCATTGGTTTATTCATGGATTTATGTGTGAATCCTGAAATCCCACAATTCTTATCACAGGTGATCATTCATTCAGTAGAAGAGGTATTTTCCAGTTCTCCTAGAGGCAGAGATAGTAGCTGTGGCTTGGACACAATTTAGGTGGACAAAAAAATAAGTAACTTTTGCCCCATTCAAGTCAATAGATGGTTGAAACTGACTTCAGTAGGACCAGGATTTCACCCAATAAATTTAGCAAAATGGGAAGGTGCTGATTCCCCTGCTGTAATGACTTGGAAAGCGTTGCTATGACCTAATTACTGAAATATTTATTTACTGGGAAGAAGAAGCACCTAAAATGTTGGGTTAGCACTTGACCATCTCACTTGATTTCCAAGGACAACCCAGAGGATTACCTGCTAGGCTTTTATTGGTTGTTTATACAGTAGAACCTCAGAATTACGAACACCAGAGTTATGAACTGATCTGTCAACCATGCACCTCATTTGGAACTGGAAATACGCAATCAGGCAATAAAGAGATAAAAAAAAGGCAAGTACGGTATAGTAGGAGTTTAAACCTAAACTACTGAAAAAATAAAGGGAAATCCGCATTTTTCTTCTACATAGTAAAGTTTCAAAGCTGTATTAAGTCAATGTTCAGTTGTAAACTTTTGAAAGAACAACCAGAACATTTTGTTCAGAGTTACGAACTATTCAGAGTTATGAACAACCTCCATTCACGAGGTGTTCGTAATTCTGGGGTTCTACTTCATATGTGTGTACGGAGTCTTGCCCTGTGGGGTTCTGATCTCATTTCAGACTGCTACACATTACTGCAATGCAGGCAATTAATAATAATCATAATACTCAAAATTAAAGGCCTGGAGGATCAGACCACATATGTTTATACAAAAGCAGCCACCCAAAGGATGAAGGGTAGCAACCTAGCATTGCACAGCACACTGAAAAAACTAGGTATTTTGAGATAGTTTAATCAACAATATAGGCACTAAACTCTAAACAGACCCCCTGTTTTTTTTAAGGTCAGAGAACAGAAGACTAGGAGCAAGGACAAAATTCACCTCTGTGTTGAAGGACAGCCCGAGGCCTATGCACCACTTAAGCCCTGTTTTTGTGGCCTTGTGCTGGCTCTCCGCATACAGGTGAGTTTCATCGTTCATATCTCATTCAAAATACCTCCCATACAATGTGTGAGATCCAGGCTGAAGTCAACAGAGTTTTGACACCGATTTCAGTGGGGCCAAGATCTTAGCCAGAATACTTTATCTGACTTATTATAGGGCTGACTCAGTTCTGCCAGGATTGGAACCTGCAATTTCAGGGAGCCCTGACCATTCTTACCTGTTACTTAGAACACAATGTTTCTTTCTTCAGAAGTGTGTATTATAGGCTGTATATTTTACCAATTGTTATATGTGCATATACATGTAGGAAACTGTAAGAAGGGTATGAAAAAGCCATTTGATACAAATTCCAGGAATTTGAGAAAAAATTACATTTTAGATTTAGTTTCTTAAAAACAAGACCTTGGAAATGTAAGGTTCTGAAGCTTGCTCTGCCTGATTAATGCTTTTGAATATTTACATTTAACTGTGCAAAAAATTAGAATCTTTGGTTTCCTGCTAGACTGTTGCACGATAAAAGATTTCAAAATTGGACGTTACAGGTCATGGATTTGTATTTCTATATCCATTTCATGCTTCAAAAATCAGCTTCTTAAAATGTAATAGTTGATTACAAAAAAAAAATGCTGCTCATAAAAATAAATAAATAAAATGCTGATAGCTGTTGTTCAGCAATCTGATAGAAAGGGGAGGAATGTGTCAATGTAGGAGAGCTATGAGAAGTTTCATCAAAATACCAGGTGTTTTAATTAAGTCATTAGGCTTACCGTTTTTAAAAACAAATAGCAAGTTCAAAAAGAATGAGCCCCAGATGGGTGCTGTCTCTATAATAACCAGATACATAGGAGTGGCTGTGCACCACCAGGGATTCTGAAGTGTCTGAGTGGGGGGAATGCTAGTGGCTAACTTCATTTTGCCTTCACTTCCTGCTTACTTCTCCTTCCTCCCCCACCAGAACCAGCTAAACTGTTATGAGACACCTTTCTCCGTAGGGACAATTTAACAGAGATACTTTTGTCTGGGTCCTTGCTCCCACAGAAAAGATATCACCTCTTCTCCCTTCAGATACGTCCCAGCAACCGACCCCATGACTGGTCCTCCACCATGCACGCCATGGTGACCTGCTAAGAGACCTGTTAAAAGGCATATCTCCTCCCTGCGGTAAGATGCATGACTTTGGGATTTCCTCACAACAGACTTCCCACATGCATTTCCTTCTGGAAGACGTGGAATTTATCTCATCAAACCTGAGCTCTACCCTGCTGCCACCCCATCTTTTCACAGCTAACAAAGAGAAAAGGATACAGCCCACTGTGGTCCAATCTCAGCCTCCAGTCAAGTGAACCAAAGGAGGAAAGTTTTCTCCAGTTTTAATCATTTCTAAAGCCTGGTCTACATTAAAAAGTTAGGTTGACTCAGATACTTCCCTTGAGGTGTGAAAAATCTACCCCCCCTCAGCAACATAAGCTGACCTAACCTCTGGTATAGACAGCACTAGGACAATGGAAGAATTCTTACAATGACCTAGCTACAGCCTCTCAGGGAAATGGATTGTCTTCCCTGATAGGACAACCCCTTCCCTCAGCATATGTAGTTCCTACACTGAAGTGCTACAGCCATGCAGCTGGAGCTGTGCCACTGCAGTGCTTCATGTGTAGACAATCCCTGACATCCTCTTCAACTCAGAAAAAGTAGTAGGCTCTTTTGGCCCGCTTTTCCACTGTGCTATGTGAAGAAGCAAATGTGAATGGCCATTTCTGGGCCAGTCTTTCTCTTCCATGTACAGAAGGAAATCAGGGAAAATGTAGCTCTAGGCAGCCCAAACCTTTCCCTCTGTCTCTTGTAGAAGAAAAAAGGTGGAGTAGGCTCTTCCCAGAGTTTTAGCCAAATATGCTCGCTAGAGGAAATGTGGGAAGAGGTGCCCTCATTTAGTCTGATGACCCCGAAGAGACTAGTGGCATTTTGTAGATTATCCAAAACCTTTTGCAGCAAAATCCTGGGTGGCAGGAGCCCCACTCAAATTCATCTTCTGGAGGAGGAACGAAAGAACAAAGACCTCTCATTTTAGCCCTGGGGCCATCTGTTGCAAGAAAGAGACCTTTTCACAAGCAACTTCCATGTGCATCATTATATGCTGTTGTAGCTGTGTAGTGTTGTTGTGGCTGTACCAGTCTTAGGCTATTAGAGAGTCAAGGTGGATGAAGGAATATCTTTTATTGGATCACCTTTTGTTGGTGAGAGAGACAAGCTTTCAAGCTTGCACAGAGCTGAGGAAAAGCTCCATGTAAGTTGGAAAGCTTGTCTTTTTCACCAACAGAAGTTGGTTTAAATATTTCCTCACTCAGCTTCTCTCTATATGCTTCATTGATGGTTGAGATCTGAGCAAGCGATATTTTATGTGGATAAGGACAAGCGACCAAAAAAGCATTCAGAAGATATTTGCACTTATTTTTAAGAGGGATTTTTTTCATAGATGGCAGAACAACAATTTAGAAAACTGTTCAACATCAGTAGCCTGAGTACTCTTCTAAGGCCATGCTGAGGAGAAAGCTGTCTTTCATTCACTTCATTTCTGAATGCCAGTCACTAAAGAAGTCTTTCAGTTTGAGCTTTCTGTTCCTGGTAATGACATAGCTCTGAGGGAGTTTGTGAGCTGGAGCAGGCTCAATCTAGACCTGAGTAAAATTTACCCTATTTTGTCCAGTAAGATTTTGTGTTGACATTGTCAGTATTGTGAATGATTTCATACCCTGGACATTTCACTTTATGCAAAAATTTCAAGCCATCTGGCTATTTTTACATCAAAAGAATGTGGCAAAAATGTACATTTTTCCCTTGAAAATTAGCCCGTTTTCTCTTGAAAACAGAGTTGCATTTCAATGGAAAAAAGATAATAGTTCTCTAAAAAATATTGTGCATACCTCAGTAAAGCTGTGGAAATGATCACATTTTTAGGACTTAGAGAGAGATTAAAAAAAGATGAATTTTGAGTGGTGTTGCATCTCATTACAAATCTTTCAGACACTTCTCATCAATTTTTGGATAAAGGGTACAATGTGTGAAGAACTGGGCTCATTTGCTTTCCAGGGAGAGGTTGGACCCAGAAGGATCTCTTTCATACCATCATATAGAATTGCTAATGCAATCAGTATATTGCAGCCTCACCTTTAAGCCTGTTTCTGGAGGTATAATAAATTCTGAAACTAAGTTCCACTTTCTTTTCTGTAACAGCAGTTTGAAATAGACCTTCAAAGGAATCATAGCACTGCTCTTAGCATTTGGAAATGACATTTTTCCTCTGCTGCAAGTACATCCAACTCCTCACCTCTTCCCATACCCTTCCTCAGAGTTTTCTTATGTTGGCAAGAGCTAATGCTGCTATCATGTGAGTCTTTGATCCAAAGACAATTACAGACCTTGTTAAAGTCCCTAGGCATTCTTTCAGATTCAATGGAAGGAGCAATTAGGCCTTATGTTGTGAGATAACTGGAAACAATGGAGCCACTGCCCAAGGCCTGAGCAGAGCTAAACCATGTAGATTAACACATAGTTCCCTGACTGCAAATGGAGGAGGTTAGGTGTTTGAATTCATAGGCTAGGAGTGGTAGAGGAAAAAATGGACCTGCTCACAACTGCTTCTGCAGTATAAAAGGATGCAGAGAGAGAGAGAGATCTTCTTGGCCCAGAGCTCACTGCTTAGACATCTCGGGGGATTTTTGAATAAGGAAACTGCCCGCTGTTGTTTGTTTCCACTGTGTTCAGGATATTGTGTACATTCTTTTTAAATAAACAAGATTGCACTATAAAAATATTGTATAATCAATTTCTCTTCTAACAGAAACAGTCCTCCAAGGCCCTGCATAATGTCTAAACACTGATGCCAAAGGGTTAACAGTATCATTGTGAAACAAAAAATACACTAAATAAATCATGTAACAACCAGGAGACAAGTGTACAAAAGTAATATATAGCAGACTATATAATACGTCTCACAAAAATGTTCCTTATTCAGTGTTTAACACTGTATTAAATGGAGGTGTGGAATTTCAGGTTGCTCCCAGCACCAGCTCCACTCCTGATTTGCAGCATTTGTATGAGGTGATGGATTTTAATAGTAATGTTTTTTGTGAACGTTCCTCTCTTCACTCAAACTTTAAAGGTTCTGAAGAAAAGTGATGTCACATAAGGCCAGAAGAGGACAATGAAATCTGTCCAACTTTGATTATATATGTACCTTTACTAGTCAATCTATATCTCATTGTATAACCCCATCACCATCTACTCTTTCTCCCAAACAATGAATTGTCTTCCTCTTTGGTTACTTTCAATAGCTTATACTGATGACTTGACAACTAGTTCCAAATGTCCTTGGTGTAGTCACCTTACACTCTTGCTTTTTAACTAGTAACTATAATATGCTGGTGATTTGCATGAATCTATTCTATTCTTTTTGGATCTTGTTTGGACTTTCCCCTCTTAATTTTCTTTTGGGACCTGATCTGCCCAATCTTTCTCCCCAAGTCTGATTGTGTTCCACTCTGCTTTTCAAACTCAGCAAAGTCCTTGACCAAATCTGTAAAATACAATTCTTATCTAATTTTGATCTTGCTAGTAGCTTCAACAGTGTCAGCAAAGCTGCTTCCAATTTATAATGTATATCTCTATGCATACATCTCAAGATCTCATTTACTGTTGCTGAACATTGTGCAGATGGTTTTAGTGTATTATTGATGATCACTCTCAGGTCTTTTCGCTGCCCTTTAGAAGTGCTGTATATCTGTGCAGATCTTCAGAGTGACTTTATTCACAAGGGAAAACATTTAAAAAGTGGCTGGGGGGTAAGGACTAAAGGTTGCTTGCCCTCCAATTAAAGCCTTAAAGGCAAGGACTGGATTTTGTAAGTAAGAAACCAAGTTCTAATCTTACTACTATCAGTGAAACAGATAAGAGACAAAACATAACTAACCCATCATACGAGACCAGTTTAATTACATTTCATGCCAAAATAATGACCCGTAGTATGTATCGTTACTGGAATAATGATCCATAATAACGGAAGGGTACAGCTTGCTCAGGAAGGACAGGCAGGGAAAAAAGGGAAGTGGTATTGCCTTATATATAAAAAATGTATACCCATGGACTGAGGTTGAGATGGAAATAGGAGATAGACTTCTTGAAAGTCTCTGGGTAAAAGAGGTAAAAAACAAAGATGATGTCATGTTAGGAGTCTATTACAGGCCACCGAACAGGGAAGAATTGCTGGATGAGGCTTTTTATAAACAACTAACAAAATCATCCAAAGCACAGTACTTGATGGTGATGGAGGACTTCAACTGCCCAGACATCTGTGGGGAAAAAACACAGCAGGGCACAAATTATCCAACAAGTTCTTGGAATGTATTGGAGACAGTTTTTTATTGCAGAAGGTGGAGAAAGCCATGAGGAGAGAGGCTGTTCTACATTTGATTGTGATAAATAGGGAGGAGCTGGTTGAGAATTTGAAAGTGGAAGACAGCTTGGGTGAAAGTGATCACAAAATGATGAGTTCATGATTCTAAGCAATGTTAGGAGGGAAAACCGCACAATAAAGATAATAGATTTCAAGAAGGCAGACTTAGACTTCCGTCCCGAAAGATCTTATCTACCAACTTCCTGAGTTTACTAAGGGAAAAACAGATAAAGAGAGTGGGTAATTTTTCAAAGAGACATTATTAAGGGCACATGAGCAAATTACAAAAAGTAGAAACTAGGTCAAATTACAAAGGATAAATATAAACAAATAACAAGTATCTAAGTACAAAATTAGAAATGGCCAGGCACAAAATGAGATTAAACTAGCTAAAGACAAAGGGTAACAGGAAAACATTCTACAAATCATAAGATGCAAGAAGAAGATCAAGGACAGGGTAGGCCTGTTACTCAGTGAGGGGGAAAAAATAACAAAATGTGGAAATAGCAGGAGTGCTAAGTGACTTTTTTGCTTGTTTTCACCAACAAGTTTAGTAGCACTTGGACATCTAACTTAATAGATGCCAGTGAAAATGAGGTAGAATCAGAGATTAAAACAGGGAATTAATAAATTAAGGACTGCTTACACAAGTGAGATGTTTTCAAGTCACCAAGGCCTGATAAAATACATCTTAGAATATTCAAGGAGCTGACTGAGCAAATTGCTAATCTGAGCAATTACCGATTATCTTCGAAAAGTCATGGAAGATGGTAGAGATTCCAGAGAGCTGGAAAAGGGCAAATATAGTGCCCATCTATAAAAAGAGGAAATAAGGACAACCTAGGGAATTACAGCCCACCCTGCTTAACTTCAGTACCGAGAGAGGTAATGGAGCTAATAATTAAACAACCTCTTTGAAGACACCTAGAAGATAAGTAAGGTGTTAAGTAACAGCTAGCATGGATTTGTCAAGAACAAATCATGTCATACCAACCTAATAGCTTTCTTTGACAGGGTAACAAGCCTTGTGGATAGGGTAGAAGCATTAGATGCGGTATATCATGACTTTAATAAGGCTTTTGATATTGTCTCACATGACTTTCTCATAAACACATTAGGGAAATACAACCTAGATGGAGATACGGTAAACTGGGTGAATTTACCGATTGGAAAACCATTCCTAGAGAGTAGTTATCAGTTGTTCAGAGTCAAGCTGGAAGGGCATATTGAGTGGGGTCCCCCAGGGATGAATTCTGGGTCTGGTTCTGTTCAATATCTTTATCAATGATTTAGATAAAGGCAGAGAGTATACTTATAAAGTCTGCAGACAATACCATGCTGGGAAGAGTTGCAAGTACTTTGGAATATATGATCTGGACAAACTGGAGAAATGGTCTGAAGTAAACAGGATGAAATTCAATATGGACAAATGCAAAGTACTCCACTTAGGAAGGAACAATCAGTGTTAGGCATACAAACTGGGAAATGACTACCTAGGAAGGAGTACTGCAGAAAGGGATTTGGAGGTCATAGTGGATCACAGGCTAAATATGAGTCAACAGTGTCACACGGTTGCAAAAAAAGCAAACATCATTCTGGGCTGTATTAGCAGGAGTGTTGTAAACACAACACGAGAAGTAATTCTTCCACTCTATTCTGTGCTGATTAGGCCTCAACTGGAGTGTTGTGTCCTGTTCTGGGTGCCCCATTTCAGGAATGATGTGGACAAATTGGAGACAGTCCAGAGAAGAGTAACAAAAATTATTAAAGATCTAGAAAACGTGACCTATGAAAAAACCGAGTTTGTTTTGTCTGGAGAGGAGAAGACTGAGTGGGGGACATAACAGTTTTCAAATACATAAAAGGTTTCAACAAGGAGGAGGGAGAGAAAATTGTTCTCTTTAACCTCTGAGGATAGGAGAAGAAGCAATGGGCTTACATTTCAGTAAGGGTGGTTAGGTTGGACATTTGGAAAAACTTCCTAACTGTCAGGGTGGTTAAGCAGTGGAATATTTTGTCTAGGGCAATTGTGTAAGTGCTGTCATTGGAGATTTTTAAGAGCAGGTTAGACAAACACTTTTCAGGAATGGTCTAGATAATACTTAGTCTTGTCTTGTGTGAAGGGGACTGGACTAGACGACTTGGCAAGGTCCCTTCTTGTCTTATGATTCTATGATCATAAGTTTTATCAAATGCAGTAGCACATTTCACAAAGAAAATCAAGTAAAGCTTGAATGATCTTTTGAAAATGTGCTTGAACACAATTATAAAAATAAAAATAAGTGATCTGGTGGTTTGGGGAATATGTGTGTATATACGACTTGTGACTTCTGATTGATTTTATGAAATTGCTGGATCAATGAATGGCTCAGTGGGTGTGGAGTCAGCCACTTGCTAACAGGGGTCATGTCATTTTCCTCCCAGATGGGGAAAAATGGAGAGTTATTAACTTGAATAGCTCCTATTCATATGGGAGCATTTTAGGATGATGGGTTGATTGAAGCCTAGGAAAACCAGTTGGACTAAGTTTGTCTGCAGTGAGCAGGTTTGGAGCAGTGCAATTCCCCCAGAAAGAGGAAGCCAAGAAACCAGGTGTTAATGCTAGGGCTTAAAATCTCAGAGGAATTCACAGTGCTAAAATGGAAGGTTGGGCAGGAGTGAGGAACAAAGGGGCATGTTTTTGTAGCAGAGCGGTTCTTTTGACTATGGGACCAACTGAGGAAGAAGGAAGCTCTCTGCAGAAGAGAGAGATTTCATGGTTCAGTGGAAAAGCCCTATTCAAAAAGGGGACTGAGGACACCGACAGAATCCCAAAGGACACTCTGGAGTGGTAAACAAGTTGAAGCAGGGAAGGGCATGCTCTTTTTACCTAGATCTGTCTTGCTTTTGTGCAATCTGATGTAAAGAGTAACTGTGTTAGAAAACTTTGCAAAGCTTGTATGTTTTGTGCTTCATCTATCACATGTCCCTAGAGAGGTAAACAGTAAACCAGAATGCTCAGGTGGTTGGAGCTCTGGAAAAGTGTGCGCGTAAGCAATAGCAGTGATCTTCAGGGAAGGGGGGTCGACACTGGTCCTGGGCGCCTAAGGCAACTGGACTGCGAGACCCCACTTCTGTGATGGGATAAGAGTCCATGACCAGGAAGTGTACCAGGGGAGAGTGAGTGCTAGAGCTTATCCAGACCAAGGGAAGCTTAACAGGTGAGGGTGGTCTTTCTACACAAATGCAGCAGTCTGGTGAATGTCCAGCAGGGGGAGTTCAGTTGGGGCTGTAACAAACGCCCATCAGCACATATGCTAGTTTTAGGTTAAAGTTAGGCAATCGGCCTTCTATGGCTACTGCAATATTTTAGTATCTCACTTTGAAGGCAAACTATTCATACAAACAGAAATGAAATTACAGCAACATCAGTGTGAATGTTAAAGCTGGCTCAAATTTTCTGAAAATCTTGATTAATTTTGAATTTCAGTGGGAAGGTGAAAGGATAATCTCAAAATGTTTTCCCCCTTTCAGATAGCTACAGTCTTAAGGTTTAGCGGAATAAAAGTTTCAGGTAGAGATATCTTTTATATATTGTAGGTATGTACTTATGGCTATGAATGTATCAGAAAACATTTATGTCTAGTCTCTTTTTTTTGTTAGTCTTTGTTACTAGAAAGGATTCCAAGGTAGATGATTAACAGGACTTCTTAGGGTTTTTTTGCCTTAACTTTGGTCACATACATTTCTTCCTTTTTTTGGTCTGGTCAGGAGTTGTTTCAGAATGAACAAACATCCCTCCTTCCACAATTTCCTCTTTTTGGAATCATTTATAATCCTTCAGAGAAAGTGATATATACACTGGTGCCATTCATTAAAGCTGATTGACAAATGGTAAATAAGCTCTGCAATTTTTTCTTGAGTTTTCCATTTCTCCCCCCCCCCAGTTTTCATTTTCTTAATTATTAGGGATCTTCCCTTTTCTCCCTCTTTTGTCCCTTTTCAGTGGCAAAATAGAAAAAGGAAAAAAAATTTAAAAAGGAAAGTAAACGAACAAAATAACCCAAATCAGAAAAAGTTTAATTTTGATTTTTGTTGAAAGATTTCAGTTTTGGAATATTGGCCATTTTCCAGCTAAAACAAAAAGTTATGACTGGATGTGCTGTTAAAATATTCCTTACTTTTCTCTCTTAAATTATTGAGTTGTCAGGACTCAGACATAGCTGCATGGGTTATCAAACAAAAACATTTAGTTTCTTCTTCTTCTGTTGTAATATTGGCATACTGCTCTTTCTTGTCTTACTGAACTAAAGTTAACTGAAGCCAGCTTCCTTTTTGTTATTTCAGTCTTTACTTCTTTACTTGTCACGCTTAAAAATATGACAATAACAGAGATATTACCATACTTTTGCTCTCACTAAATAAGACATCTACTCTTGGACTATTTATATATGGGCTTCACAGTATTAGCTAGTTAGTAAAGTGAATACATAAATATGTTATTAACGAATGGAAGGGAAATGTCTTGTTTTCAAGCTTCTTCTATAGTGATCCTAAAGATGAGTACTGGTGAAAGCTAATACTCTGGCGATGCTTTTGTAATTCACATCAAATAAAGAATAATAGAAAATAGTACTAATGTGGAAGCATCAGCCTTGCCTCTCATGCTATGAGGTATAATTAGTAATATTTCTAGCACTTACCTATCTCTCTTTTGGAAACAATTTGGTTAAAGTTGAATCCTTCTTTTCCTCTTTAGAACAACTGTAAGGGTTGGGAAGTATATGAAAGGGAGGAGTCAAGGGAGTACTATAGAACATCAGAAAGGATGAAATGAAACCATCACAAAAGGCCCTGAGTTTAGCACTCAAGCCAGAGCCAAATATTTCTAGTCCAAACCTGAACTCTGTGTTAAGGAGCATTACATGCCTCTTGCATCTGTAAATACTTGCAGTCTCCATGAGAACTGTGTGAAGCATTTCGTATCAGTGGGGAAAGTGAAGAAATGCGCCTTTTTGCTGTTTTCAGTACCTGCAGAAACATATATTGCCAGCTGGGTTAGTTTCACCCAGTGTGCAATAAAACAACTATTTTTCTATCTGAAAACTGCTTTATGCTTCTTGGAATTGTAGTGCAAAATGCACAACGTGCATAGAGAGGAAGTTATAAAATATAGCTGGTTGCATCACTTAGTTTTGATCTGAATGTCATTACATATACCTTCATTAAAGCTACTGTTGTGACAAGAAGTCTCCAACAAGTTAAAAAAATTCTATGGATGCTGGAAGTTCCGTTTATTAAAATGGACAAAAAGATTCCTATTTTCTCTAAAGTTCTTCTGTTCATGTTATATCCCCAACTGCCACCAATTAGCAGTAAAAGACTATTCACTATTGCTGCTGTGGGTGCCATGAGAATGTTATGCGGGAAATTAGATAGAAGTCAGAAGAGCACTCCAGAAAGTGAGGAATAAACACAAAGAATAGAGCCAAGGATAGTTAAAATCTTTCCAGCATATATGGATTATGATAGCTCTGCATGTACTTCTGAGGACAATGTCAGCATGTGGACAATAACAGAGCCCATAAAGGTTTACAATAAAACATTAAATCCTGTCAAACCCAGACATCTATAGTTTGTTTAAAATTTTCAAAAATAGTCCATTTTGTGAAAACCTCACAACCCATGACTTTAGGGTGTTATGTTGGGCTATAAGCCTGCACCTTCTTTAAAAGGGGCTACAAGCTATTTGGGAAATAGACATGGGTAATTCCCTATCCCAGAGATATAAGCTAGAATGTAGTTATTTAGATTCTAATTTACACTTGGTGTGGTGGGCTGAGTGGGAGCCAATGGAGGGATTCAGAGAAGTGGCTGGCTGTGTTCATGTGTAAAGAAGCTATACAACTTCCTAATGACCAGTGGATCCATTCCATGTTTCCCACTTACAATTTTGAGAACTATTTTGCTCTATAAGAACAAGAGCGTGAGGCAGTTGACCAACATTTGGAATTCTGGAGCTGAGCATCCCACTTAATAAGTATCTTGAATGTTTAATATAAGACTGATACTACTTTTTCTTATGTTTCATTGGGATCCTTGGTTCTTGATTCTTTACTTACCTTGTGGTGGTTTTTTTCTCTTGTTTCCATTTTATATATTTGTTGTGATAAATGTAATACATCTGTTGAACAACAATGGAAGTAAATAAGACCTAGAAAAAATGCATAGGAATGAAATTTGTACCCGTGTAGAGAGCCAACAAAAGACCTATCCACCATTGAAGTTGTTTACCTTAATCGGCCTACAATATTTTAAGTGTAGACAATAACTGTACTGTCTGTTGGTACCATACTTAACACAAGGGGCTCTAATCTTAGCCTCTGGGTGCTATTGTAATATAAATAAATAACAGTGGTGTTTAGGCTTTGCTCCAGCCCTCTGCACTAGGGTGAGTTTCGACCTGTATGTATTGGTAGCATGGGCATGAGCAAGAGCCATATTAATAAACATCCTGAAAACAAAACCAAAGCCCCTGGTCTGTGCTTATTTCTCCTAGACTGAAAGCATGGTGCAATGTGCAGTAAGTGGTGGTTGAGAAAAATCTTTTTCCAGGGAAAAGAGACTGCATGGATGGGAAAATCAGAGCCTACTTACCAATGTATCATGGGGGAAGCATCTAACAATGAGGAACAGATCAGAGTCAGGAAGAATGAGCCACACAAGCAAGATAGTAAGTTAAGCAGAAGCACCCTAGCTTACTGTTGTAATAGAGTGTTGTAACCTCTATTATCCTTTTGTTGTCATATCCACTTGTCACTGCACTAGATAATAAGGGAATCTGTGTGATATATGGGGCGGCTGCTATAAGTAAGGTGGCCCATAGCCAGTGTTTCTATCAGATAATGCACACCATTGCTGAAGACAATCAGAAGGATGCAATATTTACAGCAAGGAATATCCTATCAAAGGCAGCTAGATTTCTAGCCCATAATCACTATCTATCAATAAGTGGCATTTCCTACAGTTTTGAAAAATCCCTTACTGTAATGAAACTAAAGGAAAAACTGCATGACGAGGCTGCCAAGTGCATTGCTGGACATCACATTTGTCACAATGGCTGAGAACCTTCACATAAAAATAAAGAATCAGAGGGGCATAGCCTTCATTTATATAGCAGAAACTCACTTTCAAAGACCGTGGACAAAGCAGCTTAGAAAAACACAGAAAAATTCTCATGTTGAAGACTTCCAACTTAATATCAGAGAAGATTAGTGAGAAATAAAGGTGAAGCTCCTCACTGTTACTCAGAAACAGATTAATAAAAAAGAGCTGAGTGGCTCACGACTCCCTCTCCCCCCT
>ML675629.1:15133824-15149353 GCA_007922155.1 Mesoclemmys tuberculata | reverse complement strand
ATCTTGGAATGGGAGCTTAGTCTACAGATAGTGGATGAATAACATAGTTCAAAAGTAGATAAAGAACCTAGCAGAGGAAGAAAATCTTGTGATGAAGGCACTGGAAGACCTAGGTTCAATTTCTTTTTCTGCCACAGGGTCCTTGTATGATCTCAGGTAAGTAACTTAGTCTCTCTCCCTCCATTACCAACCTGGTATGTTGTATCCCTGTCTCTCTCCACTAGTTTATTTTGTTTATCTAGAATGTAAACTCTTCAGTGCAGGGAATGTCTCTCACTAGATTTTTTTTTGTACAGTGCCTAGCACAATGGGTCCCTGTGTTGGCTGAGACCTCTATCTGCTATTGTAATGCCAATAATGAATGTTGAAGGTTGACAGTGGCAGTGGGCTCTAAAAGGACATTATCTCATCTTTCAATGGGTGTATATAGTCTCATAGCAAAATAATTTCTAAAAATTGGAGGGTGTATCAATGTTCTGATAACACACATTTGTATTATTTTCGTGTTGGATCCTCTGCTTTATAAGAATGTGGTCATCTATATGCAACACAGCTACCTCATCCTCAAATCTGGGAGAAAAAAGACGACTTGTAGCAGTGAAGAATTTGTCCTGCTTATTAAGAAAATTCATTTAGATGCAGCAAATCAGTTTAAGAGCTGTGAGGTCATTTGAGAGATTTCGTTGTGGTACAAGGACATCTCCTTGTAGCCATACAGTTTGCCAAGGCTGTGCTCTTATTTAACTGAGGATGATCTTGCAACATCAGCATGTGCCCTCAGTGACCACATAGCTCATATTTTTGTAATTCCGCCTTTTTTTAAAGCTGCCTTCTTGATTGCATCTTATTCAGAGCAGGTTTGTTTGTTTTTGTTTTTAAATTGGCATAGTTGGTTTATAAAGCCCTGGCCTGTATTTGATGTACTATATCTAGTACTGATGTATACTGGGCTCTAGCGATGAAATTTTGAAATGAGCCCCACATTTAGGGCCAGATTTTCAAGACACCTCAGTTCTGTAATTGTAACATTTCTGTTCAATCAGTTCTGCTGATTGCACATTTAGTTGCCTAAATGGAAACTGAGCTCTTCTGTAAATCTGACCCCAGATACTATGCACTATTTTATGTAACTTACAGTTGTGTCACCAATTGGCAAATTACCATGTCTTTGGGCATGGAACTCACTCGCTCTGATTTCTGTCCCATTACGTTACCTACTCTTTTGCTTTTCCTTTGTTTGTTCATTTGAAGTTGTTTGTTTTGTTTCTATTATGGCTGTTGTTCGTTTGAGTCAAGGAGAGTGAGGTAATATCTTTTTTAGGACAAACTTCTGTTGGTGAAAGAGATACAATTTTGAGATACACAGAGCTCTTCTTCAGCTCATCCCATCTCTCTCTTCATTCTGTTTCTACTGGATTGCCTGGTTGGTTTTCCTTTTATCATTTTAAGAGATTAGGGGTTTATGGTGTTAATGTATTTTAATCTGGAATTTTCAAAGAAGCAGAAGGGAGACAGGCATCCATTGACTTTCAATAGGAATTTCAATAAGAGATGCTAAAGGAGCACGCAAGGAAGGATAAGGCCATTGTGGAGAAGCTAAATGAATTCTTTGCATTGCTCTTCACTGTAGAGGTTATGAGGGAGACTCCCACATCTGAGCCATTCTGAAGAACTGCCCCAGATTAAGGTGCCAATAGAGGAAGTTTTGGAACAAATTGATAAATTAAACAGTAATAAGCCATCAGAACCAGATGTTACTCATCCAAGAGTTCTGAAAGAACCTCTGATTGCCCAGTGGGAGTGGATGACAAGGGATAGATCACTTCATCATTGCCTTTTTCTGCTCACTCTCTCTGAAGCACTTGGCATTGGCCACTATTAGAAGACAGGATACTGGCCTACGTGGACCATTGGTCTCACCCAGTATGACCATTCTTATGAATTGGGTACCTGGCTACTTCTCTTTGAAAATCTCAACCTTAGTCTTTTTAGTACTTCTACAAAGTCCTGAGCAATCAGGCAGGAGAAAGTTTTAGAAAGTACTATTGCTCTTCATTAGTCTCATTGCTATACTTCAGATGGTAATAGCCTTCCTACCATAGAGGTATTATCTCAAATTTCAAGCCTGCATCCATGGCAAATACTGAATGTGTTTGTTACCAAGTATTTCAGATATCTTCACACAGGTGTTTATTTTAAGCATGCTTTCAGTGATTCTGGGACCAGTGTAAATGACCAGAGGACCTGCTTGTTTGCTACAGTTGTCAAACCAGGGACATTCATGAGAATGAGCAATCACCTTTTACCTTTAGAAGTCACCATTAGATAATTTAGTGCACCGAGCCAACTGAAACACATAATGGCAATGAGGAAAATACAGAGAGGCTACTTTGTCACAAGAACTGTTAATATTGACACAAGAAGGTTAGTAGGATGCAGAAATATACATTATAATCCTCAAATCTGACCTGAGTTAAACAAGGCATGACTTGCCTTTTACACGTGTGCCCTTCAACCCACAGGCAGAAGACATGCATTTGCTTTTAATGCTTCACTGTGTTGTGACTGGTATAAAAATTACCATAAATATATTTCAACATCTGGTGATTAAAACACTGTGATGTAAGTGGATGTTTGGTGACTGAAAAATGTACAGCTTTGTAAGAGTCCACATCTGGATTGCTATGGTGACATTTCCACATAGTTATGATCTTTTGTAACTTTTTAGTTTCACTGTGAACATTTGGCAAAAGCAAAAGCTGCCAGTTTCACAGGGCGATATTTCTTCGCCCTATTATCTAACACTACTTTACAATGAACTGCACAAGTCATTTCTTATTCATGATGGGTCTAATCTCTCCTCATCATTTTGCAATTTTTTTCCCTTTCCTTCTTTAATTTTTTGGCTTTTTAATATTTTTATTGCCCCATCCGTCAGTGGGAAAATAGTGGAGATATTTATCAACCCCCAAATTAAATTACCTGCTTGTTGTTATGGTTACTTATGAATAATTATTTGTAGAGCGGTAGCACCAAGGGCACCAGTCCTGGATTTGGTGCTATATAAATGCATAACAAAATGATGGACCCTGCCCTGAAGAACTTCCAGTATGTTTGATACCATAAGCCAAAATTCCCTTTGAGTTCTGCATTAGCCCTCTCTAAGGGCAAATTTTCAGGAATTCTATGTACACATAACCAAAATTCAAGTCAGTGGGAACCGAGATTGTTCTGACACCATTGTGCTTTTTCTGGGGCCAGAATCTGTGCTCCTTACACACGGCAAAACTGGCTGCCAATGTCTTCACTGAAGCCATGCAAGTTTGCAGAAGTAAATCAGAGCTGAATGATGATCAGCCATATCTACGAAAAGATTTGTGTTCAGCAGAGATTTCTGAGGTTGCATGACTGTAGATAGCTACAGCTTGTGGTTAAGGGAAATAGTGATTAGAATTTTGGGTACAGTTCTAGGACCTCAGTTCATAGAATCATAGAAGTTTAGGGTTGGAAGGGACCTCAGGAGGTCATCTAGTCCAACTCTCTGCTCAAAGCAGGACTAACCATAATTAAATCATCCCAGCCAGGGCTTTGTCAAGCCTTACCTTAAAAACCTCTAAGGATGGAGATTCCACCTCCTCCCTAGGTAACCCATTCCAGTGCTTCACCACCCTTCTAGTGAGAAGTTTTTCCTAATATCCAGCCTAGACCTCCCCCACTGCAACTTGAAACCATTACTTCTAGTTCTGTCATTTACTATCTTGGAGAACAGCCTAGTTCCATCCTCCTTGAAACCCCCTTTCAGCTAGTTAAAGGCTGCTATCAAATCCCCTCTCATTCTTCCCTTCTGCAGACTAAACAAGTTCCCTCAGCCTCTCTTCATAAGTCATGTGTTCCAGCTCCCATGTCCACTGGAAGTCTTTAAATTGAGACTGGATGCCTTTCTGGAAGCTATGCTTTAGTGACACACAAGTTATTGGGCTTAATAAAGGGGTTACTGGATTACATTTTCTGGTATGTATTATATAGGAAGTCAGACTAGATGATCTCTGGTCCCTTCTGGCCTTAAACCCTATTATCTAGAACAATATGAACAGTGTTATTGTTCGTGTCAATTCAAGTATTAACTGGAATATTGGGATGAACTGTTTACAGGGAAATTTATATTTAATACTAAGAGAAATGGTGAGACCAATTAAATTGTGGAACTGTCTTCCAAAGGGAGCTATGGAAACCCAGTGTCTTCAAATATTTATAAATTGACTGATCCAAGCATGGTAGATTGTACAACATGCAAGTCATACTAGCAGCATGGTTCTTTGGGTCTCTCTGGTTACTAGTCCATGTATAACTATAACAGATGGAACAGAGCTAGTCCATTAGCTCAAGTAATGGAATCATGTTTTCTCACTTAGAGAGCCTAGGTTCAATCTCTGTAGATGACCCAATCAGGTGCATTTTGTTACATATATATCTCCTGCTCACTGACTAGCAGTTTATTTGACCTAGATTAGTTTCTCTAGCTCTATATTCTAATCTCCCACTGTGTAAAATAGGTGCAACTTTGCTTTTATTGGAGCTGTGGCTGATTTACACTGCTGAAAGGAGATCAGAATCCAGCTCTGTTTGTCCTTACTGCTACACAGGTACCACTAGCCTATATTAATCTGCAATGAAGCAGTTCTAATGTGCTATAAAATTCCAATGGGCCACTCAGTAGGCCTGATTCTGACCTCACAATAGTGTAACTCCACTGAGGTTAGTGGAATTCTTCCTGATTTACACCCCTATGAGATCAAGTTCAAACCTTAGAATCTGTTTTAGGGTAATTTAAGTGATCATAAAAAGGTTGGAATAGCGAAAATTAGTACCTAATGACCAAAAGGACAGTGCTATGCCTCCAGTATAATATTGACTGAGAGCACAAAGAACTGGCGAGAGAGAGACCAAAATGCAGGTGAGTGTAAATCTACCTGGGGTGTATGGCCTACAACAAGAGGTTAAGAAATTGTTGCCAACCCTCCAGGATTGTCCTGGAGTTGCCAGGAATTGAAGATTAATCTTTAATTAAAGATTGTCATGTGACGAAACCTTCAGGGATGCATCCAACCAAAATGGGAAACCCTAGGTTCAGAGGGTATTCAAAGTTTGACTGCTCCACGTTTGGAGAATTTCAGAAAAAAAATGACTCTGAAGGACATTTTCAAAAATCATGTAAAAGCTCTGAATATAGAGATGAAAACAAGTCAAAACAGTTTGTGATTACCAGTACAGACCCCTGGAGGACACCGTTATTTTCCTAGTGTAAATCTGTGTAACTGAAATGATTTGCCACCAGTAGAGATCTGAAGATCTGACCCATATTAAAAAAACATTTATTGAACTGTACATTTCCGATGTGCATTTCTTTACATATGAAAGTATTTAAACTGATATAATTTCTTGTTCATTTTAGAAAGCTGATAAGAATTGCTTTAAATTGTGCTGATGAAATAATGTTAATAGAAAATTTAACAGAGTAGATACATTCTCACTAATATGGAACTCAATAGTTTGGAAGAAAAATCAGATTCTATATGTTTAGACTACAAAGATCTTGCTTAATAGTTATTGCATTCTAGAGAGGTAGTCCTAGTCACTGGAAAGCCATCATAGTTTTCCATTCATATGCTAGAAACATAATTGATTCTTTTTAATATAATAGATAATGGTGATGTGGCTGGGGAATCTGGAATGAACCAGATCTGTAAGACTGACTTCCTCATCCACTGTGAGAGAAGCACAAGTGTGTTTCCTGGCATGTCCTCAAATGATCTCCATTTAAGGAGTATTCATCAGAAAGCTCCAATCCAGATGCATGTTCCTTCTGGCAGCAGTGAGCAGTTATGCATTAGAAGAGCCATTTCTTCTCAGGCTACAATTGGAAAGGTCAGCAACCTCTATCTTTTAGGTAGCTGTTTTCTTATCTTATTGGCGAGAGAAGCTTTTTGCTTCAGCTGGCGCTAGCCTCCAATCTGACCCCAGTGGTGCACTAGTATTACAGTTTATTTCTCATAAAGCAATTATTGCAAGATAAGGAAATGGTCTTTTTTTGTTCACTTTCATGAACACCTATTGGGCTCAGCTAAAAACACCCCCCAAACCTCTGAATTTTCTACAGTGCTGATAAATTGCTATGGAGAATTGCAAGAACTTCCTAAAATCACTGTATTAATAAACCTCCCCTTCAGGCCCAGCTGCACTCAAAGCAGGTACAAGGATTGTCCCTACTCCAGCCCTCCACTTGGGCTCAGGATGGCAATTGGGGGTTGGAGGAAGGAGGCTGACATCCACTCTTTTACAGTTGCCGCAAAACAAAGGTACAAGTGATATTATTAGAGCTGATTGAAAAATGGAAGCCGAAAGCAGCTCATAAACATTTCATCAAAATTTATGCCCCCTGCTCCACGTTTTTGCCAACAATTCAGCAAAATCTTGAATTAAAAAAACCAACCGTCCTCTATCTCTGGGCCATACAGCAGGAGCTGTTGCCAGAAGAGACTCTCCTGCTGGATTTTCCCCTTCTCCTAAAAGAGAGGGAAGTTTCTGTGAGGGGTCTGGAATTTGCTCCTAGGCACTGTTCAAAATAGCCCAAATCTGGTGATCTTCTGTTATGCTGCAAAGGACACCTGTTCAATAGAGTTCTTGAAGAGGGCTGAGGGAATATTTCCTGGAAAGATGGAGGGGTGCAAAGGGACTTTTTGGTAGAAGGCTGGTTAGCAGCATGCCTGGCTGAATGGTTGTTTTCATGCTGCTGGAGTTTAGGCTGTAATATTTACATTAGGGCAAGTAAGGTGAAATCCTGGCCCCATTAAAGCCAGTAGGAGTTCTGCTCCTAGAGACCTGTATAGGCATCTTTTTATTATTTATATCAACACTAAAAATATTAACTAGGTATGTACAAGCCACAGTGTCAGTGCCTCTGGATTTAAACAAGAGCAGGAGAATCCTAATACTATTTTTTTTTGCTCCCCTTCTTTTCTCGCCTAATCAAATCTTTTTCTCTCCTTTCCTGATTTTATTTGTTTCTTTCTAAACCTTTGCTCTGCAGTCTGTGAGTGGGTATTCACCCCAGACAAGGCAGAGCAGATTAAATTAGGTGAATTAATTTGAGAGGCTGCACCTAGGGGAGAGTCAGGGATTAAAAGGCTGATTGACAGTGGAGCCCAGCTGACAATGAACAAGAGGAACTGATAAACAGGAAATTGGTAGCAGAAAAGGGCTTCAGGGGAATTAGTCTGCAGTCACTCCCTGGGAGAAGGGAGGTGTGTTTGGGGTTACAGACTTAAGTAGTTCCACCTGGTTGTCCACCTCCCACCTGCTCCCAGCACACAGTGGGGAGGTGGGCTGCAGCTGCCGGCCTCCTGGGCAGTCCCCACATGCAGCTGAGAGCCTGGCCATTCCCAGTGCAAAGTTTGTGGGGCACATTGCCTCCTCATGTCCTCCCAAACGCCACCCATGAGAGTGAGAGAACCCAAACTTCAATTTCTCTGTTTCTTGGACAAGCAAGGTTGCTGGGCAACTGATTGATCAAAATGGGGGCATGGGCTCCATTGCTCTTTTGGTGACACTCAATATTCAGGCCACATCTATACTAGAGCGCAGTACTAATATATCTGCACCGCTGTAAGATCTCTAGTGTAGTTGCTCTAAGCTGACAGGGGCGGGCTCTCCCCTGGACATAATTAATCCAATAAATGATGGTAGCTATGTTGGCAGGAGAAGCTTTTGCTCTGATGGAGCCCCGTCCATACTGGCACTAACAGACCAGGAAGGGAGGAGGAAGTGAATGATCATGAGGTATAAACCTGAATCTCTGCCCTCCTGACTTGAGCTTCTTCTGAAGCATGTAGTTCTGCAAGATGAAAATTTCCTGCCTAAGGCTGGGTCTACACTGATGGTGGCAAATTTGCTGCCATCAGATCAATTGCTCTGGATCGACTGAGCGGTCTGTGCAGATCCACTCAGTTGATCCAGCAAGCGATGCAGGAAAACCACCCCGGTAAGTGGCGTAGCGCTGCATCAAAGGGAACACTGTTCCTGTCGGCGCAACGCAGTGTGGATGGTGCGTGGAGCAGAAGCAGCGAAGTTGATGGGAGATACGCAAGTGATTTACGTCACTTGTGTATCTCCCGTCGACTGCCGCCGAATCCCAAAGGTAAGTGTAGACCAGGCCTGACATGCTGGAAAGTCTGGCAATAGTTAACTATTACTATGTGAAATGCAGCTGGTTAACTGATGGAAAACTACAGCATGAAAAACTCCACACTTAACTTAGCTTCTGCTCAGGTTGGTTTGTTTTTTATGATCAAGCTATGTAATACTAACAAATTGGATGTAAAAAGAGGAAGAAATCTGAGCTCGGTAGACACCTGAATGCTTGGAACCTCTCAAGTTCCCCTGCAGATGGAAGGCTGGCCACTGGACGTTTGCAGTCATCCACTCGAGACCTTCTCAAGACCATGAGTAAATATGAATCTGGGATTTTTTTGGACTTATGTCCACAGCAGGTTAGTAAGTGCTGGAGACTAAATAAAGTAAAGCTTTAAGTGAAAGCACTGTTATATTGTACTGCTTGTGCCAACCATCTATCAGTAAGACGGCAGTATTCCCATTGATTTATTTCCCGCCATCGCCTCACCAAGAGTAAAAGTTATCAAGAGCTTTGGGTTCAGAAACCCCAGATAGCACCCTGAGCAACATAATTTATACCAACATACGTGGTATTGTAGATATAGCCTTAGTCACAATATTTCATGCTGCAGATTTGGTGGGAGTGTAACACTTGGTTCTGCTGCTCTGTTACAGTGGCATAGCTATGTCTCTCAGGGATGTAAAAAATCCACACCCTAGAGAGACATAATTAAGCTGACCTAACCCCCAGTGTAGACAGAGGAGGTGAATTACCTACAGTGAAGAGAGGAACCCTCCTGTTTCTGTAGCAAGTGTCTACACTTAAAACTTTGTAGCAGCACAATGAATACATAAGACTATATCTCTTTTTTTTTTAGAGCAAAAGTAGCAAATTAGCTCACTATAAAATCCTAATGGAAATGGCACCGCTAGATATTACCTCAAAGTAAACCTCAGATGAGGGGTATAGTTTTTACCTTAATGTAGGAAGTCACAGTCAAAACTATCTGTCTCCACTAGGATTTTACAGTGAGATAGCAAACTTGAGTTCGCCATCTCACTGTAAAAACACACCTCTTTGGCACTGAATACACAGCCTGTGTAATGCATACAATATAGACAGCAGTGCACTTGATAAAGACCTGTGGAGGAGAGATGCAACATCGGATTCATTCAGGGGATGAGAGCACAGAATATCTGGCAGCTATTCAGCCACCCCCCTCCAAAAATATTACAGGTTAGAAATGCCTACTAGGCTTACTAGCCCCTGATGAAACATCTTGCCACAGATAAAATATACAGCAGCTTATCCAATGCAGAGAATGTGCTCTGGTTTCATATTAGCTACTCTGCTACCATAGGAAAGGAAGATACTGTTCAGCAATTTTTAAGCTGTCAAAGCCATGAAGGGGTATCTTTGTCCCTTTTAATCGGCGATTGCAATATGTTTTTCACTTAGGAAACTATTAGACAGATAACACATTTATATGGACCTATTTTGAGAGAGGTGTACATTCGCTTTTTTAAAGAAAAACAGAGCCCTTGTTTTAAAACCTGTCAAAATTATTTTAATATATACATATAAAATAAAAAAAGATACCATGAAGTTCCACTGAAAGCCTCTCTGATTCTGGTCTTAGGAAATCTCAGTGGCTCAACTAGTCAGCCCAAAAATAAAATTGATAATGTTCATTATCAGAAGTCATGGCTGGGTGGATTAATTCAGAAAGGTATTTAATCATAAAAATGCTGTATTTTTTTTGGTGGGGTGTGTGTTTTGTTTTGTTTTTTAAAAATCTGTGCAAATAAAGTAAACTTGGATGATGGATGTAGGTAGTAACAATACTTTTTGTCAATAACATTTCATTTCAAAGCGCATGATAAATATTTTACTTGTACGTTAAATCTGCTTTAAGTTTTTTCTTTAACTTGTCAGTTCTTAGGCACAAGAACTGTCTTCCTTCATATTTGCACAGTGCTCTGCACAATTGTGCTCTGATCTTGACTGGGACTCTTGGGCACTAATATAGAAATAATAAATATAATAATTAATAAAAATAACAATCTATGAAGGCTCACAACATCCTTGTGAGGTATGTAACTTACAGGCAACTACCTTCACTCATCAGTGAAATGCAGTGACCTCTGCAATAGAGCACAGCATCTGTTTAATTACAGCTCACCACAATATTATACAATAGTTTCGGAGGGAAAGTGTGTGTGTGAGTGTGTGTGTGTGTGTGTGAATAGTGTATCTAGTTGAAATTAGAGTAGCTATTTAGGCAGGCACAGTGTAATTACCCCAGACAGAATTTGGCCAGGGTACTGATGTTACCAGCTCTGCTTTTATGAAGAGTGCCATGGGATTGTTAAAGACCATAAATAGTCAGGACCTCCCACTTATTGATCTCCACAATGGATGAGCTCTTTTGAGAGATGTACAAATATTATATTACGTTGTATAGTATTACACAGTATAACACACTGTAATGGGACCAGGTGGAGCTGGTCTATCAGGACTGGAGCAGACCAGCAGAGGAGATCCAACCCTGAACACTTTTGACTACTACTGAGACTAACTTTACCCATGAATGGGGCATTATTTGGATGGGGTTTGTGATCTCCATAAGATGGACATGTAGTATTTGGAACTGGGAGATTGACCAAATTCTAGATGTATTGATTTGGATTGCTTAACTACTTGCATGCATATATAATGTGTTTGTGTTTTCATGTTTCTTTTGACTTTTTTCTTTCTCACCAAATAAGAAGAAACTTGTATTCAATGTTTCCAAGGACTCTAGGTGCTTGAGAATGGGGAATCTTCCTGCAAATGTGACAGATTTTATTTAACTTCCCAATGCCAAAAATAAGACTATGGTTCTGGGTGAAGGCTTCAACCATAGTTTCCATTATTTTAGAAATGGACCACAAGATAACTTGAGCCCTTGTTCTTGTTGTTTTGGCACCTGGCAGGTGGGTTACCCATGACCATGGATGGTAAGGGGTATTCAGTGAGAGAGGCTGAGCAGTGTGTAGGGAGCATGTAGAGTCCCCTTGGTTGAGAGGGGGTAATTTGGGCAAACTATTGGAGTGCCGCATTCCAGAGAGATGAATGCATCTACAGGGGTATTTTCTGCAGTATCACAACTTCATGCATTGTTAACAAACACGTGCGTGTTGCCTTTTTGTACAAAAGCAGTGTATTATTTTTCATTTAGCACTGTAGATGCTGATCAAAATGGGACAAATGCATCCCTAGCAGCAGTGGAGTTAGTCATACCAGGAATGAACTTGCCCTCATTGAGGACTGTACCCAGGGCAAATTCAGAATTTTGAAAAGAAAAAGTTTTGGAGCACAAAATCAGCACACAAAAATACTTGTGAAATACTTCATGCCTATTGAAACAAACTGTATGCACCATCATCGCAGGACTAGCAAAGGACAATATTTGATGTGACTGCAGCAGGAGTTAAAAGGGAGGTTGAAGAGAGGGAAGATAGGGACCTAACAGCCAACTGTATAATGTTTATTCCTGCTGGAGCTCCTAAATTGAAAGGTCCAGGTCTACTTGTGCCATCCCCGGTATGTTGTTTGAGGGTGTGAAGAGGTGTGATCACTAACCAGTGTAGCACTGCTGGCAGAAGCCTGTGGTATAGACACAGCTATACTAGCAGAGCTGTGCTTGTTTTGGTCGTGTGGGGTAGTTTTATTATACCTGTACAAAACATGGGTTTGCTAGTCTGGCTGCGTCCAGAATAGGCATGCTTTGCCGGTGTTCCAACACTGCTAAAGGGTAGACATTGCCCCAGAAGGCACACTGGGGAAAATATTCCCATAAAAGGGTAACCCTGATGTGTGAAGAGATAATAGGGACCAGATAGGTTGCTTCTGAGTGGTGTATACCAACACACTACCAAATAGGTTTTTCAAAAAGATTGAGTCCTGGAACCTGGGGGGGAAGAACTTTAAGCCCAAAGAGTAATCATCAGAAAATTATAACTGCCAGACAAGAGGTGCTTAGAAAGAAATTGCTGCCTCCACCTGTGCAGCGTGATAGCACTGACAGGAAAGGGATATGTACATCGTATTTTGGCTTACAAGGGTGGGATGTTTTCCTCTATTGTATTGTACTTGCAACTCAGAAATGATTTCTTTTTAGATTCAAATTATAGATGCTTCATGGAAAATATTTTGTACTGAGAGATGAAGATGAAATAAAAGTAATAACTAAATGTACGTGTGGTAAATGTCACATATCTTACAGCCAATGTGAACTTTCATAAAATAGCTTGAATATTGGCATGAAGAGGAATTTTCAGAGATTGATATTCCCTTTTCATCACAGATGCATTGTCTATCCAAAATTAAATTTTGATTTACCTGCAATTGATTTGATTTGAAACCTGCTTTTAAAAAATAAACCTTGACTTTGTGAAATAAAAGAGAAAAAGAAAATCATCTTGGTCAAATTGGTTTAGTGTTTTCTGCTACTGCCTTTATAATAGTACAACCAGTGTCAATATATTTTCACTTGCTCCTTACAGCTTTACCCTTTATCACCCTCGCCATTATCCTCAGGGTCCAAACTCCCACCAACATCTTTACAAGTCATTGGAAGGTCAGTGGGAGTCTTACCTGATTAAAGGCTCCTGGTGGGGGCCCCAAAATGAAATATAATGTCATCCACAGTTCCACTCCCCTTCCACTTGCACAGCACGCCTTGCCACAAATTTACCTTGGCATATAATAGGGCAAGTACATTCTTAACTTTACCCATTGACTGCCTGCAGTGTTTGCTTTAGTTTTTCATGTGGTGTAAGGTACTCACCTGGTATGTGGGAAATGCAGGTTCAACTCTCCCTTCCCTGGCAGGGGGGCATAAGGATGTGAACAGGGTGTATTTCCAGCTCTCAGGAGAGTGCGCTGACCACTGAGCTGTGGGGCTTCCTCAATCTTGCCTGCTGAACTTGTTCCGCACTGGGTAAATAAAGACAGTAGGAGGATTTGACCCAGGGGTTCCTGCCCGACCCCCCAACATGGGTGCCTAGAGTTATCATACATGTGGAGTTTCCAGAAATAGCCTCTTCTTTCAGCCTGCATTCTCTGTCCGGGTGGAGTTTTCAAATAACATGAAATGTCCAGGGGTGATGGAGGGTCCTTTTGCAGAGCAACAAGCTGCTCCTCAGAAAGAGCCCTGATTGGTCCATTCCCCTGAAAGCTGCAGCTGTTGGATCCCCCCCATCCAGGCCCCACCCCCTCAGCCCAGGGGAAGGGGTCCCACAGAGAGGTTCTGACTAATGGCTGTCGCTGCATCCTGGGCTTGTACCAGCTGCCCTACCAACGTGATGGGAAGTGATGCTGCCCCCCCTCCATTGAGTACCTCTGCTGCAGATACCCCCTCCAGTCCCCCCAGCTGTACCCCGCAAGTCCCCTTGCAGAGTCCTTTTTGGGAATCTGGATTATGGTAACCCTAGCAATGCCTAAGTCCTTTTGTGGAGTCCACCCTTACTGCCTGTACTGTGAGTGCTCTTCTATACAAAGAGAATCTCTGTTTCCAGGGCTGTGCTGCCACCACTTTTCGCCATCCCCAACTTCACTAAGAACGCAAAATTGTAAAATAAATGGAAATACAGTTCATCCTTGCTTTTGCAGGCTTATTTTAAGGTTACACCTAATTTGATGCAATTTTAACTGATGTTCAGGCTCCTGCCTGCTAGGAAGTCTGCTAGCATTACATCTTTCATAACCGACAAGTTGCTGAGCAACCAAAAACAGCTTTAAATAACAGTTGCTATATTTAAAAAGGTGTTTTAGGGCTCTGTGCAGAATAAAATGTGTGTTACTGCGGGCTCTCTGGCTCGACACACACTCTAAAAGTCAGAAGATCCTGGCTCTGTGGGAAACTAACCTCTCCAGGCAAAATACTGGCCTAATGCAGAATCACCATATGAAATAAAACGAACAACTTCACAGCTGAAAAGTTGCGCTGAGACAGTGGAAGGTGAATAAACTCTTCTCTGCAGGCTAACTGCGGTTTCTTTACATATTCCACTACCCTGGTGACTGTACAGTAAACAAGAATGACAGTGTAGTTTGACAGTGGAATCTAATCTTGCAGGTCTTGCAAGATACTCGGTTTTAAATGAAAAATTTCCTTAATCCCTTATTCTGTATTAGAGAGTATGAGGAAATCCTCCCTGGACCTGAGTATTACTGAGTTATATCCAGTCTAACTTTAAATTGTTTATTAGTTAATTATCATTATTATTTAAATGAATTAGGCAATTTTATCAGTAATATTGTAAAATATAGCCATTACAAAAATAAAATTCAGAACTGAGGCTAAATTCCTGAGTTTTGCAGCATACAGAGCTGACAAAATCTCATATTTTTCTGATACTTCTAAAATGAGCTGCCCTCATGCATGAGTTTAGGACTGAATGATATTTTGAATTGTCAGCCATAGCTCTGGGAATTTCCTTAGGATTTTTTAGATTTACTAAATCTCAGACATTTCACTTTAATATTAGCTAGGTCATCTGTTGATACAAATCTGCATACCCTCATTCAAGTCAATGGCACTATGCTGATTTACATCAACTGAGGATCAACCCCAATATATTTGGTGGCCTCTTAAGACAGGTGCCAGTGTATAGAAAATGTCATGCATCCAACTCACAAATAAAGGAGTGGATACGGGAGTTAATGGAAGTTTGGTCTGCATACAGTCTTCAGAATTAGTTCTAGAATAAATTGGCATTGAAGAATTGGCATTTCCCAATCATGGTGAAAATGAAGGCGACAAAACATCCAAATATGCTTCTAATGGTGCCATAGCCCTTCTCTCCATAGGTTCTTCCTGCTAGTCCCAAATGAGCCTGGACAAAGCAAAAGGAGTGAAATCCTGCTTCCATTGAAATCAGTGAGAATTTTGCCATTGACTTCAATGGAGCTCAGATTTCATCCCAAGCGTATAGGACTCATCTGAAGCCAATGGAAAGACTTGTGTTGGCTTCAACAGTCCTTAAATCAGGCCCAAATTCAGCAAGCTCTCTGTGTGCATGCCAATTTTCATGTTTTTAACTTGACTATTAGATATAGTCTGGGATATAGTCTAAGTAGAGACAATAGCTACAAGGTGCAAGGAGGATATAACACGCAAGCAGAGCAAACAATGAAATGGCAGCAAACATACTGGAATTCTGCAGATGCAGCCCTGGCTCTGCAGAGAGAAAATAGGTTTCACTGGCGCAAACTCACTTTTATCAAGCAATATGCTTGAGGCTCTGCTTTATGTTTCAAGGAAGAGATGAGTGTATTCAGATATGGTAAGTGTTTCTCCTCCCTGTTCGTCCA
>ML675629.1:15118184-15133424 GCA_007922155.1 Mesoclemmys tuberculata | reverse complement strand
GATGGAATGCAGGGGTGGGTGTAGCTGGGAAGTGTGGTGTTCCATGGAGATTGATGGTGAGCCAAACTCCCTCTGGGGGGAGCCTGAGAGCACCACCCCACCTCACCAGAAGCAGAAAGGCAGGGCAGGAAGTATAAAAGGAGAAAGTAGCCGAGGGAGAAGGATGTCTCTTCCTTGATGCTAGGGCCTGGACCAGATCTGGAGGAGAGGCTGCCGGACCTGCCAATTGCCTGAGGACCTGGAGGAGCTATCTGAGCCTGGTGAGCCAAAGGAGACCCCTAGATCTCATGACGTGGAGAAACTACCCACCCTGTCAGCCCCTTGTGAACCAGAGGAGACTCCAGGACCCTGCGACCTAGAGGAGCTGCCCTCCACTGACTGCTCTGAAGAGTTCCTGGATCTGCCATTGAGCGACGAGGCCGAGGGTTCTGGAGCCTCCCCCTGGCAGAGTACCCTGAGAAAACGGGCAGTGACTCAAGGGAGCAGGTACTCTAGGGAAAGGGGGGGGGGAAGAAAAAGCTCAGGGAAGCCAGACATCTATCTGGCTGCATAATGGGTTGAAGCCGAGTCAGTGTGTTTCGTCTGGAGCCTTGCTGACCCAGTGATGGGACAACCTGTCACTGCCACAGCCCTGGGCTGGAACGCAGTGGAGTTGGGTTGCCTTGTGTCCCTCTCCCCGCTTCCTACCCCGACCTAGGGATGATTGCCTGCTGAGGGCCAGAGCCTGTTGCCCATTGCCTGCCCCACCCTGCCTAAGGGCCAGGGTTTTGGGATTGCTTGCTCACCCTCCCAAGATCTAGAGACTGATTTGCTTTCGCTTGGCCTGCCCTGCCAAAGGGCCGGGGGCCTTAAACTGTATGCTCACCCTAAGAGGGCTAGAGACTACTTCCCTGTTTACTTGGCCTGCTCTGCCTAAGGAACTGAAATTGGGGCTCGCCCTACTAGGGCCTGGAGACTGTCTCCTTTTTGTTAGGACTCCCCACAGGGTACAGACACCAGGAGGTGTGGCCTACCTTTGAGACTGACGGAGAGGGAGGGCTGCCGGCTCCAATCACAATAGGGGACCATCTACAGTGGGATTTTCAGAAGTGCTAACTATTGGCCTAATTCAACCCCCAGTGACTTCACTGGGAGTTTTCCTCCAAATTCATAATTAGAAGATGCTGAGCCTGGAGAAGCTAAACATGATCATTTTGGTTTTAATTTTAATGGGACTTTAATCTAGGGTCTTTCCCAGTGATGTTTGGCTGGCTGCACACTGAGTCAGAGGATTTTTCTATCCTAAAATGAAACTGACTGGATTAATTCCAAGCAAGACATTCGCTGTACTGCTTTCTCCTCAGTGGAAAAGGAAATTGATATTTCTGCTAAATTTGCTAAGCTGGAAGCCAGGGTGGAGGGGAAAAATGATGAAAGTGCACATTTTAGGTAGTAAAATAAAATTATCTGAAAACCTCATCTTTGACGAACTCAGGCAATTTCAAAACTAGTCAAGGACACTATGGCTGCAGAGTTTCAATGGCAGCACTTATCAAAAAGACTGGCAGGTGTCCCTCCAGGGGAAGGGTCTTAAATTTACATTCTTTTATAGAAACACTTGTGCCAAAAGTTCTGGATATGTATATGAAGGACAGGCTTTCTGTAAGATACTCTTAAAAAAACCCAGGAAGGTTTTTTCTAACTTCGTCTGGTCAGAGGGATCAAGTCCTATTTCTCCATCCTGCTCATGCTATAAAGAAAATAGAATGGGAGTGCCCACATTACTATTTTCCCCAGATATCAACCCAAACCCCTACCCTTGGTGAAGGGACTTCGCTATTCTGAGAAAGAACTTCATAAATTTTATTTTTAACCAGCAAAACGTCATTGCTTTTGGTGGGAATTCATATATAATCAGGGATCAAACATCAGTGGTCAGATTATTTGATGCTGCCCAAAACGCTGCTCAAGGTAAAGATTATGACACACATAGTGTTCCCATTCCAAAGATCAACAGTAGTGCTGTGAAGACTGGCCCTGCCCCCAGAACCTTTTATGGGTAGAGGGTGGGCCAACAGGGAAAGCTAGTCTCCCCACACACTCTGGAGCCTTGATTAGCTAGAAAGATGGCAGAAAAATCCAACCCCTGTTTCCCACTGCCAGCTCTCTTCCAACTGGAGGATGGACATGTCATTAAAAAATGGGGACTGCATGGGTTCCAGGAAATGTGTTCTGCCGCTGCAGGGACACCAAGCCTAAACAGATTGTGATCTTGGAGATGAGAGGCAGGCCCAGGGACCAACTTGAGTGTGTGCTCCCTATGAGCCATCACGGCATGTAATAATTAGCCACTGTCCGAAAGGAAGGCAGTGCCCTAATCTGGGACTAAGAAACCAGGGGCGGAGGGGGCCATTGAGGCAGTTTGTGACTGATGGAGGTAGAGTTCCTTTTAAGCATCTGGGATTTGTTATACTCCTGCTGATGGTGTCTAAACTGATAAAGGTGTTGGGATAGGTCTGTGCTCTGGAGTGAATCCTGCATTCTATCCTTGTTAGATCTATATCTGGTGTGATCTTATAAATGCTGTACATTTTGCCATTTAGAAGTTATTAGGATGGCATATTAGGAAACTGTAAAACACTTACCCTCTGAAAACCAGTCCCCTTTAAGAAGGTCTTAGGTTGAATACCCTAAATATTGAACCACACAAAATCACTCGCCACTTTTGAAAATACAGGCTCATGATGGTTGATTATTTATTTTTATTATTATTATTAAAAGCAAAGGATAATGTTTGACCACAGCTTTGCCGGGAAGAATTCTCTTGGATTATACTGACTTTTTTCTTTTTGTATTAAGAGACTGAGCAAACTGGGATACCATGAGGCAGCAAACACTATGGGAAATACTAAGGAAAAAGAAATAGGATATGCCAGGATATTCTCATCTTCTTTTTCCACCTACATCTAACACTAGTTTACACCCTGAATTCAGCCTGCCTACTCCCTACCCTCTGCCTTGTAGATCATCCTCTGACTGATATTAGGGATGGTAGGAAAAAGGAAGGTGTGTAGGGTGTTGTGTGTGTGTGTGTGGTAATGAGTGCTAGACTTTTGGATGTCTCTGCACCAGAATTACATGGTTTCTCTACTATCTGTCAATTACTTACTTTTTCTTTTACTGAAGAAAGCTTCATTCAGTAAAAATCATGTAACATAAGACTAGTCATACTAGGTCTGAACAGTGATCCATATAGCCCAATATCCTGTTGGCCAACAGTGGCCAGTGCCAGATGCTTTAGAGGGAATGAACAGAACAGGGTAATTATCTAGTGAACTAGTCCCTATCATCCAGTCTCAGCTTCTGACAGTCAGAGACTTAGGCCATGGAGTTGCTTCCTTGACCATATTGGCTAATGTCCATTGATGGTCCTATCCTCCATGAATTTATCTAATCCTCATTTGAACCCAGTTATACTTTTGACATTCACAATATCCCATGGAAACAACTTTCACAGGTTGACTGTGTAGTGTGAAGCAGCACTTCCTTATGTTATTTTAAAACCTGCTGCTCATAAATGTCATTGGATGACCTCTAGTCCTTGTGTTATGTGAATTAATAGATGGACAGTGAGTGCTATAGTAACACTTACCTATCTCCTAGGGATGTTGTGAAACTTAATTAATGTTTGTAAAACACCTTGCAAATCCTTAAATTGAATGTGCTATGGGAAATCAAAATATTATTGTTCAAATATCAGTT
The DNA here is from genome assembly GCA_007922155.1 of Mesoclemmys tuberculata. Lineage (NCBI taxonomy): Eukaryota > Metazoa > Chordata > Testudines > Chelidae > Mesoclemmys > Mesoclemmys tuberculata. Next base: position 15,129,683 of record ML675629.1, on the reverse strand, counting down.
GGACGGAGACAGTTCTACATAATTGCAGTCAGTAATTTAAGGGAACCTTTTAAGAGTCATGGATTATTTAGTTCTCAAACTTGTAGCGCCACCTAGATCAGCGTCTGAGAATATTAAGGTACCAGCTAACTCGTTTTTAAAAGCAGGAGCTTTCCTTCTGAAAGGTTGCCTCTGCTCATGTGCTGTTGCTGATTCTGTTTTTTTTTTTTTTTTTTTTTTTCAGAAGAGGGGCCACAAGTCTCCTATGAGGTATTGACGATACACACGTCTGCTGTCTCTGAGGAGAAACTAGCTATGTAGAGAAGAGCAATTCCCTTCAAGGAAAAGGAGGAGTCCAATATGATGAGGTTATGTGGTGTGGTATTATTGAACTACTATTTGGACAAGTCCCATTTTTAGAAGAAGGAAAAATGTGAGTTGCTCTGTGTGTTGCAAAATGTCTAGACATTTTGGCTGACTTTGTTTTCACTTGGTGCTGGTTGCTGTTCCAGAGGAAAATGTCTCTTGTAGGGTGTCCTTATTTGGAAGGAAATGTAGAGTCAGTGGAGCTGCAATTAAATAAGGGGAATTGTACCTGCTTACACCAGTCTTGCATTTGGTCTGATGACTGGTGGAAATGAGAAATGCCTCATACATTTGTGGAAGTTATTCAAGACATATCATGTAACAAGATTCTTTTGAACTGAAGAAGTGAATACATTTATGGTAGTGCTTCCCCATGGAAATGGTGATATGGAAAAAGCATGTAGTGGAGCCAGGAAAAAACAAATCAGACTTCAGATTACTTCAGCAAGTCAAGGTTACTACAAGGTCACTACTGCAGTTAAGAAGTTCAAGGAAGAATCTAAGAATTTTGCAGGCACTTTCACTAAACAGGAAATGTTACAGAGAACTGGAAAAATAATTGGCATTGAACTGATACAACAAATAATTCGGTTCCACAATAACAATAGCTTGTGACTAGTTTCAGAGTTATGTAACTTTCAAATGTTGCAATCAAATGGGTGAACCATTACAATTCACTCAGGGGCACCCTAGTCCTCTGCTCTTTCTCATATGATACGAGAGTGGGTTGCCTGGTATCTGGGGTGCAGATATAAAAAACGTATATGCAATGAATTTCTTCTTCTGTCTTGGAATTTCTTGCTTGGATCCCCTTGCAGTCATTCTCAATCAGGCGCATATGCTTCCTTACAGGTTACATCAATTACTTCAGTGTTCTGAAGTTAAATTGGTATCAGCTAATGACTAGATTGATCATTAACTGGATTGAAAGTGAGGGGATGGATGACCTGCTATTTAGCAGTATAACCCTATAAATGCCAAGCTCACAGTTATCTGTCATGCTGTCATGAAAGTCAGAGTTTAAAAAAGACCTATTAGGTCTGTAACTTTCCTACCAATATTCCCTACAAATACTTCTTGTTAAATTTTTTTTTTGAAGGAACACTTTTGCATAGGAAAGTTGTCTTTTTGTTGTTGAAATAGAAATGTTTTGGGGAAGCATGTTGATTTCAATCATTCAGAATTGAAAAGAAGTGTGGTGTTTTCATTTCAATTGCCTTCTCTTCTTTCAGCTTCTACATATGGTATTAGTTATATTTTATATAATGTGACTTTGAATTACTGAGAAGTTTTATTTTCTTAAATTTGTTTCAATACTTTCAAATAACAATATTCCAGAACTTCCATTCTGTGACTTTTTGTCTCAATTTGGGACAAACAGATTTTTAAATGTTGGAATTTCCCAAGAGACAAACATTCCATTTTCCAACCAGAGCTACCTACATGTTCATTGTCCAGTCTTTTAAGTATCCTGAGTAATGAGGCTTCCATCTCTTCACTAGAGAGATTACTTCACCATATAAGTTTACTGCCCTTAGGAAAATTTTCCTAATAGTTATCTAAATTTTCCATTTCTTAATTTCATCCCAAGTGACTTCCATATGCTTTTCCTACTGGTTGGAAAGAACCTGGCTCTTGATTTTATGGTGGTACTCCAAAGGGATGTATGCACACACTCACCAAATTATGAAAAGAATCTTCTGTTTGCTGTTCTGACAATAAGACAAATACCATCTCTTTTAAAAAATTTCCCTAGTGGCTGCAACTATCACTTTGAAAAACTGATATGGAGAGAAAGTCCTTCCTGATAGAACTGCTGCCAAGAAAAGGACATTTTTTTTCTCATAGCAGTTCTGACAATCTCTGTAAACTCAGATCATCTACAGGACAATTAAGCATTCCTGCTGTCTTCCGGCCAGCTCACATTTCTTAGTAGCTGCTACTCCAGGAGTCTGTGGAGAATGTAAAAATAGGAGGTACATCTTGCATCAGCTGATGAGGCAGAAGATTGTTTTTATATATAATGCAAGTTTTTACACATTTCATGAGTCTTCTACAGCAGAAAAGAAACCGAATATTTTCTCCATTAATGAAATATGTTTTGTCTGCTCCTTTCATTCTGCAAGAAATTGTGTCATACATTTCAGTCAGTACACAATTGCATGAATCTGCTCTGCTTAAGTCACACATATGACATGCCAGCTCTGTTTAGGAGTGAATAGAGCGTGGTGTGTGTTTTGTTTTAAACCTCAGGAAAAAGAAACCCAATTACTTTGTTCAGCTGCTTGGAGCAAAATATGAGCTACTCTGGGATGGTGAAAATGTTGTTTTTAAGCTTTTCAAAATGGTTTATTTGCACTGTCCAATTAAAATACAGTTATAAAATAGCTATCTAACAGAACTGGTACCTAATCGCTATGCATGTTTTTCATTTTATTTGAATGAAAGACTGATCGAAAGCAGCAATCCTGTGAATGCACTTCAAATAAGAATTATTCTTAGGTAAACTTTTTGTTTGTTTTTTTTTCAATCACTCATTAAAATAAAAGATTCTCATGTAAAGGGAGTATGCAGATTTCTAAAAGGAGCTGGAAAGTTTGGAAAAAGAGGAAAAATGATTTCAAACTAGCACATTAAACCCCCTGAATGATAGGGAAAACACCTTCAAAAATTGGCTGCTTATTTAAGCCTGCCGGCAGCCAGCATTCTATTGGGCGATTTACTCCCAAGACCCATCTGTACATAAGAGAAATTGTTCAAGGGTAATTTCTATTTATGTAGAGTATGAGATAAAACTGTATTTACCTGAAACCATCAGGCAAAAATTTCATTTCCCCATTTCTCCTCAGCCAACCACATTTATTATTGCAAACACTATCAAAACCTTTATAGTCTGAAATCCAGATCCTAAACTGCTGCAAATTTGCTCTTGGCGCATAAGGTGCTCTGATTTACATCAGTGTGAAGATCTGGCACTGACAGTCTCTTTATACAGTATGCTGGTAAGACCACATGTAGAGAATCATGTTCTAGTATAACCAGAAAGTAGCAGAAAAATTAGGAAGGTATAGAGAAGTATAAACACCTAAAATGGACAAGAAGCTGGTAGTGGCAGATGCACAAAAGGTATGATGGGGTAGCATTCTGTATGTACTGAGCACATGTTCATCCACTAACTAAGGAGTCAGTTGCCTATATCTGTTAGATGTGTTAATCTGTACACCATAAATTAGATTTTGATATCAATTTCATCACCAGTGGAAATCAAGAATATTTGATTGAACTAAGTTGCATTAGGCATGATGTACTTGAATACAACTTACACCAGAAAGCAGGCCCAGATTCCTGTGCTGTGCTTCCATTATCTAGAAGTCCCTGGAAAGTGTATGTCATGTGAGAACTGGTTCTTTGCCCCAGTGGTCTAATTTCATGATTTTTGGAGCCCAACAAGTACAAAAGAAGGCTCATGAACAGAACAAGGATGTATACATGATGTGTGTTGATCTGACCAAGGCCTTCAACACTGAATCACAAGGGCCTATGAAAACGCCTTCATAAATCTGGCTGCCCAGAGAAGATGATTGCTATTGTCTGCTCATTTCATGATAATATGATAGCCAGGATGTGGTGAGTCAACACAAGCCTTCTCTGTCACCAATGGCACCAAACAAGGATGAGTAATGCTCCTTCCCTCTTTGCTATGGTCTTTTCAGCCATATTATTGTTTATATTCTAGGAATTTGACAAAGGAATACACATAATTTTGATTGGAGGGGTGTCTAGTCAATATATAGCAACATAGAAATCAGACCAAGATAATCAAAAAGCTATTAAGAGAGTTCCTGTTTGCTAATGACTCACGAACACATTTGAGGACATTCAGCTTATCACGGATCACTTTGTGAATGTCTCAAAATGCTTTAGCTTCACAATCAATCTGAAAAAGATGAAGGTCATGTACCAGCCAGCACCAGATCACCAGGATCACAAATACCATGAGCCTATGGTCACAATTGACAGCAGAGCCCTCAACTCAGCCAGGAAATTCTGCTGTTGCCCAGGGTTCCTTGACCCATCACTTTTAGACTCTGCAAGTCGGTATCAGGAAATAAACCAAAGGAAGTGCAACACCTCCTCTTGCTATTTGGCTAACACAGACAAGTGAAAACCAAATGCTTTTAACTTTAAAGCTTTACTTTATTATATCTTCAGCAATTCCCATCGGAATCACTTTCACTTTTACTGATCCACTTTTTAGTCTTAAGAACATAGAATAGGTGGTTGGAGTAGCCCAAAACTTGTTAGTTACCCCCCCAAGTCTGAGGGAGTCTGTGGGTGAATCAGTCACAGATTTCTGGAGGGCCAGTCCTTCTGTCTGCATCTGGAGATTTTTCCAAATATGTCCACAAAGTGATCTGCCTGACTCACACTTACTATCTCCCACATTTACCCCCAAAGTTACAGAGACACGTCAATCAAAAGAACGTTACATGGCTGACCAAACAAATCAATCATTGGGCAGAAGCAGGAGTTATAAAGATATGTCACTAAAAAAAAATATTGTTAAGCAAGCAGTCTTAAGCTGTTCATCTGATAGCTAAATTTACCCATATGGCCATTCTAAAATATAGCCAGACTTTCATAGCATATCCAGAGAGAGAGAATGCATAGAACCAGGCTCACTTCACGTGTTTGCTGTGTAGCCCTCCATCCCCTCCCAGTTTGCCTTATTATGCTAAATTCCTGGAAAGGCCTGAAAATGCCTAAAAGCAGCAAGCTGACTAATTAATATTCCAATGATTGGCAGGGGCTTGGACACCTGGCAGTTGCTAAAATGCCCCTTTACACTGCTACCTGGATAGCATACTTTCCAGCAACGCCATGTTGGGTGTTGAGATCACCAGCATCTGGCCAAGGTCAGCTTGGTATTGACAGGTTCACACATAGGCTCTGCCGGGAGTGTGTAATCTTCCTCAGAACCAAGATAAAAATCTATCACGTTGTTGTACTCACTTCACTTCTCTACAGATGCGAGTCATAGATGCTGTATTGACACTGCATCAAACAACTGGAGAGCTTCCACTTTCTCTACCTAAGATCCATCTGCCATGTCAAGTGGCAGGAGAAGATCTCTGGCATCGAGATGCATGCTTATCAGGGCTCAACGGTGCTGGGCTGGACACATGTCCTCATGGAAGTTTCCCATATACTGAAACACTACAGCCAGCTAAGCGTAGGAACTCACTCTTAGAGTTGAACCAAACTCAGCTAGAAAGACACCATGAAGGCCAACCTCAAAGCATACAAGATGGACATTAAAACCAGGCTGCAATGGGTAGACCCAGCTGGAGAGTGTGCCATGAGGCTGGATCCGCTTTTCAGGCCTGGCATGTGAGGACTCTGGGGGGAAAAGAAAGCACACTGTAATGCCAACACCTCAAACCTTCCCCCCAAAACAACTGCACTGGGAAGATACATAACCAAATTTGCAAATCCAGAATTGGCCTTGCTTCCCATGTGAGAAGCCATAAAAATTTAAAAAACTCAGAACTCAAGTCAATATTAGCTGAACATGCCTCTGCCAAAGTGACTGGAGATTCCATCAGATGCAAGGACCTGGGAAAGAGGGAGTGGTCCTAGGAGTAAGTGGGGTTTGGAATGAAACCCTGGTACTGTTTCTTTAAGGGCTCAGGGTCAGGAGCCTGGCAGACAGGTAGAGCAAGGCTCTCCTTTCTCCCAGCTCATCCTCAGCTAGCTGGGAGAAAAGGGGAATAATTGCTGCTTTCCTCATAGCAGGGCAGGTGCTGATAGATGTTGGAAGGAGTAATACTCCTCCTACATGGCCCTGAGTTAACAGGGAACAGACACTATAGGAGCCAAATCCTTTGAGCCTGAGTGGGGTCAGCTGAGGATCACAAATTGCAGCCCAGCTCCAGGAAGAGGGCTTAGGCTCCTGCCATAAGACGGACACAGACAGAGAAGATAATCCAGAGGAAGTTTATAACAGAGCTTAGAGGGCAAGCTTCAAAGGAACCATGAAAGCCAAACACACTTTTGTTTATATGGGACTTTTTGTTATGGACCCTTTTGTATGAGGTTTTCTAATAAACAAGCCCCAAGAAGGGTATTATTAAGTTAAGTATCCAGAGTGCCTGAAGTGGAGTTTCTAGCTTCCTGAGAAGGAAAACCGAGGCAGGGACTAAATTAGCTGGGGAGGCCACAGGGCAGGCAAATCATTTGAAACAAGTACATTTAGAGGGGAAAAAAACCCTACCGAAACTTTCACGTGCACACATTTCTCCCCCTGCAGAGAGGATTAGAGAGAGAGAATGAGCCACATGTGAAAAATGTCAGTCATCTTGCTTAAAGCATTACTGGATAGTGCTCCGATATTACCGTGATGAGGGCAATATAAAACCGTGTTTAGAATAAAGTGGCAGAGTGCTCTGTAACAATGATTGATATGCCATGTAAAAGTTAAAATTAAAAAATTCACCTCCGCTTGTCACCACAGCTGCACCATCACAGGTTGCCACGCTGAAAAATTCTTCTCACTTCCCCAAGATCAGATAACACAGGGGATGACAAAACTGAAATTAGACCAAACAGATCTTCATCAAACCTTTTGCTGCTTATTTCCACAAATGAGTCTTTAATAAATTTCAGCTGAGATAAGGTTGCCCCTTCACGAAACTTCAAGAGATTATAATTCAGAAGGACACTTTCTTTTTCTAAGAGTGCATGTTAGGTGAGTGGATTGCTACAATGAAACTGAAATATATTGTAAAATAGATGTTTGCTAGGAAAAATAAATTAAAATGTTTGACAATATAATAAATTGCTACAGCTTAGTTACCATGGTATCTTGCTAGAGCCTTTCTCTGGTAATTCTAATTTCACATCAATAGCTATTGCCTTATCAAAATGTTTTAGTGCCTCAGGTGGGCTGGCTATGTCAGATACAGGATGAGAGCCCTGGTTTTTTGGTCAGTACATCTGTTTTACCCAATCATTTCTGATGTGCGGAAAGGATAAATATTTAAAGCTGTCACAAGCACAGGATTTCACACCTTTTAACATCTGATGCATCAGTCTTCTAGCTTCACAGATTTAAATTGTCTGGGCAAATCTTATATACTCCTACAGCAGCCAAGCCTTTCATTTGTGAGGACGAGTGGGAGCTGCAGCTGAATATTAGTCAAAGACTCCGATTGTCTTAGCTCTGGCATAAATGAGGGAAGCAAAAAGGAGGCTCAAGCAGCCATTTGTTATGATCCTCATGTGAGGGCTAGAATCAGTAGCAGCCCCCATACTCCAGGGACTGCTGCTGTATGCACCACATGACTACAAGTTGCCTGAAAGGAGGTGGGAAGGAGATAGAGATGGCAAGCCTTTGTCTCCCCTGTAGTAGCCTATGGAGTTAGTTAGGTGAAGGAGTGAGATGGCATTCCCATCTACACTGCAGTGTTTAGAGTACATACATTGGACCTCCATCCTCCACCCCAGGGTGAATATAAACAGCAGTGCAGATAGTGCGATTCTGCTTGGCTGAGTAAAGCCACGCCTGGATCCTATGGGTCTGGACCTTCATTCGTTCTGTACATGTCCGAGCAATGCCTCCCTCATCTAAACTGCTATTCTTAGCAGCATAGTGACTTGCTGCCTCCCTGTTACTGGAGCCTTTCTCTGCCACAAGAAGCTGCTGTAGTCTTTCCCTGCTGCCTCACCGTTATGGGAGCCTTTCACTGAGATGTGTAACTACACAATGTAGTGTGGACACAGCCTGCTTTTCAGTGAGGCATGTCACTACCTGAACCCTATGTGCTGCCACCAATGGTGTGGAATGTAGATGTAGCCTAAGTGACAGTTGGCCCATGCACTGCCCTATATGTTGGCAAGCACTGTCCTTGAGGTATAATCCCTGGCATTCCCTTGGGAATAGGAGAACTGCAATCTGGTGGCATCACTATAGATTCTTCCTAATGACAAAAGGTAAGTAATATGCACGAGCTATCTATAGTCTCAGACCAAAGAGTCTACAATCCAACGTTGCATTCTGAGACTTGTGCAATGTAAAAGACTGCATGGGAACAAATTTATAATACATTTGTAGGCCTAAGGTGCAGTGGTGGACTACAAACTGCTGCACATTGGAAGCATTGCCTTGTTCCTGTCAGGAAGTATCAGTGGCCATCCCAGCAGGAAGTTGAAGCTGGGAGCATTAGGCAAGCAGAGAGGAGGCTGCAGGACTAGAATCCTGTTCTGTGGGTTTTTTTTTTTTTTTACAGAATAAGACTTTGTTCCTGGTGGTTTATCTGAGTGGGTGTCGTCTGTGGTGAATACACGCAGGCACACAATGCAGAGCCCAGACCCCCAAAGTTGTGTAAAAAGTCACAAGGCCCTATCTTGAGCAACTCCTACAGAGATGGTGAACAGGAGTGTGCGGGAGGAGTTACACATTGATAATAGTAGCTGTGTATATATATATATAACACCTTCCATACAAAGATTTCAAAGTGCATTACAAAAACCAAGTTTCACGACACCACTGGGACCTATGTTCGTGCAATTGCTATATTACAGATGAGGGAAATGAGGTGTGCGGGGTGGGAAAGAGGATAAATGGCTTACGCGAGGTCTCAGACGAAGTGTCTGATGGAGCTGGAAATATAATCTCGGAGTCTTACTTCCCAATCCACTGTTCCTACCCCTAAGAGCAATCAAGAATAGTCATATGGGAAAAGGTCTTACAGCTGGTAACTATCATACCAAACAGTTAATTCCACTGTAGCATCATATAGTGAGCTGACGCAGCAGTGGTGCAGAAAACACACTCATCTTTCACCATTGGGAGGTGGTTTGATTTAGCTCTAGCCTAAAAAATAAAACAAAAGCAAGAGAAGGAAAACATATAATTGGCAGTTTCCACTCTGGAGGACAGAGACTGGAGTGGCAGGAGCATTGCAGGTAAGGACTTAGGTGCATAGACAGAGTCCAAGGGAGAAGCTTGTGGAACACATGCCACAACACTGCTGTGTCTGGTGTTACGCTAGTGAAAGTGGGAAATAGGTAACCCGCTGGTCATTGTGTGTTACATTGCATGTCCCTTTCTGACACTGATCCACAGAGGCTATGGCTCTGTTTTATCTTGAGAATCAGGCCCCATGAAATGGCTATGAATGAGTAATTGCATATTAATCCATGATGGGGTTTCTTGGACTTTTCTGTGAAATACTTGGGGCTAGTCATTGCTGAAGATAGGATACTGCACTGGAATTCCTCTAGTCTGATTCCATATGGGAATTCCCGTGTTCCTGTTCTCCTAAATAAAAGAAACAGTGATTTCAGAGAGAGAGAGAGAGAGAAAATGTGGCCTACCTCTTCTGCATGTTTCTGTAACATCTGCATTCTGATCAGAAGTGTGCAAACCAATCTGTCTCTTTCCTTTTAATGCTGCTTCCATAGATAGCATGCAACAGCCATTATAAAAAATCTGGTATCTGATTCCCAGTTCTCATTATGTCACAGGGCTTCTAGACCCAGAAACTCCATGTAATATAGTTCTGAATCTTGATTAGACTGATATTATTGGAAAGTGAATTTATGGCTTTCAAGGGCAATAGGATCAATATCCATATAGTAATGGGTTCGGTTACCATGCCAACGCAAATTACCTGCAAGACTTGAGGGCAGGTTACTTTTTAAAACACTGAAAAGAAAGGTAATTAAAACTGATCCTGATGACACAAACTTATGAGGATGCACTTCAAATCATCTGGAAATTCTTTGATGAAGAAATAAGGCTAATGCTAAAACAAAATTAATTCAGTAGATAGCACGGTAAACCAAGTCATCCAGTTTAAGCAGCCATCAGAAGAGTTTCTTCCTCTTCTGGGCAAATATTTGTCTCCTTTCTTTGAATATGTTCCTGAATTTTCCACATGTTGTTTCCCACACAGCAGCAACTATGTGTACTGGTGTAGCTCAGGGTATCCTGTCAAAGGAATAATAACATGTCAGAGATTGAATAATGGCCCTATTTCTCCTTTTGTAGTTTTCTAGAGCGGGCGATCCAGTGTCTGCCAGGGGGATTATCTCTGAAACCTCATTTTTCACCACCCACAATTTCCATTGCAGATTGGGCCATGTAAGTGAATGTCATAGCAGCAATGAAGCTCAAATTCAGCATTGGTGTAAGCTGGCAGTAGCAGCAGCTATCCCTTAATACAAGGAAGAAGGCTGCTGGGGGAAAGTCATTGATGAGACTTAAGATGGCCGAGGAGTCCAATTCATGCTCTACAGATTTTTCCACATTGTGAAAGGTGGTTGTTCTATATATTCTGACAGTAGGTAGTGTGATCCAGAGGGACACAGCCATCTAGCTGAGTGGTGGGGGGGATGTTTGAGACAACACCTTTTCTAGCCTCTTCCCCATTCAGGGTCAGCAGGGGGGATCCTGAAAAGGACTGCTCAGTCGCAGCCAAAACTGCCAAATTACGCTTCTGTCTCACAAATCCAAGTGCCAGGCAGCCAACACATGGCTGCCACCTTCTTGCAAATTTGTGACTAGAGACTCCCAGCAGTCACTGCTCCTGTCCCCATCACCACTCATCCATCACTGCAGGGCTTTGTTATCAGGAGATGTTAACACCCTTGGCAGAGAACTACACATGAAATCTTTTAATGTGGGAGAGCCAGTGTGCAGGTGGCAACCTCATGAAACTTGACAAGAAGGAGCCCTGGACCTGGTGGTAGGGAAGTCCGAGGAACCAGAGGTCTCCGTCCTGCTGCAGTCCTCATCCATCTTCACAACCACAGAGAACTGACAAGTCCTCGATATGCCTGTTCTGCTGTTCGGATCATGAGTCTAAGCAGAGTTAATGGAGTTACATGTACTTAAGCTGAGGCTGTACCTTTACAAATATGCATACTGGGATAGGACCTTTTGATAGAAATGTAAAATGCATCTGCTGAATGTCCTGGAAAATGTAAGCATCCGGTGGGTGCATGCTCTTTCTATCCAAATGAAGGTTAGACAGTAACAAATCACCTGCTTATCACACTGTTAGCACTGAGAAATGCTGATTTGAAAGGATGGAGGAGTTGCTCTGTAAAGACGGGGACATCATGTTGCAACAATTATTGTTACATACA
>ML675629.1:15099743-15117784 GCA_007922155.1 Mesoclemmys tuberculata | reverse complement strand
CTCTCTGAGTTGCTTGCTCATCCAGCTTGGCCTACTACTCCCACCCACAATGCATGATACAGCAAGAGTCCATATGACTTTACACATATGGGCCAAATTCAGCCCTGTGGTAAGGAGACATAGTTTCTTCTACTAGGAGTTGTGCAAAGTCATGAACATAAAGAATTTACAAGTTGACTCAGACGAATGCAATAATCTGGATAACAGTTAGGTAGTGACGGGTGCAGCTCCTGTCAATGAAGAAGGTCATGAAAAGAAGATTTTAAGGTAAGTAAATAATTAGTTCAGAAGAAGAAAGATATATGATACATAAGACGCAACAGACAGTTCCAAATGCAGCAGATTGTGTGAAATGACAAAGGAGGTGAGATGAAATGATGGAGCTTCAAGTAAATCGTCTTTCATTCCACTACGTTCCCACCCTCATCCACCCATTTGTCACCTTCTTACATATTCACCTTCAGGTTTCTTCTCCCCCCCCACCTCACCGGCTCATTTGCAAGATGTCTCCAAATTATTTCCCCCTTCAATACCTATTTCTGTCCTGCTGCTTAAAGTGAATCTAGCTGACTTATATAGTTACTCCCTATTTGATGTTCCCCTTCCCCTAACCTCTGTCTACTTGTCTGGCTTTGTCCCTAGATTGTAAACATCTTGTGGCAGGGATTATCCTTTCTTGAATGACTGCACAGCACCTAGCACATTATAGGAACTACCATAAAATAATAATGGAGATGCTGCATATAGCACAACTACTGTATAAATTATCTATAATCCATGTGGATGCAAGCTTAGAACCCCTTCAGTTCCAAAACACAGGATACTAACACTTAAAATAGAGGAAGAACACCAGTAGCAAGTTTCTTATCCTTTCGGTGGGCCATCCCCAAGAAGGAAATATCAAATAAACCTACAAAGCCCTACAGGCTGTGATGAAGTGAAAAACATGTTAGTGAAAGAAGGGGTGATATCGCGTCAGGAAAACATTTTTTGTCAAACGCACTGTATTCTCCAGTTGTGTACAAATTATGCTTGCAACGATTTTGGCCCCAAACTCTTGCTGTAAACATAATGCTAACAGCTGGCAAATCTGTCATGCCTTGCTTGTGGTTTGCAGTGTTTAATTTTATTTAAGAATAGCATCAGCTCGAAGCTGGCAAAGTGAATCAGAGTTATCATGTTTTATCTAGTGGATCCATAAAATCACAACCTGGATTTGATCACTGGAGCCAAGCACACTGGATAATGAAATCACATTTCTTTACAATAGCCATATGGCAGAATTAGAAGATACAATTCTGTGTTAAGGAGGCAAAGAGGCAAAATATAACTACATTCTATTTGTCATACTTTAAATAGGCAACATCCCAAAAAAGGGAGTGTTTTCCAAATATAGGACTCAACCTTGAAGTCCACGTAAAACAAAGTTCCCAAAAAAGTAAATGGTTGTTTTGCCTGAATAAGGGTTCCAGAATCAGTCTATTGTGAGCTAGCAAAGCCTCTTATCCCGGTGATATGATACGAAATCCAGATGATATCTAGAACTGGGCGAATTTTTGTTTCCAAAACTTTTTTTTCTCTGAAAAATGCCAAATAATTTTTTTTTTAATTTAAAATTTTTTTTTAAACCCAAAGTGTTTCATTTTGACTTTTAAATTTTTTTTTTGATATTTTCATTCAAAACTGCTTTGTTTCAAGTATTGTTTTTATTTTGTTTTAAAAATGCTAAACTCTAAAACAAAGTGTTTCATTTTGGGTGGAACAAAAATTAATTTTTTCCCACTTTTTCAGTTCCCTAAAGAATTCCACTACTTTTAGTTCTGGTTGACCCAAATTCCCTTCCCCAATTTTTGGTTTGGCTTGTGAACTGCATGCTGGAGTCCTTGCATCTTAGCTCAGTACTAACTCAGGCAAACATAAATGGGGCCGTGTGGTTTGGTTTGGCTTTAAGGGCTTGATCCAGTGTCCTTTGAAATAAATGGAAAGACTCCCACTGATTGCAGTGGGATTGAATCAAGCCCCTAGACTAGCATTTTATACTTTTTAAGGTTACTCCTGCTCATTTGTGACACCTAAAAGAAAATAATATTTACCTTTTCCCCTTTAAATGGTTTTTTGCTGATCCTTCATAGCACGTGGATTAGGGTTAGCCAGTCAGGGAACCTGAACAGCGTGTGACAAAACCAGGTGATGAAAACCACACAAAGCAGCTCGCAAATCAAAGATATATCACAAAAAAGAAATCTTTGCTGCCAACCAGAGAGTGAAAAGCAACGTCACATGCAAAACATTTCCCAGGACATACATAGCATTTTCACCAAAGCTCTACTGAACTCGAAAAGCACATTTTAAAATGTTGTAACAAATAGCACAGCTCTGGAGCTAATTACTTCCAATCTGGAGCTTTGGAACTGGACCGAGACCAAACACATTTCACTTGGATCACTCAACATCCACCAGAGAGAAATTTTTAGTTCAAAGGCCTGGATCCCACAGTTTGCTGGATGAGGGCTGACAGCTGCACTTATATGGAACCCTGTTGATTTGTTTTGTTTTTTGCTTCTGTGTGGTGCCATGTGGGCACAGCAGTCTGTGTGCATACAACACATTGCAGAATCAGGGCCTAACCTCCCTCGGTTCTGATTTTACTGTTTCCTGTTCTTTCGCTATTATCTTGACCCTTTTTGTGGCTTTCTTAACCAACTCTAAAAAATTCTCTGAGCAATTTTTTCTTGTTTTGTAGGTTTTTTCCCCTTTGTGTTTTAGGAAACTGCTGGTCTCTGAGCCCTTTGTTATATACTGTTTACATCTCTCTCATTTATACAACTTCTCATGCTCACCTTTGTAACTGACTAATCATGTACACTATCTTTTTTTGAACAGGGTTGAAGTAGAATATAAATAGATGTTTCTTTAGCCTAATTTAATTTTATAAATGTAGCAGGGTCTCTGTAACATTCTTCTGCTAAATCCTCAGCTGTACCAAATATAAAACAGAAGTATGTGTGAATCTCTTCAGTTCCCAACTCACTCATTTATAAGTAGTAACTTTATATCCAGATATATTCCTGAAAACATAAGCATGCTGTAGTGCAGTAGACTATTGGGCCATCTAATTCGGTATTCCTTCTGCATCAGTGGACAATGGTAGATGCATCAGAAGAAATTGCAATAAACCTTGCAGTAACCAGTTTGGGGACAACCTGACCACAGGAAAACATTTCTTCTTAATCTCTATTAGTTAGGAGTTAGTTTGTGCATCTTGAAGCAAGAGAGTTCATATTCCTTTCAAAATGCTTTCTTTTCACCCTCCCCCCCAAAATAGCCTTATTATTCTAGCTCTGCCTCTTCTTATCCTTGTAAATGTCCCTGGTACCCTTACAGTAGTCTTAAGAACATTTTTGGTACTATTTGAATTGGCAGTGATTGTGTAAGTATACAGTATCTATACATGTTTTTTTAACTCATTAACATAAATATTGTAAATAGTTCATGAATAATAATAATTAAATAGGTATTATTAATACTGCTACACTAAAATATTTTACATCAATTTACTATCTACCATTTGTAAAGGCTTACAAAACATATAGATTACAGGTATTACTGACCCCTCTACATTATGTAACAGGAGTAGATGGCACGGCACTATTCTGGTCTCCAATGATTACTCTTCAGTACAAACCACCAAGCAGTGATGGGTTACTGCTCCTCATCTTCAAAACCATTACTTGTAGGGTCCCACAGGACTCAACACTATTCTCTCTTCTCATTAGTATCTATATGAGACCATTTAGAGAAAGAGTGCGACAACATGAGATCCTCTACCAACAATACACCAATGACACTGAATTGCAGATCTCATTATCCACTGCCGCAACCACTCATCATAACTAAGACGTCACCATGCCTACAAGACTTTGGCTCCTGGGTAAATAGCAGCTGGCTGCAACTGAACCCTGGTGAGATCAAAATGATGCTGGCTACCAGGGGGATCAATGTTTGCACGATTGGGGTCTAGAAGAGCAAGCTATTAATTATTTTTTTGAAAAATTGCCCCCTAAGAGATTCTGACATGGAGTACATATAATTCTTTAAGAAAGAGCCTCCCTCCCCTTTAAATTCCCTCAACAGGTGACCTAGACCTTGGCTCCATGAGCATAGGAGCAAGTAGGTCTATGTCCACTTACTCTTGCCCTAGAACGCATATATTGCTAAGATAATGGGCGGAGCTATAGCTCGGATCCCCAATTTACTACGTAGAGTAGCTAAACCAGCATATTCAGGAGGGTTAGTAATTTACTGCTGGCCTATACTTCAGAAGCAAAGAGGAAGCAGGAGAGAAATTTTGACTAAGTGGGATGTCTCGGAGGCAGGGTATACCAGGGATGGTACAAGCTATGTGTCTGTCACTCTTTACTCAGGGTTGTGCCTAAAGTCACAATCTAATCCATTGTGCATGTGTATGCTGGACAATGGGGAGAGAGACAGTTATCAATGTCCTCTGATTCTGTTTTGTTTTTTCTTCAGCTGTTGTAGTTTATTTAGCTGGGTGTTTTATGCCTGGGGGATTTTTATTAGTTGTTAGTTCCATTTGTGAGAGCAGTTTTTTGAGTCTGTCTAACAGAAGCTGGCATCTTTGCGGAGCTATTGATGCATCAATGGTTTGCTGTGTATCTCACAAACTTCCAAACTCTGTTGGGTGATGTTGTTGTTCAGTTGTTTTTTAATCACCATCTCTTTGCTGCTGTTTGTTGCAATTAATCATTGGCGTGTTGCTCTTCTTTGAATTTTGGTGTCCATAAAGTTGGTGCTTTCACCCTGGAAATATTTAACAGATGGTTTAGATGTAGTGCTGGACTCTTCTCTATGGAACATTTGCTTTCTGTATGCTTGTCTCACTTCCCAGTTCTTGATGATGCTCATTGCTAGATGTAGTGCTGTCTAAAGAGTACAAAAGGACACCAAAGGATATATCTCCAACTAAATTTGATGGGAGACAGGTCAGGTTGGGCAGTTTGGATTGATTTCTATTCTGAGGTGGTGAAAGTTAATAGTTCTGGACTGTTAATATTAATGGTTACATCTTTATCTGTCTTCCTGATTGACTTTCCCCTCTGGATTACAGCACTAGAAATTAGACTGTATAAAGCTGACTTTTGAGAACAAAAGAAAAGTGAAGAGGGTAAAAGACATCATGGGTTTCATGATTTTTATCATGTTTTATGGTTTCCTGTTTATTATTCCCCATTTATAATTCCAGACTTTTTTTTTCTTCATCGTCTGAGTTATATTAGCAGTTATTACCATCGGCTGCTTTGACTCACTGGTTCTGAACTGACATTCTGAGCTCAAAAACAGAAAAGATAGAATGAAGGAAAGGAGAACAAAAGAAGTGGAAGAGAAGTAGCAACATGAATATGACATATGAAAGAGGGGAGTGGCATGAGAAAAAACATAATGTAGGCAATAATGAAAGAATGGGAAAATATAGGTGAAGAAGTATCTTGGCCAACACACAGCCAAACTGTGTGGCTCCTTCTCCCTTTCAGTGACCTCTCTGATGATTTGGAGCTTGTCTCTTCACAGTTTGATCTAAGGAGAAGCACTACCCAAGAGTTTTCCACCAACACTTTTTTTCCTCTGTAAATGGTGTTTTGATGCTATGGACGTTTTCATAGGCATTTGTGGGTCTGCATAAAAAGCCTCAAAACTGAAAAGGTTTTGGCTCTCATGCGTTAAAACTTGTTTTTCAGAGAGCCTTTTTTATTACAAAGAAAAACCTGGAAAATTGAGCAAATTAAAAAAACAAGTATTTTTTTGTTTTATTACTGGAATTTTTTGTGTGGTAAATAATATTTTTTGTCAGCTGTAGTAGGCAGGAATAGGTAGAAAGTGATGGGAGTAATTCTCTCTGGGTGAATTTCAGCTTTGGTGAAAGTAGTGCATCTTACATCTTAAGAATTTAATTTTAAGATGAAAGATTTGTTCAGCAGCTCAGCTTAAGCATAATGATATTGTATGGAACAAAATTGTATGTTCCCAAAGTAACATAGATGGTGTCACATTTTTCTTGTTTTATTTCCAGCAGAAGCAGAGAAAATTCCTGCAATTTAAGCAAAATGTTCTGTAATTTTCCACTGTGCCATTGCCTTGCTGCTTTCACACATTATATTCTACCTCCTGCGCCTCTGACTGTTAGGGATTCCATCCCCCATTTCTTTTCACCTCCTACAGCTGGTACGTTGATGGGCCTGTGTGAGTAACTACATTTTCTGTTCTCTCTTTCATTCATCTCTTTTTCTTCATTTTGGGGCACTTTGAGAAGGAACTTGAAACCTTTATTTCTTTATGCTGCAGTGAAGTCTTTTGGCAGTCATAGCTGCAAAATCAATTTCCCTGTACGTCCATTCTTACAAAGGGTTATTCAGATGAGTAATATAAGCAAGCTGTGGTTATCCATAAGTCTCATCATCATCCACTAGAATTGAACCTGGGACTTTTAACCACTCTAGTATGACGGAGCCCCTGCTCCCTTAGATAAAGGAGAATTCCTTTAGGAATGAGTCAATAACAAGTTGTCCTAACTGCTTGAGACAGCTAATAGAATTTGAAGATATGATTGCATATGTGAGGTCAGTACAGTAGTTCAATGTACATAAATACTACTCACTTGAGTTAGGGTAGAGAATAAGAACCATCTATCATATCAGGGCCTGAAAAGGAAAATTGCTGCATCCTAAAGAAGAGACTTAAGGATAATTGATTCATACCATGCTTTGAAATGATGAAGGATAATAAAATGACCAAGAAGTAGTATTAGTAACTATTGCAATATATTTGGAGATTTGGTTTCTGAAACTTTGAACCTTTGTACCAGACAGTTATGAGCTCTCCAGTAGTGATTAGATGTACCACTGTAGGATTTGTGTAAAAAAAAAAGACAGGATTCAATACCACTGACACCATTTTGTAAAAGCTTTCAAATAATGTAGTGCAGATGGAGGCGATTCAACACCATTTTTAGGAGCAGCATTGTGAACCTACCGGGAACGGTGGTGGCAAACTGTTTCTCTAGTCAGCTGGAGCTACCAGAACTTCACTACGGAAAATGACCACTTAGTGAAAAACAACCAACCAAATACCTAATCTTTCCTCTGCTTACTCAACTCATCACAAGAACCCCTCCACACAACTTCTGACAACTCACGGGGGAAAGATGGGCTTCAGCTGTCATTCTGCAGGGAGGCCATGCAGCTGTAACATAATCTGTTTAAGGGTGGAAGTAATTACTTCTTCCTATCCAGGTACTCATGTTGCTTCATCTCACTAATATCTCAGCATCTTATAATCACTAATGGATTTTAGTCTCACTAAAAGGGAGGTTCTAGTCCCTATCTTTTTAAAGATGGGGAATTAAGGCACATGGTACATTAAATGACTTGCCAAGGACCACATAAGAAGTCTCTGAATGAACCAGCAGTTGTAGACAGGTCTCTTGAGTACCAGTATCAATACCAGTATGCACTAGACTATCCATACTAGCCACAGTCCTTCTGCATCCTCTGACAAATTGGGATCACTGGCTTAACATACATGTAGATTCACTTAGACCATCTTTATTGGAATTCACAATAGGAATCCTATGACGTATTCAGATCAGTATTTATAGCTAATTTAATCATCTCTTTTTTCCCAGTATAATAATAAATAGATTCCTTGTTATGAAAATAAAATAACTAAGTGATAATGTCATTGGAAATGAATGTTGCAACTGAGTAATGATCTCCTGCTGCAAGATAAATGCCAGGGCATTTGTAGAAAATAAACTTGTGAGGAAGCAAGGAAATGGGTTACTGCACTTCGCAAGTGGCAAGGAAACCTTCATCTGGTCCCAGATTTCAATTCCAGGGACATTATTGCCAATCAACTGATTGAGTGAAAATAACATATAACATAACAGTTCTAAAAGACCAAAAGAAAAAAGAGGTTGCAGCAGGAGTGACAGCTTTTACCTGTCCCACTGCTTTTAGGGTCTGATCCGAAGTCTCTTTAAACCATATAAAACACAAATTCACTTCAGTTGAATTTGGGTAAATGCTCTTAGTGGAAAACTCTATTCCAGCTGGCTTAGATGCGATCTGATATGTTGGGACAAATATCCAGTCATTCATGAGCACCTGTAAAACCCATAAAATTGGGCATGCAGATCAGCTGGTTAGCATCGTCTGGATGCACATGAATTAGCATTATTGAGGATGCACCCATTGCACTGTCGTTTGAGAGCTTAGCCCCATGGTGTACTTCAGGAATAAAGATAACAGCTTGCTCATAAAAGTGAACATTTCTATGCTGATCTATGTTGGCTGTGTCCATCCAGTCACACAATGCTAGCAGCTTTTCTAATCCCATAGATGCAGCATTTGGGAAAGATAGTTACAGTGAAAGAAGCCCTCTAATGCTGTTGCCCTTACTGAGGTACAGATTGAATGGGAGAATGAGACATGGTGCTTACGCACAGTAGGGAAGATGTTTTAATATCATCATGTGTGGTTTTGGCTATAAAGACAATGAAGCGTATAATATGGAGTCTCCATCTCATGGAATGAGACCTTGAAGTTTCAAGTCTTGAAGTACAAAGAGTTGTCTGGAACATGATTGTGATGCAGCGATTACTTCATGTCACTGAGCAGTACTGATAAATATTGCACCGCAGGAATTGCACTGCTGATCATGGCATGGTTACGTCAATGCTTGGCAAACAATTTAGCAAGGAAATAAACATCGTGTCTCAAAATGTCCAACTTGGTCTACATCCACACTGGGAGCTAGGGTGTGATTCCTCTCTCGCATAGACAAACTTGTGTTAACTCTCATCTGAGCTAGTGAGCTAAAAATAGTAGTGTAGCTGTGGTAGCACATATTGTGGCAACATGGGCTAGCTGCCCCAAACACAACCTGCCCCCCTTCACCACCTCCCCCAAAGCTCATGCCTCAGGGTGGTTAGCATGTGCTGCTGATGCCCAGACTACCTCGACTCCATTGCTATTTATAGCATTCTAGTGCATTGGAGAGCTAGCATGAGTGTGTGTAGGTGAGGTGGGAATCACACCCCTCGCTTGTAGTGTAGACATAGCCTTAGAGTCTAAAGGCCCTTGAGTGCATAGGAAGAGGTGAGGCTTCTTTCATTGGCTTGCTCTCTCCTGACAATTTCCATAATGGTATCAGATACATGATCTTACATTTTAAGGTTCGAATGGACCATTAGGATCATCTACTCTGACCTACATAACACAGGCCAACGAATCTCATCTGATAATTCCTGCATTAAGCCCCTGACATCTGTTTCAGCTATAGCATATTTTCAAGTAGGAATCAGGACACAGGGCTGCTTGCTGTTACAGTGGTTTCTCTCATCAGTTTCCATTTCAATAGTTACAGGCAGGCTGGTAGGACTCAACAGTGAAAACAGTTCTTAAAATAGATGGAGATCTTGGCTACAATAAAGTATTATCTTCAAGAACCTTTAGTCCTTGAGATGTCTCCCTGAGCAACGTCTCTGAGGTCACATCTATTATTGCATGTTTTATTTTTACAGTCTCATTATTAATTTTTAAACAACTCTACAAAACTGCAGAGTGGAATTGCTATCAAATCCCCACAAGTCCACAGCTAATAGAACCACAATCTGAAGCCCAAACAGCACTGAACCAAGGCATTGTGTTCATCTCCTTTCATAGATAACTTCTCACATTCTTTATCTCTTTTAATTTATATTTAAAAATTTGAATTAGAGAGCTTCTGAAGCCCTCCTCTCCACATGTCAGCAGTAGGGAAGGGCTAGCCCTACTCCCCATGAACGTGGATAGACCTGGGGACTGCTAGAGAGAGGAGATGACCCCTCCGACCTGCAGAGTCCTGGATGGCTACAGAGAAGGCAGGAAATGCCACTCATGCATTCTGCTGGCAGCTATCTTGTTGGAGGATGCAGATGCCATTTGAGAAAAGGTTGCATGGGCAAGAGGAGTGATAGTGCTGTGGGGAGACAGCAATCCCAGAGCCTGAACTCCAGGCTGTTGGACGGATCTAGGCGACATCCCACATGCATGCATTGCACTATATGCAAGACTCATGCTGACCACAAATGTGCCCTGATTGGTGACAAAAGGGACAATTTTGGAGGGACACGTGGACTGTTTCTTGGCTAGCAGTGAAGACTGTTTGTTCACTAATAAGGGTATTGTAGTAATATCCAGGTAAATTCCTTCCACCCAGCGGGCAGGGTTGGGAGTTTGGAGCAAACTACCAGAGAGGGCAGCTTGCCATCACAAATACATGAGATAAGCAGCTATGCTATTATTAGTTAATGTATAGTGAGTGTCCAGGAGCCCCGGCCATGGACCAGAGTCTTTCTGCTAGGTGCTAGAAAACCCTAAACAGAGAAGAGATTCCCTGCCCCCAAAGGCCTTAAAATTCCCAGTTACAATGGCACTGGGGGCCATAGGGACCTATATAGACATGTAACTCAAAGTGTCAGATTTTCAGAGTTGTGTTCACATTTTTATCTGTTTTCCAGTAGCACCTACCAGTCCCAATTGACGTGGAGTCCCCATTGTGCGAGGTGTTATAAATACACATGGTAAGAGGCAGTCTATGCCTTGAAGAGCTTACAGTCCAAATCGACAAAACAAATAGTGCCAGGGGAATGAAAGATAGATTGGCTTGCCCAGGGCCACACAACTAATCAATAGCAGAGCCAGGAATAGAACCTTGGCTGCTTGAGTCACACTCCATCACCCTATCCAATGACCCGTGCAGTCTAGAGTGTAAGAATGAAGTGCTGGTTTTACCTATAGAACACCTAGGATCACGGATGGATCATTTGATGATTACCTGTTCTATTCATTCCCTCTGAAGCACCTGGCATTGGCCATTGATGGAAGACAGGATACTGGGTTAGATGGATTATTTTTATGATCCATTATGATCGTTCTTATGTTCTTAATTTGCTGATCTGAAGAGTTTATAGCCTCTGGCCCCAATCCCGCAGTTGGATCAATACAAGCAGTCCTTACTCTGACACAAAATAAATTAATAGGGCTCTGAACAGGTGCCAGAGTGTGTTTGCACTAATCAGATTGCAAGAGCGAGGCCTAAATTAAGACAAGAGAAAAGGAGAAGTTAATGACAGAGTGAGGGATAGATGAGGTTTTGGACAATTTTGCTATACGGTGACTAGTGCATGAACCTTATTGACTTTTTTTTAAGGCTATAATTTAGAAGTTGCTATGATGATTATTGCAAACATACGTAGAATATTTTAACAGTTCATGGAATTTAAACACAACTATATGTCTGTTTTTGCAAACAACCAGTTCTGAAAAATCTGGTCCTAAAAAGGACAAGTAGCTGGGCATGCTGACAAGATACATGAAAGCAAGTTGGAATGGTCAGTGAAGTGGATTGCTCTCTTATTTAATACCTTTATTCATCAGGGCTTGGGATCCTACAGCATACCACAACTGCCTAGGTACATAGTGAGAGAGGTCAAAAGCAAAGTGATTTCAACTATTTAAAAAAATGCAGATTATTAACAGCTGCACTTTTTGGAGCATGTCATTGGTTTTATAAATTGTATTAACTGTTTCTACTCTCATTTTTGGCTCTTAACCTGTGGTTATTTCAGAAGTTCAAATATCTACAGAGTTGAAATCTTGGAAAATCTTTTTTCTTTTTAAACACAAACAAGCAAAAAACATTTTTTTTAAGATTCTGTTTAACACTCATAATTAATTCTGCAGGTAGAAAAGGACTTGTCATGAATATCTGTGTGATCAACTGTGATCCATCAGAGCTCAGGCTTTTCTGATGTCCTGCACTTATATTGGCATAGTTGCATCTTAAGTAGTCCAAATATATTTTGGACTACATGAATGACTGGAATTGATACTAATGGCCATCCACAGTTATTTGGGGGAGAGAGAGACAAGATGGAAAAATGATTGAAACTCAGGTCTTGCCACAGCATCTTTTTATTTGTGTTCTTTTGTTTTTGACTCAAGTGGCTTAGCTTTGGTTTTGAAGCCCAAAATTCTATATCCCACAACCCCTATGCAGCTTGTAGGGGTATTATGAGTCTTAAATGATGTCCATAAAGCCTTTTGAGATCTCAGGTGATAGGTGTTAAAGAAGTGCAAATGTCAGCATGATATGGATAGAACACAGTTGCAAATAACAGCTTGTCTCTTATCTGCAGGCTCTGCTCAATGCACCTGCCTATTTTAAACAGTTTCAGAGGAAAATTTATAGGTGACATCAATATGTGCAAAGCTTATAACAGTTCTAGATTCCATTATCGTTTCCACTCAGAAAACGCAAGTGTTGCAAAACATAATTACACTGCACAACTTCCTTTGCTGTAGAAAAAGTCCGTAGCCAACTGAATGCAAAGCTACCACTGTGAGTCATTGATTGTGGTTGTGCTAATTTTTTTAATTGACATTTTCAGTACTTCTTTCTCATCAGTACTGTGTCAATACATTTTGAACAATTACTTCAGAGCATAACCATCAACCAATGACGGATGACCCTTGAAAGGGTCAGAAAGTTTGTACACATAAAGTGGGTCCACTACCTTTTCATTCACCTCGTTAGGGCTGGAGCAACTCCAGCTCACACTTCAACTTTCTGCACTGAAGCCCCTTCTTTTAGTCAGCCTTCCAACGATGACCTGCACCATGGGCTCCACTCCAGACACAGTCTCCACATTTTAATCTGGTCAGTATTAATGCAAGCAAATAAAAATAACAACAACACCAAACCCAATAAGGAACTAACAAAATGGATCTATAACAATAAACATTTATTGTGAACTTTTAACTGTAGAAACGCTCTTCCTTCCCTTCCTGGCATACATATTTATAGCATACATTTTTTCTGAAAGAAAAGCTTGTGTAAGTTATGAACCATTTTATGGTACTTTAAAATTCATTTACTGCAGGGAACATTTCTGGAGGTGGCTATCTAGACTTCGCCATGAGGGCTTGGCATTAGATTGAACTTGAGGGTATTCAGTACCTCGCAGATAGAATAGGTATAGCTTAAGTAGCGGCTACTCAAGCATTCCTACTCCTTCCTGCCTACGCACTTGGCCCTGCAGGGACAGTCAACAAAGATATCTGTTGGCCCCAACAGTGATGGTAGCTAACCCTCCACTTTGAGCTGAACAGTGACTAATACGTGTTACACCGATCTCTGAAATTCCATTAGCTATTAATGACTTTGAGTCATTTCTAACCCAGGCTCCTTTGTGAGGCTGGATTTCAAGCAGTCTGCTGGAGGTGAATGATTCCCATTACCAATCCCCTGAGCAATCTAGGCCTCCAACGCACGGCAGTTCAATTTAAATGATATGTGAACACATAGTACATCAAATTGGCACAGAACAAAATTGCTTGAATAAACAAGAGTCATGACCAACTGACTGGCCTTAGTGTGGGGTTTGTAAACCCCATCACAGTGGGATTCACAAGGGGGACATAGGCACCTAACTGCTGTGCTGGCACTGTCAAAATTTTAGATCCTCCATACTTCTGATCAGCTGCCTCATAACCTTATTGATGCCTAAGCTCCTAGTTTCCATATAGAGTCTTCATAGTGCTGAAATTTCCACCAGTGGGCCTACACAAAGCCACCTCAGTCTTGACACCACTGAGCAATTTGGAACCTAATTCATGCCTAAGCCCCACAGGATTCATAAACTAGGTGTTCCCCTATCCATCTTGCCTGTGGGATCCGATAGAGTAGGTATGCTTAGGGGCTGCCGTCAAGCATGTCTACCAGATTGAGTCCCACGCAAAAAGATAGTCAGAGATGGAATGGTGGTGTCCCCCACCTGACCTCTGCTGATTGGTTAGGGAGGTAGCAGACCTAGGTTCAATTCCTAGCTCTACATTGGGCAGAATGAGGATTTAAGCTTAGATCTCATACATTCCAGCTGAATGCCCTGGCTGTTGGGTGTAAGGCATGAGGGGCAAAACAGCTCCTCCACATTATTTTTTTGTTGAAAAGGGTCTGACCTGGCTTAGGTAGCTAAGTCCAGGAGAGGCTTCACATCTGTGAACCCTGAGTGCATGGAGATGTTTACCTCCCTTTAAGGGCTAGGGCTTTAAACCCACACTCCTCTCCTTGGCATTTCCTCATGGCTAATTTAGGCAGCTCAGCATGCTGGCTCCTGTGAATCCCTTTTTTAGACTCCTATCTCTCCTCACTCATTGAATAGGAACAACCGGGGATTATAATGTCACTTGGCAGCAGGGCTGCTAAATGTTCGACTAAGTGTTATAGCGACTAAGTCTCCCATATGAATCTCACTCAGAACTTCCACAAGCCACCATAGTTGTTCATGCCAAGGCTATTTTATGAAAATATTCAGCATTGTCAGGAAGGAAGGAGGGTGAAAAGGTTGGTGAAAGGGAGGGAGCACCAAAGTTATGTCTGCAAATGTTGACTGAGTATAGTATGACTTGGTCTGTCACCCCGAAGGATCCCAAAAAATTATGCAAACAATAATCTTCCTAACTCCCATGTCAGGTAGATAATTATCATCCTGTTTATAGAGAGGGAAACTGAGGCACAGCACATCAATTTGGCCTTGCTCCAGGCCGCTGAGAAAGGCAGCGGGAGAAATAGTTGCAATTTTGTTTTAAATTGTTAATGCTGATGGCATTTTTTTTAACATTTCATGTTTTGAAGTGTTTTCATGACATTTCTTTCTCTGCTTTTGATTAGCAATGCCCAGGAGTCCTGAGGCTTGGTTCTTCATCTCGTATACATTCACTCGTGTCCCGTGGTATTTTTGTGTTAGAAGGGTAAAGACACAAAACAAATCCAGGTTTAGATAACACCGGAGCAGGTCACTGAGGTAAAACAATGACAGATGAGCTGACTCCTGGTTGCCTGTACAGCCCCAGAGCCAAAGGGAAGATCAGCTCTAGCAGACACGAAACTGACATCCCGAACAGAACGTTCAAATAGACTTGAATAACACTGACCACTGTGAAACACTGTCTGATGGCAGACTGAAGAAATGATGTGTAAATTCCAGCATCCTGGGCAACAAGTTCTCACTTATTAATTGCAGGCCCAGAGAACCTCCCATAATGCAAATATAACTGCGTACCTTCCCCAGTATTTTGGTTTGAGATTCATCTTGTGATCACAAACTAGCTGCAGCTAAAGACCAAACCAGTATGAAGGATGATAGCTAGGATTATAGGGGAGAGATTTTTTTTTTCCAGAAAGCCAGTTACCATTTTTTGTTTGTTTGTTTAAAATAAAAGTACACACTCAATTCCTGATCAGCAGCTTAAAATAAGCTGCTTGAATACTGAACTTGCTTTTCATGTTGCACTCTGTTACCAGGAGATACTGTGAATCATCAGACAATTAAGCTAGCTACTATATACTTACTGTACTGAAGCATATTGGCTCTTATTTTCCAGAATGTCACAGGTTGGAAGGCCAATCTCAGCATATTTAATTTTCAAGATGTAAATTTAAAGGGGCAATTATGTTTTAGTAAACTGTAAAGCATAAATGAATAACTATGCTGCTACCATCTGCAGCCCTATCAAATTCATTCACTGCCTTCCCCTTATCATCTAAATGGAACTGAAGCTGCTTACGCTAGTCTTCACAGGTGTGTGTGTGGGGGGGGGCACCTGGCCGACCCTTCACGATGTGCAGCGAGGCGGGGGGAGCACGATGGCGTGAGGAGCGGCTGGTGGCAGCAACCCCTTAGATCCTCCTGCACCCCCCCACCGTGCATCGTGAAGGGCTGACCCAGCACACGCCCCCCAGGCTGGGCGGTGAGGCTGCCCTCTCTGAGCTGGTGCCAGGTGGCAGGGCTGGAGCTGGAGAGGTGGGCACCACGTGGCAGGTAAATGCGGTGTAGGGGGGCAGTGGAGCACACCCAGAGCCGGGCTACCCTGCCCCACGCAAGAGGAGGTAAGCGGTGTTCCCCCCTCCCTCCCTGCAGGCACAGATCCCCCTCCCCAGGGCAGCTGGGGGGTGGCGCAGTCTGGCAGGAGCTGTGGAGCACTCCTGTGGAGTGGTGGATGGGGCATTTAAGGCCTGAGGGGGGGCACAAATGCAGGCTTAGCCCCGGGTGCCGGAGACCCATGGTATGCCACTGCATCCAGTCTGACCTTCTGCATATTGCAGGCCACTGAACTTTACCCATTGTAGTCTCTCCTTTACCCAGTTCCTTATCCACCTTTCAATTCTCATATTAATCCCCATCTCCAGTTGAACTAATAATTTCTCATGTGGGACTGTATCAAATACCTTACTGAAATCCAGGTAGACTAGATCTACTGTATTTCCTTTGTCTAAAAAATTAGTTATCTCCTCAAAGAAGGAGATCAGGTTGGTCTGGTGCGATCTACCTTTTGTAAAACCATGTTGTATTTTACCTCAATTCTCGTTTACCTCTATTACCTTAATTACTTTCTCTTTCAATATTTGTCCCAAGACCTTGCATACAATTGAGGTCAGACTAACAAGGCTGTAGATTCCCAGATCACTTTTTTCCCCTTTCTTAAAAATAGGAATTATATTAACAATTCTCCAGTAATAGGGTACAACGCCCACTTTAAAGATTCATTCAAAATCCTTGCTATTGGGCTTGCAATTTCATGGTCCAGTTCCTTTAATATTCTGGATGGAGATTATTTCTCCCTCTCCCTCCCATTAAGCCTTTTGAGTTTGACTTCCAGTTTGGATGTGGTAATTTCTATCTCCATATCCTCACTGCCATTAGCCCCTCTGCCACTACCCCTTAGTTCTTCATTAGCCTTATTAAAAACTGAGGCAAAGTGTTTAAATTTTGGTCCATGCCTAGATAATCTTTGATATCTACCCCATCCTCAATAGTTACAAATTTTAAAGAAAGAAGTTTGGAATAAGTCACTAAGGGCTGAACCTAAATCAAAGCTGAGAGAGACAAAGGTTCGTGCTTTCTGGAATACTGCATCTAAACTACATAAAAAAGTACTGACAAAAGTCTTCAAATAAATATTAAAGTGGAATCACAATCAGTGCTGCCTAGTTTTTTTCCCTTTCCTTTTTTAATACAAACACTAAAGAAAATGATGCAGCAAATATAGGTTTAGGTTTTTTTTCCCTAAGCAAATACTGTAGAAGACTAAGATAGTTTTAGAATTTTTTTAAAAAAATATGAACTTCCCAAATAAACCAAAATATTTCCAAACTCCTCATATTCAGATTTGAAAAGGATTTCAGATAGAAAAAAGTGATCATCTGGCATTTATCGAGCCTAATTCTAATGTACACAAAGGCCCCTTTTCATCATTTTAGCAATGTGAAGGGGCCAAAATGTATGTGTAAATATAATTTACTTTGACTTTAAGGACTGTTGTATTAATTTAGAAGGAATAAAGAGGCCCAAAAAGTCAAAGGCGCTAACATAATCCAGTCACTGAACAACATTAAACAGTTTTAAATAAGATTTGGGGTTTAGTATACAGAGATCTCAGACTGCTTAGTACCATAGCAAACACACTATTAAAAATCCTTTTAAACTTTAATTAAAGATACAGAAAAGAAGGAAAAACAGTTAAAGTATTTGAAATGCAAAGTATTAAATAATGGCTTTTGTTTTAACATCATCCCTTGTTCCCTTTCCCTTTATCTGGAAAGAGTTTAGAAGGAAAATCCTCCCTCTGACAGTCTCTTAGATGCTATTAAAGATAGTAATAATTGTCCTTTTTGGAGAAAAGAGAAGAAGTTAGTTAAGATAGGCTGGAGCTGTGTTGTTGTTGTTGTTAAAGTCTCATCTAGTTTATTACAAAGACAAAAGAAGATAAACACATACAAAAGGGAAAGAGAAAAGAACAGCAAAGACAGAAAATGCAGCTTCTGTCTCTGATGTTGACTCTCACGTAGAATCTCACTGCTGGAAAAACACAGGCACAGACATAGACTCATAGACTCATAGACTCATAGGTCAGAAGGGACCA
>ML675629.1:15059418-15094743 GCA_007922155.1 Mesoclemmys tuberculata | reverse complement strand
TTTCCAACTGATGCGTCCCCAACATATATGTAAAATTCTTATTATTAATAAGACATTATTATTAATAAGACATTGTCCTAACAGCCATTCTGAGCCGACTCATGTTAGCATCAGGCTGTTTTGGGCATGGCTTTTAGCTGCCTTTTTGGTCGCAGGCTTACAGCACTGTTGCAAAATATGCACTCTTGCCCAGCTTAGCCAGACTCCTTTTAAGCAGAAGGAAAAATGAGAAAGGTAGAAAGTGTGTCTGCTTGAGAGCGAGAGAAGGAGAGAGAGAGAGAGAGAGAAAGACAAAGTCAATCATCCCAGGTGGTGTTTGGGATTCAGACAGAGCTGGTGGTGTCATCTAGGATGACCAGATGTCCTGATTCCATAGAGATAGTCCTGATATTTGGGCCTTTTTTTTGTATATAGGCAACTGTTCTCAGTGGTGGCAGATGACAGAACAAGGAGCAATGATCTCAAGTTGAAGTGGGAGAGGTCTACTTTGGATATTAGAAAACACTTTTTCCTTTTTCAGTGAGAGGGTGGTGAAACACTGGAATGGATAACTTAAGCAGAATCTCCATCCGTAGAGGTTTTTAAGGCCTGGCTTGACATAGCCCTGGCTCAGATGATTTAGTTGGGATTGGTCCTGCTTTGAGCAGGGAGTTGGATAGATGTCCTCCTGAGGTCCCATTCAACCCTAATTTTCTAAGATTTTATGATTCTATTACTCCCTACTTCCTGTCCCAATTTTTCACACTTGCTATCTGGTCACCCTAGAATCTTACTCTCTCTCTGTCCCAGTCTGGTTAGGACATCTCTCAGGATAAGCATGAGGAAGGCCTGGGGTTGCTGTAGACCTTGGGGGCAACAGATAAACTTGCTCCAGTACTCAGTTTTATTCCCCAAAGTCTATTTCTTTACGGACATCAAAATGGAGTGATGGGTGAAATAGCTCATTATTTCCACCAATTAGGCCTACTTTCTGACACATCACTTTTGGTTTACTGATTTCTAGTTCCACACTTATCTTGTTTACCATGCATGGTTGTCACATTATCCTTAAGTTAAATCAGCAATCCTTTATCTTTGGACTAATTCTGACTTTCTGTCTTGCTTTTGCAACATTACTCATCAACATTTATTGTTATAGGTTATTGTGACATTTTATGAATTAACATCCATTTTTTTACAATTGCTCTGACAATCAGGATAAATTTATAGGACCAGTTATCACAACAGGACCCTTTTTGTTGCCACAAAGAGGTGTGAAGCAGCTTAGTGCTAGATTCACCAGGAGGATATATAGAGTCATAGAACCAAAGGAGCAGAAAGGACTGAAAGGTAGTCTCATCCCCTGCCAAGATGCAGGATTTGTTGTGTTAAACCATCCAAGACAGGTGGTTATCCAGTCTCCATTTGAAAACCTTCAGTGAAGGAGCTTCCATGACCTCCTGAGGCTGTCTGTTCCATTTTCCTACTGTTCTTAAAGCAAGAAAGTTTTTTCTGAGATTTAATCTAAATCTACTATGCTGTACTTTGAACCCGTTGCCTCTTGTCCTACCCTCTGTGGCAAGAGAGAACAACTTTTCTTCATCTTTTTTATGGAAGACTTTCAAGTATTTAAAGATTGCTATCCTTAATCTCTTTTCCAAATTAAACACATCCAGTCCCCTCAGCCTTTGCTCATCTTTTTTGCTCATCTTTGGCTCCTATCCAGTTTCTCTTCATTCTTTCTATTAATTGATGACCAAAATTGGATGCAGCACTTCAGATGAGGCCGAGCCAGCAGTGAATAGAGTGGTACTGTCACCTGTGACTTGCTTGCTATGCATGTGTTAATGCAACCCAGAATTGCATTTGCTTTTTTTGCAACAGCATTGCATGCTTGATTCATGTTGAGGTTGTGATCCATTACTACTCCCATGTCTCAGCAATGCTGCTGTCAAGCCATTTACCCTCCAGTCTGTATTTGTTCATTTGTTTTTTCTTTCCTAAGTGTAGCACCTTACATTTTTCTGTGGGATTTCATGTTGTTGTCTATAACCCAGTTCTGTAATTTATCAAGATCCCTTTGAATTTTAGCTCTATCCTCCAAAGTGTTTGTAGCCCCCCTCTTAGTTTTGTGTCATCTGCAGCTTTGATCAGTATGCTTTCTGTTCCTACATCCAGGTAATTTAATAAAGTTGTTAAATAACTAGGACTGTCAATTAATCACAGTTAACTCAAGCTATTAACTAAAAACAAATTAACTAGATTAAAAAAATTAATCACAATTAATCACAGTTTTAATCACACTGTTAAACAATATTAGAATACTAATTTAAATTTATTATAAATATAGAATCATAGAATATTAGAGTTGGAAGGGACCTCAGAAGGTCATCTAGTCCAATCCCCTGCTCAAAGCAGGACTATCCTCAGCTAAATCATCCCGGCCAGGGTTTTGTCAAGCCACAGCTTAAAAACCTCTAAAGATGGAGATGCCACCACCTCCCTAGGTAACCCATTCCAATGCTTCACCACCCTCCTACTGAAAAACTTTTTCCTAATGTCCAACCTAGACCTTCTCCACTGCAACTTGAGACCCTTGCTCCTTGTTCGGTCATCTGCCACCACTGAAAACAGCCTAGCTCCATCCTCCCTGGAATCCCCTTTCAGGTAGTTAAAGGCTGCTATCAAATCTCCCCTCATTCTTCTCTTCTGCAGACTAAACAGGCCTAGTTCTTTCAGCCTCTCCTCATAAGTCTTGTGCTCCAGTCCCTTTATCATTTTTGTTGCCCTCCGCTGGACTCTCTCCAACTTTTCCACATCCTTTTTGTAGTGGGGGGCCCAAAACCGGATACAATGCTCCAAATGCAGCCTCACCAATGCCGAATAGAGGGGAATAATCACTTCCCGCGATCTGCTGACAATGCTCTTGCTAATGCAGCCCAATATGCCATTAGCCTTCTTGGCAACCAGGGCACACTGCTGACTCATATCCAGCTTCTTATCCACTATAACCCCCAGATCCTTTTCTGCAGAACTTCTGCCTAGGTCGTCGGTCCCCAGTCTGTAGCTGTGCATGGGATTCTTCCGTTCTAAGTGCAGGACTCTGCACTTGTCCTTGTTGAACCTCATCAGCTTTCTTTTGGCCGAATCCTCCAATTTGTTTAAGTCCTTCTGTATCCTATCCCTCCCTTCCAAGGTATCTACCATTCCCTCTAGCTTAATGTCATCTGCAAACTTACTGAGGGTGCAATCTACCCCCTCTTCCAGATCATTAATGAAGATGTTGAACAAAACCGGGACCAGGACCGACCCCTGGGGCACTCCACATGTGACCAGCTGCCAGCTAGACATGGAGCCATTGATCACTACTCGTTGAGCCCTTTGCTCTAGACAGTTCTCTATCCATTTTGTAGTCCATTCATCCAACCCATACTTTTTAAACTTGCTGATAAGAATACTGTGGGAGACCGTATCAAAAGCTTTGCTAAAGTCAAGGTATATCACGTCCACTGCTTTCCCTTCATCCACAGAACCAGTCACCTCTTCATAGAAAGCAATCAGGTTGGTCAGGGATGACCTTGCCTTGGTGAATCCATGTTGACTGCTCCTGATCACCTTCTTCTCTTTTAAGTGCCTTAAAATGGATTCCTTGAGGACCTGCTCCATGATTTTTCCAGGGATTGAGGTGAGGCTGACTGATCTATAGTTCCCTGGATCCTCTTTCTTCCTTTTCTTGAAGATGGGCACTATATTTGCCTTTTTCCAGTCATCTGGGACCTCCCCCTGTTGCCATGAGCTTTCAAAGATAATAGCCAATGGTTCTGAAATCACATCAGCTAACTCTCTTAGCACCCTTGGGTGCATTGCATCTGGCCCCATGGACCTGTGTATGTCCAAATTTTCAAATAATCCTGGACCTGTTCCTTCAGCACTGTGGGTTGTTCACCTCCTCTCCATTCTGTGCCACCCAGTGCAGTAGTCTGGGAGCTGATCTTGTCTGTGAAAACAGAGGCAAAAAAGGCATTGAATACCTCAGCTTTCTCCACATCTTCTGTCTCTAGGTTGCCTCCCTCATTCTGTAAGGGGCCCATGCTTTCCTTAATCTTCCTCTTGTTGTTAACATACCTGTAGAAACCCTTCTTGTTCCCCTTCACATCCCTTGCTAGCTGCAACTCCAATTGTGCTTTGGCCTTTCTGATTTCATTCCTGCATGTTTGAGCAGTATATTTGTAATCCTCCCTAGTCATCTGATGAAGCTTCCATTTCTTGTAAGCTTCTTTTTTGTGTTTAAGATCACCAATGACTTCTTTGTTAAGCCAAGCTGGTCGCCTACCACACTTGCTATTCTTTCTGCATATCGGGATGTTTTGTTCCTGTGCTCTCAATAAGGTTTTTTTAAAATACAGCCAGCCCTCTTGGATTCCTTTCCCCCTCATATTAGCCTCCCAGGAGATCCTGCCCATCAGCTCCCTCAGGGAGTCAAAGTCTGCTTTTCTGAAGTCTATGGTCCATATCCTGCTGTTCTCCTTTCTTCCTTTTGTCAGGATCCTGAACTCGACCATCTCATGGTCACTGCTGCCTAGGTTGCCACCCGCTTCTACTTCCCCTACCAAATCTTCCCTGTTTGTGAGCAGCAGGTCAAGAGCAGCACAGCCCCTAGTTGGAATATTTTAGATGCTTTTCTATATCTTCAAGTATATTGATTTCAATTACATCCACAGAATACAAAGTGTACAGTGCTCACTTTATATTATTTTTATTACAAATATTTGCACTGTAAAAATGATAAAAGAAATAATATTTTTCAATTCACCTCATACAAGTACTGTACTGTAGGGCAATCTCTTTATCATAAAAGTGCAACTTACAAATGTGGAATTTATTTTGTTACATAACTGTGCTTAAAACCAATACAATGTAAAACCTGAGTCCACTCAGTCCTACTTGTTAGTCAGCCAATTACTAAGACAAACAAGTTTGTTTACATTTACAGGAGATAATGCTGCCTGCTTCTTATTTACAATGTCAGCTGAAAGTGAGAACAGGTATTTGCATGGAACTATTGTAGCTGGCATTGCAAGGTATTTACGTGCCAGATACGCTAAACATTCATATACCCCTTCATGCTTCGGCCACCATTTCAGAGGACATGTGCCCATGCTGATGGTGGACATACCTACAGCTACATAATTCCTGACACCACTGAGCTGCTCAGCATCTAACTCACACCTAAGTCCTGGCAGGATTCTCAAACTAGGCATTCCCCTATCTATCTCCCTTCTGTGGCCAGATCCAGCAGGCATTCGCCAACATCACCTATCCTGCACAAAAGACAGCCAGTAGGAGAACCAGGTGGTGGTGGTAATGTCCCCTTATACCCAATGGCTCGATGGTTTGGGTCCTCAGCTGGAAAGTTAGAGATCTACGTATATGTAAGTTGAAGTTGAAGTTGAAATTGTGAGACTAAGAAATTCCTAGATAAGGAGTTTTTAGTAAGCATTGCCATGGAAACTGTGATGTAAAAGACTTGTTTGTGTAAGACTATATAAGCTTTGAGCAGTGTATGCTTAAGATTGCCCCTGACCATCGGGCCACCTCCTTACAAGGAAAATAAACTTTGACTTTGCTAACCTGCTGTCTGGCTAATTTGGACCATCCACTGGGCAATGGATGTGTAAGTAAGGACCCCTGAGTGTAAGTTCCTCAACAAATTTGGCGACCAAGATGGGATCTTCTTAGCGCGCATTCTCTTCATCCCAGCTCCACCGAACTACTCAGCCGGCACCAGGTGAATTCACCTATTGGGGTTACTTCTGGGGGAGCTGAGGTGGCGGGGAGGTGATAAGGTAAGATCCCTTGTTTATTTTGTTAGCAAAGTCTAACCTCTATAATTCCAATCTATAATGTCCTGTGCAGGTGAGAGTTGATGGGCAGTTTCTGGCTATAATTTCAATCTGTAATTCACTGTGTGGGTAAGTGTTGGTGAGCGATTTCTGATCAGAAATCCCAGTTAAGGGTGTGGGGCAGTTTTCTCTCACCCCTGGGAGTCCATTGGACTACATGGTTAAGAATTTCAGGTTTATTCCAGGTTATAACAGATTGTCTGTAAAGCGCTTAATTCTGTTATGTAAAACTACCTGGTTAAATTATTTTTTTGAAGACTCATAAATAATGGCCACTGGAGAACACCTTTGATTTAGACGAACTGCAGTATTTTAAGGTTTTTTTAAAAAAAGAAGATCCACACCCCGGGTAACTGGAATGTTGGTATCTGTGGGATAATGTAGTTTTAAATGCCGTATGGAGAGTCAGCTAGCTAACTATAAATCAACTGTGAAGAATTTAGAAAAGAAATTGGTATATGTAGCGCCATCATCTGCACTACTGATTTTTAACACCGGTGAATTTATTTTTAAAATTTATTTGTCTTCTATTAACCCTCCGCTGTATAATGTAAAGTGTTTCAGGCAGGGACAACAGAGGAGGAAGATTGGCCACCACCTCCTAGCTGTGTATTTGAGGAAGAGTCTAGGATCCGAGAGGAATTCTCTGCACCACCTTGTGTTACTCCTCAACTGTCAGATTTGCCTGTTAGTGGGAGAACTAAAGTTCAGACTCATCAGAGACTCTCTGACGAGTTCTCTTTTTTATTTATATATTTTTTTTCTTTTTGGAGGGGCTGAGGGGATAGCAAGTTTGTTTACTGCAGCATTTACTTTACTATATGATGGGGGAAACTGGCTCAGTGGGGATGGGGGGGATCTGGGACAGCAGCCCTTTTTTTTAAGGGAGCCTGGAAGATTTTTAGTTCTTTTCTACTGTTTCACAGTCACTTCCTTTACTGCTGTCCTTTTCACTCCCTTTCTCCTTAAGGGTTTGGCTTAATATGTTCCTAGCTACCCTCCCCCTTCTTTTCATTTTTTTATTTGTTTAGGAGTGTATTTTTAATGGCTTGTTGGTTGAGCACTCTGCCTCTGTTTTCCTGTTCCTTTTTTTATTAAGAATCTGCCCTGTCCCCATCAGAGAGAGACAGATCCAGCACTCCTTTGTTTATGTTCCTTTTGCCCCTAGGACTAAGTGACTAGCTCAAAGTTGAACAGGAAAATGAACCTGGGTTTCCCGAGTCCTAGGCTGGCGCTCTAACCCAACTATGATGCGTGTCAAAGTTTCCCTCCTCTCCACCAAAAAACTCCCACACAATGGGCCTGCCTTTTTCTACAATTATTGCAAGTTACATTTTTACTCTTGGTACCATAGTCAAAATATTCAAACTTCTGTAATAAATAAAAGTCTTGTCTCAGACTACTCCTAATGCTTAAAATATCTTGTCTTTCCTTGCTCCTAGTTTCAGTCCATTTTGCTTGCTTAAAAATGTCTGTTAGGAGCTTTGACTTTCAGTTCTTGGTGTCTTATCGATATGGAAAAGTCACTTTCTGAAGTCTAAGTTAACTCAGAGGTCGTGGCCTAGGAACTCTCCTTCAAAGGAAAATAAAGCATAGGTGATATTTGACATTGTGCTCTCTCATATCCAATGCTTTCAAAAGATCAACCTTCAGACTCAAATCATTTTGGTTTCTTTTTGCACCTTCATTATAGTTTTGCCTGGTTTCACTCTGTAACAGTGTCCAGGCAGATTTCACACCTTAGTAGAAGCTGCATGTTGTGCACCCTGTGCATTTATCTGAACTAGAACAGACTTAAAGAAGGTTAGCTAGTGCCAGCCAAATTCATTTCCTTGATGACTTGCATATACTTAATTTTACACGAGTAGCTCGTTGACTATAAACTTAACATATGCATCAGTGTTTGCTGGATCAGGACCTACGTTTGATTTGACCTGCTCCATTTGCTAATGGAAGCTTACAAAAATACCACTGAATTTATGTCTCCTTTTGAATACATCTGCAAGATATTTTGAATACCATTCTCTTCCCCTTGAAGTTAATGGGAAACCTGCCATGAACTTCAATAGGAGACGGATCAAGCTTCTTCTTCCAAGAGACTGACTGAAGCAGAAATCTCTCTTTTGGACCAATTTAATTTCCTTATCGAACTGCACATTTAAGCTACATTATTAGCTATTTAGAGTGGAAATTCATCAACAGCATTTCCCCCTGGAATGATGCTTTCTTCATTTGCACTCACCTCATTTAAAAATAAAAATGATTCTGACTGTCGAGTTCTAAAAAGGACATTTTACCCAGAAGGTTTCTTCTTTCTTGGCTTTGACAAAACACCTGCAACCAAATCATTATTCTGGCTTTTCAAGATATGTGTGGGTTTTTCTTTTCTTCCTTCCACTGTTCATCCACAGTGCAATCAAGCATGTAGTTCCTAATCTTACAGAACATTTGAAAATGATGATTCATTGTTAGGAGCACCAAGCTGGTCATTAAAATTTAAAGCAAGGTTATCAAAGTTATTTCAGTTGCAGCCTTTGAGGTAGATTTGAGGAATGACTTGCAGCCAGTTACTGCACTGCCTGCCTTATGGTCCCTTCAACTCTCCACTACTCTCATCCTTTTCTTTTTCTAAAAGCAAGCTGTTGGGATGACTTTGCCATTCAGATCAAGTGAAATTCTGAAGTGTCCATCTGACCATTAGCAAAAACCTTTCATGAGCAAATTGTAATATGAGAGCTTTGTTCTCTTTTATAGTGTTTTCATTGGTTTTTTTGGCAAAAGCAGATATTTTCCATGATCCTTTATAAAGCACAAAGTCAACCCTAAAACTAAGTAAATGAAGATTTTTATTCTGTCATAAATTTACTGCAAATTCATTGTCTATAGGCTTTTAAATATCCATAACAAAAGATCCGTATACATGTTTTACATATATAGATAGAGAGCTCCTTTCATCTGAAGAGCTTCACAAAGTATGGGCCCAGTCTTACAGTCAATCTCATTCCATTTCCATGTAGCTTTTCAACTGCAGGGAGCCACACTTAGTTTAGCAAGAGCATAAATTAGTGCATTGCCATTGAAGATGCTTCTGCCAGCATTGGCTTTGGATAGTAGAAAACGGATTGACACACACAATGGTACCCTTATCTAGGGGAGAAAAAATTGCTGGTCAAGCATCCGTATTAACTGAGGCATAGGGATAGTTATGCAGGACATGTCTTTTTAAAGGTTTTAAAGGTTTAAACAATCCATGGCCGACATTGAAAGGGCACACGAACACAGTGGCCACATCATTGCAAATGTGTGAAAAGTTGTTGTCCTGGCAAGTCTGAATTATTAACCTGTAGGAGTGACAGCAAAAAAATCCCACAACTGGGAAAAAAAAAATCTGGCTAGAGTGCACAAGTTCCCAGCTCTGTCGTTTCTCCACAAAACATTCATCTGCCGAACATTCCAAAATGAAATATTTATTCAGACACTCTGGTGGTTTCTGTTCAACGTGGTTTTGTTTGCTCAGGAAGAAGCACAGATGGCTGTGTTCGCTCAGGCTACATTCTTTGCACATCACCAGTTAATTTGCTTCATTCTCATTCCTCAGCAAGCCTTTCAGCATCTGTAGTTATCAGACCTGCCAAGTTACACCTGTGGCTGGATACAAGTTGCTCGGTGTTCCTGACTCTCAGGGGAAGAGATCAGCACTCGGGCAATGGATAGAAACGGAGTTATTGCTTTCCTTGTAACCTGAACTGCGTGCAGGCCACACACATTGGTGAATCGTAAATGCAGAAAAACAATATTCCCTTGGCGAAAGGTTACATAGCAGGAAGGTGGCAGTTTGAGCAACAGCAGTAATTTCTAGCACAGCCCTGAAATGGAGGGGGCAGAGGAAGTTGAAAGAAATATTGCTCCAAGAACTGGGAGTCTTTGTATGTTGATTTTTAAGGACTACCTGTCCTGATGAAGGCTTGTCCCAGCTGAAACTCAGTAAATGCCTCCTCTGCTCTCCCTTCACTTCTTTTCATGGAGTATCTCTACACTAGAGAGCTTACAGAAGGAAGCTCTCCTGCCGACAGAGCACTGTCCAGACCAACGATTATGTCAGTGTAAAACACATTACCCAGGGGTGTGGTTTATTGACTTTATTCAAACCTTCCCCATTCCCCCCAAGCAACATAAATTATGTCTACATAAGCTGCAGTGTTAGCCTTAGTCCCCTGGTGGGCCCAGCCAAGCACAAAGGCTGGTCAATAGCAGGGGTGGAGCAAAGCTTCTACTCCTCACCAACTCCCTACCCACTTGTTTTCAGTGTTTGAAAGGCCTTGGCTCTTCCCCACTCTGGCTTCCCCATTCTGAGCAGGTCCAAGTAAGGGGGGGGCTGTGGGAAAAATGCTGTGTTCCCTCTTACTCCCCTGCTAGACTGAGTAAGGCCTGTGAGAATCTAGCCCTATGTGATACAGCTGCCCTCTAAACGATGCCCTAAATGTTGGTCGTCCATGCTTTACCTGCCCAGAGATTGGTTGTATTAACCACAAGCTGCAAGTCAAATGGTAATAAGGAGAATCTACCTGGATTTACATCCTTTGTTGAGTTCCCAATGTTTTAAGAAGATTTTTCTGCTAGAATGCAACCTCTACTGTTACCAGTGGATTAACTTGCAATCCTGCAAGAAGGCACTCAGCAAAAGGAATTACCTCAGGCAATCAAAACCTGCACTCTATATCAAGGTAAACCATAGACAGGTGGAACTTGGTTGACTCCTTTGAGCAGGCATATAACACTGAACAGCAGTTATTTGAGAGAGGAGCTCAAATAGATCCATGTCCTCTCTAGATCTAATACTGGCAAAATCATATTAAAATTAATTAAAATGAATGACCACCACCATAAGTGTCTTTTTTTGAGAATCTCAATGATTCAGTGTTACGAGCCAGTCTCTGGCAGCCTTACTAACACTGAGTAGCACCTCGCTGTGATTTCTCACAGATACTCAATCAGCAGAGTGTGGTGCTACTTAATGTAAGGGTGTCACGAATATGGCCCAAACTGAACCCTTCTGACACCTCTGTGAGATAAGTTCTTATTTCTATTCAAGCAAACTGAGACAGAGAGGCAGGATCAAAAGCAAGTTATTAACTATGTGTCATATGGTGGAACCCAAAGACCCCAATCAGGAAACGAGATCCAACAACCAATAGGGGGGGAGAGGGAAGGAATAAGGAGGTTAAGGATTATATGGTAAGATGGTTATGTAGGTTAGCTCTGGGCAAAATGTGAAGGTTCCAAGTCAATGGAAGAGTGAGGGACAGAACACAGGAATTCAGAGTCCCTACTCTAATCACTAGATCTCTTTTGAAGTACATGTTGGTGGGAGCCTTTTAATGAAAATGAGAATTACTGACTATCCACACTACATGTTTTCCAGGTAGGATTTACAGAGGTGGGTGAAGGTATAAAGTTTCCAATACAGACTGAAAGTCAATGGAATTTGAGAACCTTACTTAGGCTCTTTTGAAAAAAAAATCACAGTAATAATTACTTTAGTTTTCTTATTTTGCATGTGTACTCTGGTCATACGTGTAGATGCATGTCAGGGTGCATCAGTTTATAGTGATCTGTACTCAAGATGAGAGCCAAAAGAAATTCAATGGTGTCACTTTATGAAAATGTTTTCTCTGGTTTTGATTCACATGGTTTCACACCTCCTAAATTTTGCTTTGTGTTTAAAGTTGTAGAGATGGGCCTAACCTGAAACCCTGGATACAAACAGTCCCAAGTTTTGATGGTGATTAATAACCTAACTTAGATCTGGATCAACATTTCCTAAGAGGCCTCTTCCTTTATTTTGGACTGACCCAAAACTCAACTGTAAAAGTGTGCTTCACTGATTAACATGCCCCCTGGGTATGGTGCAGTAGGCTCTCCCCCTGTTTGTGCTGTCAGCTGATAGCCACGCCAGCTCTGAGGTAGTCTTCTTCTTCTTGCGACTCAGCACTCCATCGAAGTTCGTATAATCTTGCCATTTCAGGATAAACCAACAGTCCATTATTAGTTCATTAACCTTACAACGTCAACTCTTTAGTCCTTCCCCTTGTACCAGGG
Organism: Mesoclemmys tuberculata; assembly: GCA_007922155.1. Lineage (NCBI taxonomy): Eukaryota > Metazoa > Chordata > Testudines > Chelidae > Mesoclemmys > Mesoclemmys tuberculata. Next base: position 15,082,762 of record ML675629.1, on the reverse strand, counting down.
GTTTTCAATAACCCATATCCCTTGTGTCCAGAGCCTTCTATCCCATCTTCCTCAGTAGGTCAGTAGGGAGACCCATCCCCCACCCCCGCCTCTGGGTTCCAGTCCAGGGATCCTATAATCAGCTGTCAAGGTCTGACTATGTGGACCCCTTACTGCCTTCCTGAACCGCTTCTTATCATGTCCTGTGTTAGGCCTTTCCAATAGCTTTTTCCTGGGCTTACTGTGTGTGGGCTCCCCTCCAGCCTCACTGCAGAGATTCTTAGTACTTTCAGCCATCCAACTGTTTCTGCTGCAGGAAACTTTGCTCCACTCCCCGCTTAGGGCAGTTGCTGACCATTCAGGAATCATCTACCACTCCTTCCTGGACAGCTCCCAGCTCAGTTGTGTTTAGCCTTTTAAGTCCTCCTTCCAGGCTTGATACTTACTGCAGATACCCTGGGGCAAGGCTTATTGAACCATAGGCTGTCATTAATCCTTTCTGGCCCAGCGTGGGGTTGGTACACCCCATCTCACCAATGTAGAAACCCATTGAAATTTTGGACTCTTTGAATTCCAGATTGGAATTTTTTAGCTTGGATCCATTCTGTACTATTTTTATCTGGGAAAAATCCACATATTCTGCATTATTGTGATGAAAAGCCATAAGCTCACTTGAAATGGGCCCTGGTTTGATTGAAAGATTAGTGAGCTTCAGCAAACTTTTCAGTGAAATGCACATCAAAGCAGTGACCTTGCAATCAGATCTGTGTATACACAGATGGATCCAGTTGGAGGATAGGTCTATTGTTTGTAGTATAATTCAGTTTCAGTCCAGCCTAAAATGCTTCTGAATTTCACTGAAAATACTTCACACAACTCTACCCAAGACACCTCTGTGAGTTATGCTTGTGTTCTTGCATCAAGTTAATGAACTGGATGCAGGAATCACTGGGTGAAATTCAAAGGCCTGTGTTATACAGGAGGTCAGACTAGATGATTAAAGTAGTCCCTTCTGGCCTTAAAGATCTATGAAAGTTCTCCTTGGCTGTAGAGTGCTCTCCAGAAACATGATGGATTTTCTGACTGCTTTACTGGTTAACAAAATGATGAATTCTGTAGAAGACCAATTTCTAAGATAAAACAAACAAAGACACACAGATAGAAAATACACACAGAGAGAATCAAAGACCCAACAGATAATTCAGTGCAGCCTGATTATCCACACTGTACAGTTGCAGTCAATTTTCTCCTTTACAATGCTCACAACTTTGTCCGACATTTATATTCTGTGTATGGAAAATTCATAGAACATGCAGCATTGATAAATTGGCATATTGCAGATGTATTAATTTAGCTGTTCTAATGTTCATTCTAGCTTATTGGGAAGAGAAGGTTTTGTTTAGCTTAATAGTCTCTTTTCTTGATCAGATATTCATTTAAAAATGTGTCCCTATAAATAGAAGATATGTTGAGACTTGTACACTATAAATATTTTAGAAGATTTATGTTTGTATTAGGCATTCCTTTAGCAGAACTTTAATGCATTGCAAATACTACAGTCACTTGGTTAAAAAAACAAACAATTGCACCCATTATCAAAGCTAAAAGGTTCTCTTCAGTTTTGAAGAAGCAAAGCACACAACTATTTCATATGTTCATTGACACACAATCACCATTCATCTGGAGATCCCTGTCCTATCATCACCTGTCAAATCTGAAGATAAACTCAGAGGATATTGGGATACTCTGTCATGCAGTCGGATAAGCCTGACACCTGCCATTTGGTATTGTAAACACAGCACTTTCAGCCAGCAGATTTAGCAAAGCCCTAGTTGATGAAGTATATCATAAATAGGGACCCATGGTAGAAAACTAGTGAAAAGGACAATGTTTTTTAATAAAGTACTGAAGCTGAGATGTGGGAAGGGAGATATGATATATGAGCATCCAGTCAGGAGACACAGTGGCAGTAAACAGCTGTCTTGGTTCTCTCACTTACTGAATGTGGAAGGCCAACATGCAGGCGTTCATGTTTCAGAAAGATCAAGAGGGGCCATCTGGGAACTTGACATGTTAAATACCATGTCACGTTCCAACTTTTTCTCTGAAGTCATGCATAAAATACTGACAACATTTGGGGTGAAAATACTAAATACACAGAGGTGAAGTACAAACAGATTCTGTATGTAGCCATGCCCCAGAAATACTAAGAGCTAGAATGCACTTAGACACAACCCTGAACAATGGCAACTGTCTCAACCCACAAATAGCTCCAGAAAGTATTATTCCTGTGTCAGTAGCAATGTACTGCCTTCTCTGCACTGGCTTAGTCTGCGTTGTTGCTTTAAGGATTGGGAGCTCGTTGATTTCTCACTTAACAGAGTGGGCCATGTGAAGGCTGCCATCTTCAAACCTGATGAAGCTTGGAAAGCTGAATGGAGTTTAAGAGAAGTTACAAACACACACCTTGTACAAGAGCTGACGCAGAAATTCCTGGCTTCGATCTTCCATGAAGCTCATGGGCAACCCTAAACTGCATCCGTACAAACCACGGTAGATATGGCTGCTTGCTAAACAGATGGAAAATTAAAGACTCTCCATTGTGTGACTGTGGTCAGCCCGAACAGACCATGTAACATATAAATACTCAGTGCTCGATTCACAAATACAAAAGAGGCATCACAGCAGTAAACTTTGCTACTCCAGACACAATTATCTGGCTTAACCATCTGAATGTAAAATTATAGTCGTTGCTCTACATTGACATCAGCCGTACAAAAAATAAGAACTGGCTTAGCTGCACTGACCAGCAGGCTAGTGTATAGGGGCTGTGGCCAAAGCTCTACCCATTCCTTGTCACTGCTTCGGGTAGTGGGAGTAATGGGTATAAAGTGCTGCCTTACTCCTGTGCACATGGACCTAAGGTCCAGCAAATCCATATGAGGATCCCTGTGTAGGAGGTCAGACTAGATGGTCATAATGGTCCCTTCTGATCTTAAAGTCTATGAAATCTATGATGGAAGAGGGGTGTGTCGTCCGTGTTCTACCCCCTGCACAGTCACGTTCTATCCCTAAATGAGTGATTTAAACAGTTTAGCATCACATTTTAACCATGGGCTAGAACAAGTCATTCACATTGCTTACACAGGCTGTTGGCTCCATATCCCCTCACAACACATGACTGACCTTGGTGCGGCACACTAGTCACCTGACAAGACAGTGGTGTCCTCTGGGCTGGAGCACGTTTGTAAAAGCCTGACACTGAAGCATGTGCTCCCACCGGGTTCAGGTAGCAACTTAATGAGAGAAAGCAGCCCTTCAGGAAGAGCCAGTACAACAGAAAGAAGGACATGTCCTTGGTTGGTGCTAGCCAGGGGAGTCTTTCCACATCAAAAAATACAACTTTGTGCTGATGGCACATTTCTGCAAGCGCCGCCCTTTAAAAATCAGTGCAAATGTTGCCAGAGCTCTAGCAGGGGTTCCTCTGCTCTTTCCAGAATGTCTGGTCTGAATGCAGCCCTATGTGGGCCTGGAACACATGACATGGGCCTGTTGTATGGCTGCTTTGCACCGCAAAGCTCGTGGACAAAGCCAGCTTAGCCAGCCAGAAGAGTGCTCCTCCAGTATCTTTCAGTGCTGAAGAACCAGCCTCATGGCTTCTATGCCACCTTTTCCTGAAGCTGATAGAGGGGTGTGGCTGGGTGGAAAGTGGCATGAATGGAATGGCTCTATACTTTACCATTCTCTGGTTGACAAATTGACCCCTAGGGCTGCTGACATCCAGTTTAACTTTTCAGGGAGAGACCCAGCAGGCCTACACTTGGTAAGCTGCAAAGAGCAGCTTTGCAACTCTGCCCAAGCTATGCAATGCAGCTGCACCCATAATTGAGAAATAGGGCCTATTTTTAACATATTAACAATTGGCAGTGCAGGGAATTGTGACTCTATCAGTCGCCCACTTAATCTCTGCACCTTGGTTAAGCCACCCATAGAATGGATAGAATCTCCTCCTCACAAGGTTGTTTGCAAATTGCTCAGATCTCCGGTTGACAAGTCCTACTGTTCATAGGTGCAAAGTATTTGACTTCTAAAGTACAGCTCATGATCAAAGTGTGCCTCTGGCTAGATGAAGTAAGTTGAAGGTAGGTAGGTAGAGGAGTTAGTACTAGGGATTGACACCACCGTTCATTCGGTGGGCACATATTTTAACTGCAAATTGTTCCCACAAAAACAAGGCTGGGCCTTAGGCTGAAGTGTTATCTGAATTATCTGCCTTTCAGCACATTCTGGAAACGATTCTGAGCTCATAACTTTGTACTGAAAAGTATTCCCTTACTCATTGCACATCAATCTCCTCTGGTTTGTGCCTTCAATACAAGTAGAAAGACTGTCTCCAACAGCTTCTGTTTACCCTGCATTCAAACAGAATCTGAATTCTCTCAAACTTTCAAAATGACCTTAAATCTGGGGGTATGAGGACTTCATAGCAACTAATGTTTCATGGTTAATAGCTATTGACATCAGTAATGGCTTATTTCTACCTTGGGAATGATTCTATTGATATTATATGGTGTTGGGGTCCCCTTTCTTACCACCATCTCATTGTACCTCACATGATGGACCAGAAAAACCAGTAAGGGGATCTGAAACTTGACTTCCTAGGAAGGGAAAAAAGGAAGAGCAATTAACAAACCCAGTTGCTGACACAGTAGGCTGTTCATGTGAACTCAGTGATGGTGCATTGGCTTGCAGTCTGGCTATGTGGATGTTGACACAGTTTCTGATCTGTTCTCTGCTGGTACAGAAGGCTCTGCCTGCAACTTTAAGAACATAAGAATGGCCACACTGGGTGAGACCAATGGTCAATGTAGCCCAGTATCCTTTCTTCCGACAGTGGCCAAAGCCACGTGCTTCAGATGGAATGAACAGAACAGGTAATCATCAAGTGACCCATTCCCTGCCACCCATTCAAAGCTTCTGGCAAACAGAGGCTAGGGACACTTCAGAGCACGGTTTTGTATCCCTGCCCATTCTGGCTAATGGCCATTGATGGACCTATCCTCCATTAACTTATCTAGTTCTTTTTTGAACCCTGTTATAGTCTTGGCCTTCACAACATTCTCTGGCAAAGAGTTCCACAGGTTGATTGTGCGTTGTGTGAAGAAATTCTCTCTTTTGTTTGTTTTAAATCTGCTGCCTATTAATTTCATTTGGTGACCCTTAGTTCTTGTGTTATGATAATGAGTAAATACGTCCTTATTTAATTTCTCCACACCAATCATGATTTTATAGACTTCTAGCATATCCCCCTTTAGTTGTCTCTTTTCCAAGCTGCAAAATCCCAGTTTTATTAATATCTCCTCATATGAAATCTTTTCAATACCCCTGATGATTTTTGTTGCCCTTTTCTGTACCTTTTCCAATTCCAGTATGTCTTTTTTGAGCTGTGGCAACCAGCTGTACGTGCAGTATTCAAGATGTGGGTGTACCATGGGTTTATAAAGAGGCAATACGATATTTTCTGTCTTGTCTTATTGTACTTCTTGTACTTCATGTCAGAGTGTAAGGAACAATCCTCACATGGTGTCCCTACACTCATGGGCTGGCCTGAAAACCCATGGCAGCATATTCATGTTGATTTTTCTGGACCATTTGATGGAAGCATGTTCCTAGTTGGTGTAGACGCCCACTCTAAACGGCCAGAAGTCTCTGTAATGCTGCCCACTACTGCTGAAAGTACTATCCAGAAACTGTGAAATCTTTAGTCATTTCGGTTTGGCAGAACAACTTGTGAGTGTCAATGGACCGCAGTTTGTCTCTCAAGAGTTTGAAAGTGCAAATGGGATACATCACATCACTTCAGCACAATATCATCCATCCACCAGTGGATTAGCTGAGAGGTTTGTGCAGACCATGAAGCAAGCTTTAAGATCTGCCAGGGGACATTCGTCCTTTCAAAAGCATCTGGACACCTTCTTACTATCCTACTATCTTACTAGCCTACAGAAACACACCTCATGCTACAATCAAAGCATCCCCTTTCGAATGATGAGCTGACAGCTGTGCACTTGCTTTGATCTTTTGAAACCCGCCAAAGCACAACAAGTTGTGCAATGTCAACATAAAAACCAAGTCATCAGATGTGTACACAGAGCAAAAGATCAAATCTTTAGTCCTGGACAGCCTATCCTAGCTCGGAGCTATGCTTCTGGAGCTAAATGGGTCCCTGCTACAGCCATTGCCCAAACAAGACCTGTTTCCTACACTGTCCAGACTGCAGATAATCTCATTTGGTGGTGGCATGGAGATCAGTTGTTGCCAGGTCATATCTGTCCCAAGGACACATCTCCAATTGAACTGCCTGACCTCACCATTACAGGTGAGATATCATCGAGTCAAAAGTCACTTGTTCCTGACTCCTGTTCTCCATCCACCTCTGCAGCAGATACAGCCCCCGCCCCTGTTTGAGCACATACAACATCCTCACCTGTTCTAGCTACAAGTCCTGAGCCCATTCTTAGACCCACAGCAATAACACCTTCCAGTTCAAGAACACCAGAAGTCCACTGTAATCGACCTACAGAGAGAAGGCCTCCTCAACGGCTAGATCTTTAGCTAGGGCAAACCCATGATAGTGGGCAGAATAATTTCTGGGTGTTTAGCCTCAAAATGAGGCAGTCTCCCCTCATTCCCTAATTTAGTGATTGTTATGTTAAATGGGTGTTTTCATTTAGGGGGGAGGAATATGTTGTGTATTTTGTGTCTTGCCTTATTGCATAGGTTGCCACAGAGAAGCAACAGAGTTAGACTATTAGAGGATAGCTCAGCCAATTCTGACTGGTTTTAGTGTAGTTCAATAAAAACTTTTCATGGGTTTGCATCTCTCTGTGTTCCATGCTGATTTCTCTCCGAATACACATACTTTCCCATGATTTAACATAACACATACCACAGTTAGGAGTTCTGCAATTTCACATTTGAGTTCTTTCAGAACTTTTGGGTGAATACCATCTGGTCCTGGTGCCTTATTACTGTTTAATTTATCTATTTTTTCCAAAACTCCTCTAATGACACCTTTATCTGGGACAGTTCCTCATATTTGTCACCTAAAAAGAATGGCTCAAGTGTGGGAATCTCCCTCATATCCTCAGCTGTGAAGACCGATATTACAATTTAATTTAGTTTCTCTGCAATAGTCTTGTCTTCCTTGAGTATGCATTTAGCATCTCAATCATTCAGTGGCCTACCTAGATGTTTAGTAGACTTCCTGCTTCTGATGTACTTAATATTTTTTTTTGCTGCTACTTTTTGAGTCTTTGGCTAGCTGTTATTCAAATTCTTTTTCGGCCTTCCTAATTATATTTTTACACTCCATTTGCCAGATTTTATACTCCTTTCTATTTTCCTCAATAGAATTTAACTTCCTCTTTTTAAAGGATGCCTTTTTTGCCTCTAACTGCTTCCTTTATTTCGTTGTCTAGCCATGGTTGCGCTTTTTTGGTCATCTTACTATGTTTTTTTAAGTTGGGGAATGCATTTAAATTGAGCCTCTATTAAGTGAGACACGACAGGTGGGTGAAGTTTTTCCATTGAAAAATGCAGATTTGGGTCAACCAAAACATTCTACAAATTTGTGTGGAATATGCTGAGTTGTTTCTTTCAAAGCCAGCCCCGCAAAAACAATCCAAATGTTTCATTTTGACTTTTTTTTAATGAAATGTTTCAGTTTCTTGCTGCCTTTTCCAATTCTAATATATCTTTTTTGAGATGGGGTGACCAGAACAGCATGCAGTAATCCAGGTGTGGGCATAAGTGGCTTTCTGCCACTATATAAAGCCATGGAGATAAAAAATAGGATCAAAATGTTTAGCTGATTATTTAAGTAGTAGGGAGTGTGCTTGTTTTGCTAGGAATATCTGCATTTGCTAAACCTAAGCTTTAGAGCTGTTTAGTGACCTGTATGAAATTAATTGGTTGTCTCAGTATTGCTGCTTGTGGACAGCTATCACAAAAATACCCTTCGCAGCTGGCACCCTTATTGGTAGTCTTATTAAAGGCAAGGAGTGAATTGATCATGGAAACTGAACTGTAGCCACACCACCAGGTCAAGTCTGAGATACACCGGCAGGCGAAGAAGCTTGCATTGCTGTTGCCTGAGAATAAATAGAGGATTTTATCTTTAGGGGAGTCCTTCTGACTCCCTTCTTTAACAGAATAGTCATTTAAAATCCCTCTACACTACACTGAGTGGCAATGGAGACAGTTTGAAAGGGTACGTGGCCTAGAATGAGCCACTGAGTCTGATCAACCCCCTCCACCTGACACCAGGTTCATTGTCTTTGGGAAAGTTGCTGAGAATGGTTGTAATTTGGAGCTATTTCGTTTTTCCCATCTGGTGGCAGCAGGAGTCCATGTTCCCTAGGGATACATTGGCAAAGCTGGAAAACCAAACAAAGAGAAAAAACAACGAGAGTCCTGTAGCACTTTAAAGACTAACACATTTCTGCAGGCATAAGCTTTCGTGGGCTGCAACCATTTTGTCAGATGCATCTTAGGCAAGCTTACAGACTAACACAGCTACCCCTCTGGAACTTTTAAGAAAGAAAGAGAAACTCAAACCAGATCAGATCTGAATTCTATTAAGATTTGTGGGTTTGGGTGACACTTTCCCACCCCAAAAAGTTTATTTAAACCTTTTGCATTTATTAACTGAAAGTGAAAGTGTGATACTCCAGCCAGTGGGACCCAAAGCAACCAATACAGAGACTAGGAGGAAGGGGGTAAAATGGGGCCTATTCAGGGCTACATGTCACCTCAGCACTCCACTGGACCCAGAACTGGGCCAGGGAGAATCCCCCCCGACGACATTAGGGTACTTCTGTTCCACTTCCATGTGGCCTTGGGGGACAACTGCAGAGAGGAGCCATCCAGAGACGCCAGTCCTAGGAACAGCTACCAAAGCCGGGACCTCTGGGAATTCCAGTTAAAACTGTAGAATGTTCTGACCTTCTGTGCCCTGTGCTTATTAGCTGTTTGCTGGAACCATCCCAATAGTCTTTTACCTCCGTTACAATCCACACCTGCCCCTCCACCTGCCCCTCCTTCCCCACCCCATTTCATGCAACTCCCTTTCCTTCCCACTTAGATGACCCCTAGCTAAGTAAACAACTTGCCCACAAAATAAATAAATAAATTATTGAACTAGCATGCCGTTCTCAGCCATTAGATTGCTCACTCTGGTTGTGTGTTATAGCAGTGGTTCTCAACCTGTGGTCTGGGGACCTCTGTGGGTCCTTGGACCATGTCTAAGGAGTCCGTGAAAGTCTTAGACTGAAAACCAACTGAACAGAATTTAACTACATGTACAGGCAATAGATTGCCAAAGGGGTCTGCCCCTGCATTTGAAATTTCCAGAGGGGTCCGTAAACGAAAAAAGGTTGTGAACCACTATGTTATAGCCCTTCCTCCACCCTGTATCTGTCTTGTCTAGTTAGATTGTAAGCTCTGGGGAAGGGAACACCTCTACTCTGTGTTTGTACAGTGCCTTCCACAATGGGATCCTGGTCCATGAGTAGGGCTCTGAGGGTCTGTGGCAATACAAATAAATAATAAGAAGAATCATAACAACAACAACTTTTCTCTGCAGTGTTTGCCTGCTTTGGTTGTAAGCGGTTAGTCAAGAACCCTTTGTAATGGAATGTTAAACGGTGTTATACTGTTCAGCCACTAGGTGATACTGTGTGTAAAATACCTTACTTAAAACAATCCCCAGCCATACCTGGCAAAGCATTAAGGGATCTTATGATGAACACATCTGGTGTGTATAAGCAAGCTCTAGAGCCAGTCCATATCTGGTACAGGAACATGACATGGTGTCAGGAGTAAACTAAGATCACAAACTGAAGGAACAAAGGTTGCAGACGGAAGGAAAAGTGCCAAAGGTGGCAGGAGCTCATCAATATGCCATTCTTCAATACCCCAGAGAACTTCAGCTTTGACAGACCTTCACAATGGACAGACGGGAAGCAATATTTTGCAAGAATTGGAATTGCAGGCAAACTCCACAAAGAAACTGAAAATATACAGGCAATTTCTTTAATTTATGCTGTGGGAAAGCAGGCAGAGAATATCTTTAAATCCTTTGACTTTACTGCAGACAGTCATAAAGATGACTATGAAAGAGTTCTGGCTAAGTTTGATGCATACTTTATACCTGAGAGAAACGTGGTTTACAAAAGAACATGTTTTCACCAGAAAATTCAAGAACCAGGGGAAACTGTTGAATGTTTTATAAGAGCTCTGCATACATTGGCTGAAAACTCTGATTTTGGGAATGCACACCACGAAAACATTAGAGACAGGCTGGTTATTGGGTTAACAGATAAAAACTTTTCACAGCAGCTACAACTGAAGAGAGATTTAACCCTAGCCACAGCTATTCAAATAACAAAGCAATCAGAGCTGGGGAAACAGCAAAACCTAGAGCAACTTGACAACATGAAAACCTGAAACTAGCTTAGATGCTGTACACAGATACTTGCATGTTAAAAATCATCATCATAAAACCCCTGAAGCAAGGAGAGAAAACTCCCAGACTAAGAGGGACAAATTTCAGCCTACATGCACAAGGTGTGGAAAAAGTCATACCCTATGAGATGATGCGTGCCCAGCCAGAGGCTCATGGTATAATAATTGCTTGAAATATGGAGATTTTGCAGCTGTTTGTGCACCAGACTTATATTACAGACAATCAAGAACAATTGTTTCTGGGATCTATCATTTGTGATGACATGCAGCCTTCCTGGAGAGTGAAACTGAATATTCATGGCAAGGCTATTGACTTTAAAATTAATTCAGAAGTGTATGTCAGTCATCTCAGAGGGGACTCACAATCATTTTCAACCCCTCCCACAGCTGAGGTCAACTGACACAGCTCTGATGAGCCCTGGAGGTATTCTCAAATACGTAGGCAGTTCATGCAGTGTTGCTGTAGTTGTTTCAGTCCCAGGACATTAGAAAGACAAAGTGGGTGAGGAGATATCTTTTATTGGACCAACTCCTATGGGTGACAGAGAAACTCTCGAGCCAATTTATCACAAAAACAACTTACAAAAACAAAATCTGTGCATTCAGAGTATATATGATCAAAGGATCACAGACTAAAAGTCTTCTCAGCCACAGCATAGCAGCCATGATGGGCCTAGTGAGTTCGGTGGAAGAACTCAATGCAATCTTTAGTGATATGGGACTTTTTAAAGGAGATCTAATACAGATAACGCTAAGAGACAACGGTGAACCATACAGTGTACACACTTGACAAGATTCCTATCCCATTACTTCATTAACTCAATTTGCACTTTGAGAATGGAGCAGATTGGTATAATTAACAAAATTACTGAGCCAACAGCCTGGTGTGCCCCAATGCCCATTATAAAGAAAAATGGAAAAATATGAATTTGTGTGGATCTTAAAGGACTTAATGAATCAGTTGTGAGAGAAAAATATATGTGTCCTCACCTGATGACTTCCTCCCCAAAGTGAAAGGAGCTACTTTTAAGGCACTTAAAAGAGAAGAAGGTGATCAGGAGCAGCCAACATGGATTCACCAAGGAAAGGTCATGCCTGACCAACCTGACTACTTTCTATGAAGAGGTGACTGGTTCTGTGGATGAAGGGAAAGCGGTGGACGTGATACACCTTGACTTTAGCAAAGCTTTTGATACAGTCTCCCACAGTATTCTTATCAGCAAGTTTAAAAAGTATGGGTTGGATGAATGGACTACAAAATGGATAGAGAACTGGCTAGAGCAAAGGGCTCAACGAGTAGTGATCAATGGCTCCATGTCTAGCTGGCAGCCGGTCACATGTGGAGTGCCCCAGGGGTCGGTCCTGGGGCCAGTTTTGTTCAACATCTTCATTAATGATCTGGAAGAGGGGGTAGATTGCACCCTCAGCAAGTTTTCAGATGACATTAAGCTAGAGGGAGTGGTAGATACCCTGGAAGGGAGGGATAGGATACAGAAGGACCTAAACAAATTGGAGGATTGGGCCAAAAGAAATCTGATGAGGTCCAACAAGGACAAGTGCAGAGTCCTGCACTTAGAACGGAAGAATCCCATGCACAGCTACAGACTGGGGACCAACGAGCTAGGCAGCAGTTCTGCAGAAAAGGATCTGGGGATTATAGTGGATAAGAAACTGGATGTGTGTCAGCAGTGTGCCCTGGTTGCCAAGAAGGCTAATGGCATATTGGGCTGCATTAATAAGAGCATTGCCAGCAGATTGTGGGAAGTGATTAATCCCCTCTATTCGGCATTGGTGAGGCTGCATTTGGAGTATTGTGTCCAGTTTTGGGTCCCCCACTACAAAAAGGATGTGGACAAGTTGGAGAGAGTCCAGCAGAGGGCAAGAAAAATGATTAGGGGGCTGGAGCACAAGACTTATGTGGAGAGGCTGAAAGAACTAGGTCTGTTTAGTCTGCAGAAGAGAAGAATGAGGGGGGATTTGATAGCAGCCTCTAACTACCTGAAAGGGGGATCCAGGGAGGATGGAGCTAGGCTTTTTTCAGTGGTGGCAGATGACAGAACAAGGAGCAACGGTCTCAAGTTGCAGTGGGGGAGGTCTAGGTTGGACATTAGGAAAAAGCTTTTCACTAGGAGAGTGGTGAAGCATTAAATGGGTTACCGAGGGAGGTGGTGGCATCTCCATCTTTAGAGGTTTTTAAGATGAGGCTTGACAAAACCCTCACTGGGATGATTTAGCTGAGGATAGTCCTGCTTTGAGCAGGGGGTTGGACTACATTACCTCCTGAGGTCCCTTCCTACTCTAATATTCTACGATTCTATGATACTGTATTCTCCAAGCTGTATGCCTCAAGCAGATTCTGGCAAATTCCTTTAGCCCAAGAAAGTGCTAAACTGATTACTTTTATCCCACCATTTGGGAGATTTTGCTTTCAAAGATTATCTTTTGTGATTGTTAGTGCACCTGAAATTTTCCAAAAAAAGATGGCAGAACTGTTAGTGAACACAAAAAAGGTTGTACTTTTCATGAACGATATCTGATCTTTAATAGAAGAACACAACAAAACCCTCAATGAAGTCCTAAACCTAATCAGTCAGTCGGACTGAAGTTAAACAAGGAAAAATATATTTTCCATCTATCTCAGATTGAGTTTTTGTGGCAGACAATGAACAAAGATGGAATCAGTCCTAGCCCTGAGAAAGTAAAATCCATTTGAGAATTAAATGTACCAACTAATGTAGCAGAACTGATATGTTTACTGAGGATGGTAAATTACCATGGTCGTTACCGACAAGAACTTTCTAAAGTGTCAAAACCAGTGAATGAACTGTTAAAGTCCTACACATCTTTTGGGGTCAAATCAACAAATTGCTTTAAAAACAAAAAGGAAAAGAAATGATCTCAACAGCTCCAGTTCTCAAGTCCTACGATGTGAACAAACTCACAATGGTCAGTGCAGATGCAAGCAGCTATGGCCTAGGTAGTGTATCATTGCCACTACATGGCTCTGAGTAGAAACTAGTTGCATTTTGTTCTCATCCATGGACAAAAGAAGAAGAACAATATGCACAGATTGAACAGGAGTGCTTGGCACGCATATGGGCAAGTAAGAATTTGTATACATATCTATGTGGGCTGGATTCGTTTATACAAATAACAGACCATAACCCGCCTGTAACTCTTATCAACAGAAAAGAGCTAGATCAAGCACCACTGAGCTGCTGACATCTATTTCTAAGGTAAAAGGTAAAAGTGATTTAACCTAATTGCTAAATATGTTCCTGTGAAAAATCTGGTAGTAGCAGATGCTCAGTCTTGGAACCCACCATCACCCTGAGCTACCCATGAGCTCAAAGATGATGCAAAGATGTATGTGGATGCTGTGGACAGAGACAGACTAGTGTCAGAAAAGAGACTATTCCAACTACAAAAAAGCAATCTTGACAGGCACACAATTCTAAGCTACATTACAATGGCTGGCCTAAATAGCTAAATGGTCACTAAGGAAGTGACAAGAGCCTACTTTCTGGTGTGTGGACTATTCAGAAAATCAAAAGGACTCATGATTAAAAACAATTGCATCATATTTCCAAATGAAATGAGAAGAGAAAACTTAAGACTAATCTATGAAGGATATCAAGTATTAACTAAATGCTATGAGTGCACCAACCAGTCACTGTGATGGCCTGGCATCAGCAAGTACATAAAGAATAAAGTATCTGCATGTGAACATTGCAGAACTAACAGAGCAACACAACACAAAGATGCTTTAACAAAAACACCTCTTCCAGACAGACCTTGGCAGAGATTAGCTGCAGATTTATGCAGATTCAAAGGGCATCATTATCTGATCAACATGGACTCTTTTTCCAGAACTATAGAAATAATGTACTTGAGACATAATATGTTGCAGTGTTATTGAGGAACCAAAGAGCACTTTTGCTCATTTCACTTTTCCAGAACAACTGGTGATGGACAATGAACCACAATTCACTACAGCAGAATTGAAGTAATTCCAAATGAAATGTGATTTTGATCATGTTACCAGCAACTCTCATTACCTACAAGCTAATGGAGAGGCCAAGAGAACTGTACAGACAGTCAAAACAATCTCCACCAGTAGCAGCTGCTGGATATAGTCCAGCTCAACTCCTAATGGGAAGACAACAGAGAACTACTGCTCCAACTTTCAAAAATAATTTATCTCCAAAGTGACCACTCAAGGAGAATAGCCAAATCAGACAAAAAGAGATTATGAACACTTTTACAGTGGACATCACTTGGAGAGCTGTTGAGTGTAGAACCTGGTGATCAAGTTCATATGAAACTGGATGAAGAAAAAGGATAGACAACTCCAGTGGTCGTAAAGAAAACGAATTCAGTGCCCAGATCCTATATGATCAAGACCAACAGTGGAGAACTAAACAGAAACTGTCAACATCTACAGTTTGTTCCTCAGAAATCAACAGAGCATGCTCTATAGATAGCAGAGGAAGAACTCAAAGACGACGACTCAGAGATTCCAAACCAACTGGAGACAGTCACTGGAAATAATGGACAACCAGATGACCAAGTTGTTACATTTTCAGGTCGTGTTATTTGAAAATTGGTACAATTCAGAAATACTTAACAGACTGCTATATACTGAATTTCAAAGACAGCATGATAGTGCTAATGTTGTAAATGGTAGAATGTAGAATTTAAGGAGGAGATGAAATGTAATGCTAAATGTATTATACTGTTCACTTGCTAGATGGCACTGTGCATAAAATACCTTATTAAATGAACTGCAGTCATACCTGGCAGAGCATTAAAGGATCTTATAATGAGCACATCTGGTGTGTATAAGAAAGCTCTGTAGCCAGTCCATATCTGGTACAGGAACATGACACCATTCAAAAGAATCCTGTTGTTGGAAGTAAGCCAAAAAACAGGATTATTACTGCAAATTTCCAGTTAGTGCCTGGAAGTGTGAACAAGAACAAAGCAGATGCGAACACAGCAGGAGCAGCAATAAGTGAATGTGCAGATGCTCCCTGTAATGTAGGTGTTAGCCAGTCTCGCTCCTCTCTGTGTTCTAGTAGCAGGAGACTGATGGCTCATTAGAACTTGATAGGAACTTTTGGAAGGACAATTTGCTGAAGGAGTAATTTAGTGCTAGGAATAATGCCTCGTGGAGACATAAATTCAGCATGTGTTCTCTCCATGTGGGGCTGTCAGCCTCAGCAATGGGTGCCTGCTGAGAGATTCCCAGTTCTGCTGCATTCCACTTGCCCCTCTAATAATATTTTAATATTTACCAGGGAGTTTGGGGGATGCAGTGAAGTGCATACTTACTTTTTTTTTAACTGCTCTCCTTTTTCTCTACAACAAACACAGAGGTAGAGATGTGGACTAGCTGATAGCCCTCTTGAGAGACAGACCGGTGTAAGAAACAAGCAGTCATAATCAATGATGTAAGGAAGGGGAATAGAATGCCATTAAGTTCTCCCATATTACCCCACAAGGAATATCTCAAGGGAGTTTGGGCTTGAGTACTGTGGTGGGAGGACATGGAGTCCTTTAAAGAGAAGAGGAGGGAAGGAGGGAAACTCATTTTTCAGACTCAGTGATATTTGTGTTCAGAAGTCCCAATATAATGGATTTATATTTAATGCCAGCAAGGACCATTACATCTGACCTCCTGTATGTCACACACTTTTACATTTCATCCAGTTACTCCTGTATTGAGCCTAGTAACCTGTATTTGGCTAAAGCACATCTTCCAGAAAGGCATTCCAGTCTTGATTTGAAAGCATTATGAGATGCAGAATCTACCACTTCCCTTAGTAGTTTGTTCAAAAGGTCAATCACCCTCCCTGTTAAAAATATGCCTTATTTCTAATTTGAATTTGTTGGTATTCAGCTACCAGCTATTGGTTCTTCTCTGCTCGATTAGAGCCCATTAGTAATGGTATTTTCACCCTGTGAAAGTACTTACATACTGTAATCATGTCACCTCTCAATCTTTTTGATAAACTTTACATTTCACGATAAGACATTTTCTCCAGCTCTTGAATAATTTTTGTGGCTGTTTTCTGTCCCTTCTCCAAATTTTCTACATCCTTTTTAAAAATATGAACACCACAATGGGGGGGCACTATTCCCATATCAGTCTCACCAATACCATATACAGTGGTGAAATCACCTCCCTTCTCCTAGTCCCCTCTTTACATATCCAAGAATCAGATTAGCCCTTTTTTTGCCACAGCAATGCACTAGGAACTCATGTTGAGCTGCTTATCCACTATAATGACACTTGAATTGAACAGTATATATGAGCATTCACCATCCTTGCTGTCCACTGTATTCAGTATAGCCTAAGATTGTCATGAAGGCCAGATCCACTGCAAATTCACACTGTGCCTCATTGCCTCTTACTTTTATGCCACCTCCTGTACAACATTTGTACCACATGCAGGTTTATCTTGGTCAGAGTCCTTTCTTTTCTCATTGACTCACTGATGCCCACAAAGCTGCCTCAGCCAGCAGAGGAAGCTACAGATCCCAGGCTGTCTTAAGGGGGTCTCATAGATCCCTCTATCAGCATTTTGTTCTTTTACATCTTGCTGACATTGCTTTTTCTTCTTTGGGCCAGATTCCACCATCCTTACCCAAGGGGAGCAGTATTTTATTCCATCAGTGAAATCAATGGGACTCTTTGCACAGTAACTCGCTCAATGTCACAACCTCATTGTAAGTGCAATGTGACAGCCCTGGATTATTGGCAGCAGGGCTCAGACCCAGGACTCTCTGACTCCACCAGCATGAGCTTCTGCTGCCTGAACTGAAAGACTGCTTTGTTAGCCGAGGCTGTGGCAGCCTCACCAACCTCTATCGCTGGCCAAGGGACAGAGCGCCTCACCGAGTGGGAGTGGGTTACACCCAGGCCCCCTGGCTGGGGAAGTTCATCTCAAGCTTCAGATGTCCTATCCTGTCCAGATCCCACTGGAAGTGAGGAATATCAATCCCCTCTTCTGGATATGCTCCTGGCCACGTGGGGCAGGGAATGACTGCAGGCATATATCTATGAGTTGTATATCTATTTTGGATTCATACTCACATGTCTGAGTTCATGGAGGAAAACACCCCTGAGAACTTCTACGCTATTTTAGTGCTAAGCTACAGATGGGCTAGAGTCACAAGGCTTGGATTTCCATCTGCAACTGGATCAGAATTTCATCGTTTTGGTTTTGCAGTGATGTGAGCCAGACAGGAAGTTAGGGCAGTAGCTCTCTACCTTCTCCTTATGCTGTTGTGTTAGTTACTTATTGAGTCTCATTTAGAGAGCAGAATGATCTTTTTAAGCTTCCTTTAACAGCCCTGTGATTATTATGTTTCCATCTCACACTAACTTCTCCTTGGTTACTGATATATTCCTGTCTGGAGCTGGTTGTTGTGAGGCTGGACAGCACGTTGTCATAATAAAGTGATATTGATTTTTACATGCTTGGCAGTATTTTTTCTTCACATGTTCCAAACCCTAATGATTAAGTGTTCTGCTTCCAAATTAAAGAGTAAATGGTGTTTGTCCAAATTTTAGAAGAGAGGTAATTTGTTAATCAAAGGAGTCTGTTTGTTATGCAAATTATTTCCAGCTATCAAGAATAACTTATACATTAATATGCATAATCATTTATAAGTCAGATCCACAAAGCAAAGTAAAGCAGTCCTTTTACCCAATACTGAGAACAAGATAACTTACCGAAACTCATAACAACAATATTACCACTAAGATGGGCAAGTGCTTGATGAAATTTGCTCTTGGATGAAGAACAGCCGACTGAAGCTAAAACTGAGCAAGACAGAAGTGATGCTGATGGGCAGAGGACAATACTTTGAAGAGCTTGCAGCCTTGGTGGAGTCTCTGTTGATTGAGAGTGGAAACCCACAGTTGGTGACATAGGAGTACTCTTGGATTCCTCACCCCTGCTGAACTCTCACATTTCAGTATCTGTGAGTAACACTTTCTACCATATCAGCATGGCTAGGCAACTCCATCAGGGAAAGATCTTGCCTCAGTTAGTCAAGCCTTCATCACCTCTCAGCTGGATTACATCAATGCAATATACCTGGGCATGAAGGCTTCAGCATTTAGGAAACTCCTGCTGGTTCGGAACGCTGGAGCACATCTCAGCAGCAACAGCAGTGGCAAATCTGTCATCGGCTCTCTACATTGGATTCCTATAGAATTTTGAGTCAAAGTCAAGGTCTGAAACCCTGGGCCCAGGCCATGATGTACTATGTAGAAGATTGTATAAAGCTCTGGTATGAAGACCATGGTGCACCTTTGGCACAATGGAACGCTCAACAATAAGAGGAAGATCATTTGTGCAGGAGACAGAACTTTCTCTCAGGCCAATGCACAAAAAAAACCCACAAAAAACAAAACAAAACACCCAAGCCCCCACAATCTGATTAACAACGCACTCCACTGCAGACATTTCTCTTTTGGGAGAGAATGTGAAAACAACCAACACATGACAGCTGTGTGGTCATATTGCTTGAAGTGCTACTGGAAGGTGCTCAGATACAACAGTGATGAGAGAGGTATAAACACCTATATAGAATAGAATTGAATGCCTTGTGGTTAAGGCACTGGATGGGAACTGGGGAGATTCAGGTTCAATCTCCGCCTCAGTCACAGACGATGGCTGACCTTGGGCAAGGCACTTAGTCAGAATTCCACATCTATAAATGAGGCTAATTGTAGGAGAATTCCCAGATAAGGAAATTTTCCTTTCATGTTAGAAATGTGTATGAAAGACCTGATAACACTGATATGCAGAATAGCTTTTGTTTCTAACTGAATGACCTTGTCAAGACTCATTTGTATTTGGTAAAATGGAATCCGACTACTTCCAGTCAAACAGCTTCTCTGAAGGTTAACACAGAGAAGGGATGTTACTGGTTTTCTGATCAATTCTGCCAGTCACAGAAGCTTGGATAGTAGTGCTTATAAAGCTTAGCCATTTCAACTTAAAGCCAATGTAACTCATCCTGTATTAGTGACCTCTTTACCCACCCAACTACATAATATATGGTAGGAGATCAAGCAAGACTCACTAGAGCCAGTAAATGCAATTCTTCATACCTGAAAGAGAATTATATACAAGAAGGATTCTTAGACTTTTCTCTCACTCGCTCTCTCACTCTGTCTCTCTGTAATATCTTGTTTTGGCTCCCGAGTCACCTTCCTTTTGTCCAGGTCTGTGAATCCTCTATGAGTCCTACGACCTGCCCTACTGGACAGACCAATGGATTGAGTTACATGGTGATGATTGACAGGGACTGCCCCACTGGAATCAGTGAGCCTCTATGCAGGGTCTGTTAATTGCAGGACTGGGTAGACCTCTTAGGAGACTGGAGAATTAGAACAGTTCAGTCCAGACTTTAATGGGAATGGTGTTTCCAGAAGCATAGATTTTTCTTTGTATTTCATATGATTTTTGACAAAGGTGGAAGGGGAAAAGTCATAGACTTGTAGAAGTCCAGGATGGTAAAAGACTTATTATGGCACCCAGTTCATCTCCCTGCCAACGTGGGATTCACTTTCTATGGTGTATTTGCAAGCACTGAGTTCTGGCTTGTTTTAAAATGGTTAAAGTGATGGAGCTTCCATTGCACGCATTAAGACCATTTCACAATTTGTTCAGACTTCCCTTTTTTTGAATTTTGTTCTTATTTCTCCCATTATAAGTTGTACTTAATTTCAATATTAGCTAAGATCAGTACAACCAAATTCATCACATGCTATGATTGCTGTAGTATCTAACAGCTGGGGTCTTGAAAACAGAAATATTTCTCCTAAACAAGCTTTCTGAGGTTATTTCAAATGTTCCTGACTCTCCTCCAGCTCCAAAATTTGCCAACTAAACTTCTAAGTCATTATTTTAACACACATTAATAATGAAGACTTTTACTCTACAGAGGGATGGATATATGGCCAATTGAATACTCAATGTTCTGTCCTTGAACAGAGTTCATATCCATAACCATTTATCACCCATGCAACAACCAAACAATTTCAGTACATTAATTCTGCCCAAATCAGCAAAAGGTTCATTTCTATGTTTAGTAGATGGGCTTAAGATGGAAAAAAAGTAAAACCTATGAATACAGCACATCACAGAAATGGCCTTTATAAAGCTGGATTCATTGAATAAAAGCAGGCATATCAGAGAAAGCATTCTTACAAAGCATATACAGTGCCATGGGGTGACTGATTTCCTCAGAGGCTGCTGACTGTTAATGTTATTTGTGTTTGAATATTTAAAACTGTTTAGGAAAAGAACATTACAAGAAGTAACTGATGATTTTGTCATTCTTTGCAAATCTCCTGGTTAAAAGTGAAGGCAAAAGCAAAGTTAGGTTTGTGCCCAGTTGTGCTTAGTTCTAGTGTGCATAAAAAGACCCTTTCCCCCCTTAGAATATAAAGAATATTGGGGTTTTATTGTTGCTGCTGCTGCTGCTAGAGAACTCCATGGAAGACCAGAGCTTTCAGCTGCCATTTGAAGAGGTAAGAGCATTGAATTTCTCACTAAGAGATTACCTGTTGCAGCTCTTTGCATTTGTTGATAACCAAAACAAACAAAAGGTTTTAAAATCTGACTGTGAATTTCCTCCCCTCACAGTTACTCAGCTTTCTCCTTCTTTGCCCTTGTGATGTCATGGTATGAGTTCTCCCATCATTAGCATAGTGTACGTGGATGGATTAGGGCTTGTTGACTGTATGGTCAAGGCACTGGCCTCGGACTCTTGGTTCTGTGACGAACTCTCTGTGATCTTAAGCTAGTAGCTCAACATAAAATAGGAATAACATTTCCTTTTTCTTGTCTAGTTAGACTGTAAGCTATTTGGGGCAGCAACAGGACCTGAATGTCAGATAAAAACACAAACCGGAAGGGGAAATATCCCTTTCAGGAATTCACTATACGTAGCCAGCCAAAGAGGGCACAATTTATTTTTTGCTGTAAATTTTTGACCTCCCAGGCTTTAGTTCTGTAACAAAAACTGCTTCAAGTGATGACCCAATCATTCTGCCCTGGCTGCTGAGACAGATAATATAGCCTTGCAGCTTAATATTGTCTTCATTCTTTCTTTGTACCATAAGTAACCTGTTGTGTGAAATTTGAATCACTGAGCTTAGGACATCACTAAATCTGTTAAACTGGCACGTGCTGTGTAGCCTCAACCCAACTCTTATCGATAGAGTCAAATGAACACCCATAACTTTTCTTGACTGTTTGTTATCTGGGGAATGCTCTGATTTGAGGAAAGTGGTTGATAGCATTGCTGGAGACAGGCATGGTGCAAACAAGCAATTTCACTTCCTCAGCCCAACACCATGCACCTTGAGATTGGCATTTTCAAAAGTTTGCCTAAACCCAAAATCAGAGGGCCCCCACACTCTCAAAGGGCCCAATATGCGCAGTAGGTGCTTCTGACTTAGTGGTGCCAAAAGCACCACTAAACCTGAAGGTGCATGTTTAGCCACTCAAGCACCAGCCATTTGTTCACTGGTTTCCTGGAATATTCTACATTGGGGATTCCCAGTCTAAACAGATTAAAGACATCCCTGAAATATAGGTGGGTGGGTTGGAAAGACAGAGTATCAGGAAAGTTGCAGGGAACAGGATGAGTGTCAGACAAGTCATGGTGTCTGAGAAAGGGTGCCTCTTGGTTTTTGCACTTGTGGTAAAAGCTGGGGTGGGAGTTTCACAAGCCACTGGTGTAACCCAATGCCTGACCACGATAGGGTGCATATGTAGAGGAGGGAAGGTAAGACTTATCTTGGATTGGAGACACAGGTGATACTGATGCCCTCCCAAAACCAAGTCTGAGACGGATCTTCCTTAGCCTCCCAAGGCACTGGTAGTCCAATGGTGCAGGTTCACTCTGGAAGTCACCAGGAACCTATGTGATGAACGAAGGTGTGATCTGGAGAAGACAACACAGGCATCATAACCACAGAACCTCCCAGTATCTCGTTGCACATACTAGTTTACTGCAGACACTACCACTATTAGCTCATATGCTCCCTCTTTCTCAAGGACTTTCTCAATATCATGGTGTGATACTCCACATAACTACCCCCATGGGCAGAAATACACAAATATCCAGGAATCCAGGAACCCATTTTCTGTCAGTGCTAGACATGGTGGCTCACAGATCAACTATGCAACATACAAAAAACAGCCATGCAATTGTATATAGATAACACTGGGAAACAATATATAATTGATAGACTATCATGCACAATAGTGTTGTTATGATTTAATATTTATATAGAATCATGAAGATTAAGTTTGGAAGGGATTTCAGAGGGTCATCTAGTCCAACCTTCTGCCCAAATCAGGACCATCCCCAACTAATTCATCCCAGCAAGGGCTTTGTCAAGTTGGACCTTAAAAACCTCTCTGGATGGAGGTGCCACCCCGAATCCTAGGTAACGCATTCCAATGCTTCACCACCCTCCTAGTGAAAAGGTTTTTCCTAATATCCAACCTAGACCTCCCTCACTTAAACGTGAGACCATTGCTCCTTGCTCCATCATTTGTCACGATTGAGAACCTAGCTCCATCCTCTTTGGAACTCCCCTTCAGGTAGTTGACTACTGCTATCAACTCCCCTCTTACTCTTTTCTTCTGAAGACTAAATAACACCAATTCCCTCTGCTTCTCTTCATAAGTCATGTGCCCCAACACACTAATCATTTTCATTGTCTCCACCAAACTCTCTCCAATTTGTCCACATCTTTTAGACTCATAGGTCAGAAGGGACCAATATGATCATCTAGTCT
>ML675629.1:14701001-15049418 GCA_007922155.1 Mesoclemmys tuberculata | reverse complement strand
AAGACAAGCCCTAAGTTGTTTGCACCCAATCACATAGGAAGTCTGTGGCAGAGCAGGGAAATGAACAAGCGATCCCAAGTCCCAGGCTACCGTGCTAACCACTGGACCAAGCCATCTCTAAGGACTTCCACCCCTGCCACCTCACTGACTTAAAAATGGGTTTCTTCTCACAGTTTCCAAGGTTGGACGTGATGACTGTAATCATTTAGACTGACCCATACCCGCCCATTGAACCTCCGCAAAATAATTTTGGTGGGCCTTTTTTCTTCTAGCGCTGTGTGGTAAGATGGTTCAGAGGGCACTGCCTCACATCATGCTGGCACTACATGGTGTGCGTATCCTCTTTGTACTACCCCCCCACCCCTGCCCCAACCCAAGATAATATGGGATAACTGCACAGATAAAGCATACATGGTTACAAACAGGCAACATGGTGTGTGGCTTTGCAAAGTTGATTTCAACAGCAAAGAAAAGGTGAACAATGTAATTTGTTAAGGTGACTGTCCATTGGTAGGTGACATGAATCATGCTTTCAGTGTGGCCAGATCTAAAGGATCTGAGCCTGCTGACCAACCAACATTTTTAAGCCCAGATGTGGCATGGGAGAGTAAATAAAAGAGACAATTCCCCTTTCCCTTGCCTCTGTGGCAATCAGGCAGTATGACGTGAACAGTTCTTGGCATTATAGTAGCCTACAGTTTCCTTCTGTGTTGGCAGAAGGGCTTTTGCTGTGACTGAAGAGCTTATGAAAACAGTCTTCATCTGGATAATATCTAGGCATTTTCCTAGATGGTGCTGATTATATTCCCCCCTCTTGTACCTGCGAGGACAATCCCATGCTTTCACTTGGAATGATTTCGTTTAGATTAAAAGCAGAATACAAGCAAAGTCTCAAGAGGGGGATGTTCTATTGTTTTGGTGGGATAGGTGGGCCCAGAGAGTCAAAGAGTTAAACAGGACCCTGTCACAATAAAAAAAACCAGTTAAATGGAGTCAGGGTTAGTTGTGCCCAAGAAGCCCCGATGTTAACACAACAGTTTGTCTCTGTAGTAAGATATCCCATTTGGAGTCTCCTCACATTCCGGATCACTTGTGGAGAGGCTGGCATTTTGCATTTAGAACTGCAGAATGCTAGCAATGTACTGTGCACTCTGGGGAGCATGGGTTACACTACTGGCTGGCTGTTGAGCTAAGTAATATCGTGCCTTCCACTAGCTAGATCATTTCCATCCTGCTCAGCACAGATAAAGTCAGCAGGTTTGCTACACTGCACCACAATGATTCATCAGTTAACTCAGTGGTCCCCAAACTGTGGGGTGTGCCCCCTTGGGAGGGTTGCTGCAGCACGTTTTGGGGGAGGGTACGTAGGGCCCAGGTTAGCCCTCACAAGGGAGGGAGCACCACGTAGCTCTGTTCTGCTCCAGCTCCACTCATCTTGGCCCCCAGCTCTCGGCTCTGCTCCTGGCCACGACTTCTGCCCCCAGCCCTGCTCCCATCCCCGCTCCTGGCCACAGCCACACCTCTGACCCTGGCTCTGGCAACATCTACAGCCCCTGGTTCCAGGGGGTGGGATGCAGACTGGATAAGAGGGAACACAGATCAAAAAACTTTGGGGACCACTGAGTTAAGTAAAAGGCTAGTCATATAGCAAATTTGATGGCTGGTATGGCTTTCATTTAACACATCATCTACATTCTTGGATCCTGTTTGATGTCTCCTTTAGATAATTTCCTACCCTGCAGGCTAAATGCCATTGAGTAGTTCCTATAGAAAAGACACTTTCTTGCAATACAGGAAGCCCATGCATCTTTAGCACCAATCAATGTTTCCAGCAGGAAAGTCTAAGCACCTCCACCCCTGCACTGACCCCAATAACAGGGGCCCACTTCTGTATTCCTGGGGCAGTCACTGACTTCAATGAGAGACTGGGAACGGGGAAAGAACTCAGGATAGGGCACGAGGCCTCATTTTTCACAAATTAGCTGCAGTCTTTTGTGCCCCAGAGGCTAGGGATGTTGGGCTGTGTGGCAGACACCCCTGCAGATGTAGACAATCAGTCCCAAAGCTCTTACTCAGATGAGTAAATCCTTAATTGACTACGTAGCCTCTTGGAGACTTATGAGCCTCAGGTGTGTATGAAGACTTATGGAGTGGGTCTGCTACTGTTAAATCTTAGGGTTGTTTCTCTGCTATTTGAGGATGTGGAACCCGTTGTTCTAGCAGAAAAATGTGCCCAGAAGGCATCTCCTCTCTGCTCCCATTTTTCCCAGTGGCAGCTATGATGATTGGTTCTTCCCTTACCATTAGTGAATTTCTGGTGTAGGGTGTAAATACTCCCCCAACTTGTCTTACTGTTTGGGCTATTGGTTCAGATGATATTAATCCTTGAGTCGAGCTGCTTGGCTTTTCCAGTTTCTCTCTCTGGTAGAAGGCCTCATCACTGTGGTATTTGAGCACTCCCACAAAACTGACATCCAGGATGGACTAGACTAGACTTCTTGCTACGCGAGTCACACACTACCTAGCTCAAGCTGGTTACATGACTGGATGTTCTGTGCACCTCTTGCTCGCTCCCCTCTGCAGAGGTGTCTGAGAATTGTTTTTGTTCCGGTTTAAATCTAGGGACATTAAGTTCTCCTTTCTGCAAATTCCCTGGCTGTGTGTGTCTCCAGATTAACTTTGCAACTTTAAAATCTCCTGCACACGTGATGTAATTTGACACTGCATGAATAACACAACCTGCAGCACATCAGAAATTAGAAATTCTTCAATACCTTGCACGGCCTCCAAGGCTTCAGAAGTTTGCAGTGACTGACGTCTGAGGAGACTGTGTGTGTAAGTAAGTACTTTTCCCCTTCTCCACTCCCCTTCTAAGTCCTCCAAAAGCATGACAACTGTGTCCGGGGGTTCACTCATCACTGGGCACCTCTTCCTGGCTGCTCTGGGGATCAACTCTTCCCAGGTATGACACTCCCTTCCTGCAGGTACTTACTCTGTCTCCCTCTTTGTGCTTGGTCCTTCAGCACCATCACCATAGTTTTCCCCTTCTTGGGGGTTTGTTCGTTAAAAAGTTTCTCTGTGCCAACGATCCCAGCCAGTCTTCTAGTTCATTTCCAAATGGCGCCACTTCCCCATGGCTGGTAGGCAAACCCAGGCTCACCCTTCTCTTCTGGTTCCAGCCCAGGGACCCTACAACCAGCAGCTAAGGTCTGCACTGTCCCATACCTCGCTGCTTTTTCCCCTGGACTATTTTCTGTACTGCCTCTTCCAAGCTCTGTCTCCACACTGCTCCAGATAGGCCTGTCCCTCTGGGCCAAGCTTCCTGCTTTCCCTAGTGTCAGAAAGAATGACTGCAGACCTCCTCCCTACAGCCCCTTTCTGCGCTATGCCTGGCTCTATGCAAGTCCCACCTCTTCCTGTACAGGTGAGCTTCATCCTTTAATTAGGCCTCCTTGCTCCCTGGCTCCTCCTCCAGATGAAGCCTAGGCAGGTCATTGGCCCATCCATCCACCTTAACTCTTTCAGGGGCTGGGATGACACCTCCATCATGAACCTTTAACAGGATAAATGAACCCAGGGTATAAAGTTGCCCCCAGTGATTTCCCATCAAATGCCAATGAAGACAACAACAGAGACTCTGAAATGCAAGAGGCAATAGCGAGGATTGGTTTTTTTAATGGATTTTAGTTAGCAGGAGGAATACTAAAATATTAGACATGAGCTCTTCCTGGTTGGGAAAAGAAACGCTGACGTCAGACTTATTAGGATTAAATCAACATGAGAAATACATAAATACACTAAGGTCAACACGGTGGAAATGGAAAAGATGGTTGATGCCCTAGATTATTGAAGCTGCAGGAATTGTTGAACTAAAGGAAAGGTTGGAAAACATGAATCTTGAGGGATTTTTTTCAGGGATCATTTATTAAACTGGCTGGGTGGGGATATTTCTTGGCTGGTTTCAGTAGAAAATCATTATTAATTGAGAAGGATCATGCCATATAGAGAGGCCTTTCTGTCTAATATAAAGGTTATTTCCTCCATTTTCTGGAACAAAAAGTTGCCTCTGATACAGTCAAAGAACCTACTGGAAAGTTTGTGGTTTGCTGTGTTACTTTCTAAACAGATATCTTGTAGTGAAAGTCCCCCATTAGTACCAGGTCCTGTGGCTTGGCTATTTATGTTATTTGTTTTAGCACTGCCACATACACCTCCGCTTTCCGATTTGGTGGTCTATAGAGACCCCCCAAACCCACCCACCATGACATCACTCTTGGTTTTTAACCCTTTTATCTTCACCCAAAGACGCTCAGTCGGTCTGCCTCCCACCTCTTCTGGACCTCAGAACAAGTGTATAGCTCCTTTATGTATCCTGCAACCTCTTCTTCCTTTATGACCTGCCTGCTCTTTCTGAACAAACTTTAGCTCTCTATACCAATATCCCAGTCATGAGACTTAGCCCACCAATTAAATAATAATTTAGCTTATGTACTAGGGAAATATCCTCCAGCTGAAATTACTACAAAATGAGTGCAAAACTGATTGACAGACTGCACAGACTGATTGACAGACAGCTATCAATGGTTTGCTGTCAAACTGGGAGGGTGTACCTCGTCGGGTTCTGATAGGTGTCAGTTGTCCAGTATGATTCAATATTTTCATTAATGACATTGATAATGGATTAGAGCATATGCTTATAAAATTTGCAGATGACATTAAACTGGGGGAGGGTGCAAACACTTAGACAGGATTAAAAATCAAACTCTTGACAAATTGGAGAATTGGTCTGAATTCAACAAGATGAAAGTAAATAATGACAACTACTTCACTTATGAAGGAAAAATCAAATGAACAACTACAAAATGGGGACTAACTTCTGGTAGCACTGCTTAGAAAACCCTAGGGGTTATAGTGGAACACAAACTGAATATGCGTTGTCAATGTGATGCATCTGCAAAAAAGGCTAATATGATTATGGGGTGTAGTAACAGGAGTGTTGCATGTAGAACACAGTAGGTAATTGTCCAGCTCTACTTTGCACTGGTAGGGTCCCAGATGGAGTATTCTGTCCAATTTTGGGAACCACAATTTAGGAAGTTTGTGGACAAATTGGAAACAGTCCAGAGGAGAGCAATATAAATGATAAAAGGTTTAGAAATTCTGAATTCTGAGAAAAGGTTAAAATATGCTGTTTAGTCTTGGGAAAAGAAGACTGGCGGACATAAGTCTTCCAATACATTACAGGCTGTTATAAAGAGGACTGTGATCAATTGGTCTCCATGTCCACAGGATAGGACAAGAAGTAATGGGCTTAATAAGCAGCAAGGGAGATTTAGATTAGATATTAGAAAAACCTTGAGGATCTGGTAAGTCTTCAGTATGTTAAGTTCTGTCATAAAGAGGATAATAATCAACTGTGCTCCATGTCCGCTGAAGGTAGGACAACAAATAATGGGTCAGGTTAGATGAAAGGAAAAACCTTCTAACTATAAGTGTCTTAAACTCTGGAATAGGTTTCCAAAGGAGGTTGTGGAGTCGCTGTTAAGGGAACCATTTACAAATAAGCTGGACAAAAACAAACAAACAAACAAACAAATCTGTCAGGGATGGTCTAGGTTTATTTGGTCCTGCCACAGCACAGGAGGCTGGACTTGGTGTCTTCTCAAGGACCCTCCCAGACCTACAGTTCTATGATCCTTACCAGATGGAAAGAAGAGAAGCTACAGCACAGCGACCTCCTCATGGGATATATCTGCTGTTGTCTCTTAAAGGCTCAGACAGTATCTACTGAAGGCAAAGTTGAGAACTTAATGCCGCCTAGGAATCTATTAACAGGAAAGGGCTAAGCTCCCAACTCTAAGCGTTGGAGACCTGGGCAGAGGACCACGTGCTGAGGTGTTCAGAGCTTAATGATCGGGCGTTTTGAGCTAGCTCATGTCCTTTCAGTTTCCCATTATGTGTTTATATAGCATCATTCTGGATGTCTTGTTGTCATCCGTTACTACCCCTGCTTCAGTCTACAACCAGTTCATCATGCCTAGGAACAGGAACGAGACAGGTACACCCCTTAATTCCCATGTTGTTTTAAATTTGTGAACCCAATGGTGTTGCCAGTTAGAACTGTGTTGGCACAGTAGCCCTTGTACTCAGTGAATAATGACTTTTCTTATGTCACAGGCCCTATCACAATATTAGGCTATCAACAAATATTAGCAATGGGAGAGCCCTGTTAGGGCCTGATGCAGAGGTGCTGAAATCCACACCTCCCACTGACTTCAGGTTTTGGTGCTTAGCACGTTGAAAGTCAGTCCCCAGAACTTTTTCTCTGCCAATGTAGGACTATCCCCTGTGGTATAGCAAGGGCAGAGGGCACTGGGAAAGTTCTCCTATTTGAATCCTGGGATAGGTGGGTGGGTGCAAACCCACCAACCACTAAAGGCTCCCCCCCCCAGCCTAGAGGCAGAGCCACTGGACCCGGGTCAAACTGATTACAGGGGACAACAAATGAAAAACAGGAAAGGGCATGGGGGTCACAGGGTCAAACGCAGGAAACCAGAAGGGGATACTGAGCAGAGAACCCCGGACAGCACCCACTGCTCCTCAAAGGTGTCCAGGGAGCCAGTGGAACTCACCCAGAGGAACTGTGCCCAGAGACGTGAATTGACAAGGGAACGGAAATAGACCCCCACAGTCACAGAGAGCCCCCCCCTTGCCAACCTCCTCTCCCTGGTCTTGTAGATGGCTAGTTTGGTGAGGGCGAGGAGGAGGTCCCGCGACTTTGTGGGGCCACAGATGAGGTGTGAGTAGATGAACAAGTGGGGGGAAAAGTGCAGCCAGAACCTCAACAAGAGGTTCTGGAGGAGCCGGAAGAGGGGCTGCATCCTGGCACATTCCAGGTATACGTGCGCCAGGGTCTCCCTCACTCCACAGCAGGGGTAGGTGTCGGGATGGGAGGTGAACCGCGCCAGGTATGCACCCATGCTCAAGGCTCCGTGAAGGAGCTGCCAACTGATGTCCCCGGCAGGCCATGGGCCTGATGGAATACAAGCTGGCCCACCAGGGGTCCTCACCCTCCGAGGGTGGTAGTAGGTCCCGCCACTTCGTGTCCAGGCGGGACACGAGAGCGAGGAAATGAAGGGTGTGGAGCACAAGAGCGTACAGATGGTTCCTCAGCGTGGTCTGGAAGGGTACCGGCTGCAGAGCAAGCAGCCGGCTTGGGGCGTGAGGATGCGGGGGGCCGAGTGGGTTCATGGAGCCAAGGCCCAATGGTAAGCACCGGAGGGCTGGGGCTGAGGGGGTGGTGGGGAGCACCTTCTTGCAAGACCCACCCAAGGTACATCAAAGTAGTAGGGGTCAAGGCTGCCTTCACCTCCTGGAGTATACGTTGGGGGATCCGAAGGGTGGGAACCCCCATGCGCCGAGCCAGTGCCTCCGACCCTGGTGACTCCTGACGGGGCCATCCGTCGTCACACCAAGGGGGTCTCCGCCGTCTGCACACTCAGCTGGGGGCTGTGTACCAGGGGCTCCGTGAGGAGATCCTCCCCTTTGGTGAACACAAGGGGCCTGGAGGCCAAGATGAGCCTCCAGGTCCGGAGGAGGTCCTGGTAGAAGACCAGCAGCTCGGAGAGGTCTCGCGGAAGACCTCTCAGGTGGAGAAAAAAGAGCTGCCGGTCGTATCGGAGCCCTCGGAAGCAGCGGAGGAAGACGTGCGCCAAGTGGCTCCACGCCGGACTACCTGCACCATAGAGGAGTCTCTGCAGGGCCTGGAGGCAGAAGACATGGACCTGGCTGTGGATGCCCGCCTTCCTCCAGGGGGAGACTCAGAATCCCTGCAGAGACCCAGTGCAGTCCTGGCCAAAAGAACTCCAGAACTGTCTTCTGGAGGTAGGCCAGGAAACTCAGGGTCAGGACCAGGGTGTTGAGCTGGTGCCAGAGCATGGACAGGACGAGCTGGTTGATCACCAGTGCCCTCCCCCAGAGGGAGAGGCACTGGAGCAGTCCAGTCCATCTCTGCAGCCGCTCAGACACCCTGCCTTCCAAATCCTGCCAGTTCTCTGCAGATAGAGCAGCAGACCCGTGCTTCACCAGATGGTTTGAAGCACGGGTGGGAGGGAGCTCGCCTGCCACCCGGCCCCTACCGTCAGGCCAGAGCTCTTGGCCCAGTTGAACCAGGCGAAGGAGGCTGCCGAGTAGACGGCCAGGCAGGCCTCCAGCCGCACCAGGTCACCCGGGTCCTGGACCACGAGGAGCACGTCATCAGCGTACGCCAACAGGACCAGCCTCAGCTCTGGCTCACGGAGCACCAACCCCGTCAACCTCCGGCGGAGGAGACAGAGGAAGAGCTCCATGGCCAGAGCGTACAGCTGGCCTGACAGCAGACATCCCTGATGTACTCCTCACCTGAAGCTGACCGGTTCGGTCAGGGTCCAGTTGAGCTTGACCAAGCACTCTGCGGAAGCATACAGCACCCGGAGAAAACCCACGAAATGGGGTCCAAAGCCAAACGCCTGCAGGGTGCCCAGGAGATACCAGTGGTCCATCCTGTTGAATGCCTGCACCTGGTCCAGGGACAGGAGGGTGAACGACAGACCATCCCTACGCCCAAGTTCCAAGAGGTCCTGGACCTGATGCAAGTTGTTAAAGCTGCTGCGGCCCGGGACGGTGTAGGTCTTTGTCGGGATGGACAACGTCCTGCAGCACGGACCCCATCCACAGTGAGATGGCCTTGGCCACAATTTTATAGTCCGTGCTGAGGAGCGAGACAGGACGCCAGTTCCGAAGGTCGCGGAGGTCCCCCGTTTTCGGTAGCAGGGCGAGCACTGCCCACCTTCAGGACAGAGGGAACTCTCCGCTGACCTCGGACTCGGCCCAGACGGTGATGAGGTCCGGGCCGAGGACGTCCCAAAACATGCGGTAGAACTCCACGTTCAGCCCGTCCATGCCCGGGGGTTTATTGGTGGGCATGAGACGGAGGGCTTCCGAGAACTCGGCCAGAGTGAGAGGTAGCTCCAGCCGGTCTTGGTCGCCCGCGCTGACCGCGGGGAGTACATTCCAAAGCACCCTGCAGGCGGTGACATCGGTTGGATCCGGGGAGAAAAGGTCGGCCTAGAAGGCCCTGGCCCTTCCACACATCTCTAGATCCGTGAGGGGGGTGCCATCGGCAGCCAGGAGGCAGATGACATGCTTCCGGGCCCCCTTCCTTTTCTCCAGGGCGTGGAAGAAGCGGGAGCCGCGATCCATCTCCCGAAGGAGATGGATGCGGGATTGGACGAAGGCACCCCGAGCCCGTAGGTCTTCGAGGGCCCGGAGCTCCTCCCGCTTCTCCTGGCATGCTCCGCAGAGGGATGGATCCTTGGGGCTGGTGGCCAGACTCCTCTCCAGCTCTAAAACCTCCCACTCCAGCTGCTCTATCCCCGCAGAAGAGCCGGGCGTGCACCTTCCCCACATCCCACCAGCGCCGCACTGAGGGAAATGCGCCTCTCTGCCCCCACCAGGCCAGCCAGAACTCCCGGAAGGATGCCACAAAGCCCACATCCTCCAGCAGGTTGTTGTTGAAATGCCAGTAGGCCAGCCCCGGCCTCTCCGCGGTGAGAGAGGCCGTCACGGTCACCATGTGGTGATCCGAGAATGGGGCCGGCCGGACGCTGGAGGAGTGGGGCCGCGCAAGATGGTGACGAGAGATATAGATGCAGTTCAACTAGGAGTGGCATGACCGATCTTCCCCCACCCGGACATAGGTGAAGGTGATGACGTCATCTGGGTGGTGGTCACACCAGACGTCCACCAGGGAGTGATGGTCGATAATTCCCCGGAGGACGTCTGTGGCGGCCTGACACTGCTCGGTCCCCATGTGGTCTCGCTCCTCAAGGGTGGTGTTGAAATCCCCACCCAGGACCAGGCATTCATGAGGATCTAAGGTGCCGAGGAAGGCGGCCACCTGCTGGAAAAAACGCACCCACTCCAGACCTGCGGTTGGGCGTAGACGTTTACAAGGCTCAGTGCCAGCCCCCCAACATGGACCTGGAGGTGCAGCAGGCAGCCCGGCCCAACCTCGGTGACCCCCAGCACCTCAGGCTGCAGGACAGGGGAGAACAGGGTGGCCACTCTGCCCGCATGGGCGGCGAGATGACTAAGGTGCACCCCATCTCCCCACTCCAGCCGCCAGCTGGCCTCGGCGGCTGGGTCCGTGTGGGTCTCCTGCAGGAACACTATAGAGTTACCCCCCCGCCCCGAAAGAAAGAGAGCACCTGGTTCCTGCGGAGACCCATCCTGCAGCCCCTTTTATTTAAGGTGACGATGGTGACAGGCATTACGAGGAGGGCTGCGGGGGATCCTCATGGGCGGGCGCGTCGGCGACCTTCGTCGGGCTCTGCAGCAGTCCGTGGCCGGTGCCGTAGGCCATGAGGGAGTCATGGAAGCTGCGGGTCTGCTGGTAGGCCGCGGCATCCTGCCGCCCAGTCCCCTTCCCCTCCTTCATGGTGGCCCGGGGGATGCAGAGTGAGCCTCACTCGGTTCCGGGCACCACGTGTGTCCCAGAGAAAGAAACGGATCTCTTCATGCAGCGCCTCGGGGGGTTCATCCTCTGGCTCGGCCGCCACAGCTGCCTTATGGACCACTGGGATGGGGGCTAAGGGTGGTGGTGGTGGCGGCAGAGGGAAGACAGCAGCCCCAAGTGGGCTGGGAGTGCTGAACACAAAAGCTGCCTCCTGGGAGCTCTTCATAGGGAAGGAGACAACACCATGGGCGGCAGATGAACAGGCAGTGGGGGGGCAAAGAGGAAGGTACAGGGTTGAGGAAAGGTAGGGAGTAGGAATTGCGGTAGGGGTAGGGGAAGGATCAGGGCAAGGAGCGGGAGAGGGGTCAAGGTTAGAATTGGGGATGAGTCCCACAGCCACAATGGCCGGGCAGGTGGGGTGCATAGCCTCTTGGTTGGGGCCGGGAGCTAGGGAGGCAGGCACGGAGCAGGTGGTCTCCCAGGTGGTGTCCTGTGGGGTCGTAGTGACTGTGGCTCCAGGCCCTCATGAGGGGGTGCCAGGCAAGCATCGTTGGAGAGGCTAGGAAGGGGCTGGCCCGCAAGAAGGTTCGGGGCACCCAGTGGCTTGGGGCTCAGCCATTCTGCCTCGGCCGGCGCTTCAAGGGCTGAGGTGGTGATGATGGGTTCCCCTTCTCCTGTGTGGTGGGTGGAAGGGTTGAGAGGGGTCGCAGCTAAGGATAGGGTGGAGGGGAGAGGCCACTCAACCTTTCCCTGCTCTAAGCCCTCCTCGCGGGGGGCTAGGTCATCCTCCTCCGGGCAGGCTGGGGTCAACCCCAGGGTGTCAATCTCCTCCATTAAGGAGACGTCTCACCCCGCTGCCCCAAGATCTTCCCTGGCACTGGCGGGGGTTTGGATGGCAGTTGGGCTGGGCAGGTTCCGGATGGGGACTCCTCCAGGAGGGACTCCAGGGGTGCGATGGTACAGCACACGTCTGCCGCCACGGCTTCCTCAGCTGGTGCACCCTGCTGGGCTCTAGCAGGGGGCACAGCCATAGGCCCGGCCTCAGCAGCCCCTCACCTGGCTTTGCAGGGGCCTGCGCCCCCCTCGGCTGCGGTGTGAGGGGGCGCTGGGCTCTGGCCTTACGCTTGCGCACCTACCCTGAGGTGGAGGGCTGGGCAGCGGGGGCAAGAGCACAGGGGTTGGGGCTTCAGAAAGAGGGGGTGGGACAGCAGGGGACTGAGAAGCCTCCCCCTTGGGCATGCCCCCTCCGATGCCCGATGAAAGCGGCCCTGGCTCACTCCCCTCTGCAGGCCTCACTGGACTGCTCTGGGCATAAGCGGGGCCCATCAGCTCGCCAGGGCAATCCGTGGGGGGGGCGCCCCCCGGGACCCGAGCGCAGGTGATTATTGATGACGGCAGGGGGATGGCCACAGGGACCGGACGGCTGGGGTGGGCACCATCGTTAGTCTGACTGATGCCCCCTTGGGTCCAGGGGGTCCAGGGCTTCCCTCCGTGCCGGGCCAGGGGGAAGTCCCTCCGAACGTGCCCCGCCACCTGGCAGAGGTAGCACCGGGCCTCCCCCCTTGCATAATGGACCCGGTACTGGGTCCCTTGATGGGGCACCAGGAATGACCCCTCAAGCGCCGCCTCGCCACGTGCCACCGCCGGCTGCAGCTGTACCTGCCGGCGGAATGAGAGGACGTGGCGAAGGACGGGATCCTTGCAGCCGAGGGGAAGGGGGCTGATGGTGGAGAGGGGCTTCCCCAGGGTGGCGAGGAAAGGCAGAAGGGCGGCATTGGGGAGGAAGGGCGGAACGGAGGAGAAGACCACCCGTACTTCCAGGTCCTCCAGGGGCTCCTCTGGGATGTGGACACCCCCCACAGCCAGGCCTGTCTCCACCGCCTCCTGGGCAGCATCCTCCGACACCAGAAAGAAGACCACCTTGCCATACATTCGGGAGGCTGCCACCACGGCCGTGGGCCCCACCACCCATGCCATCGCCCGCACGTATGTTTCCAAGTGGGGCGAAGCAAGCACCAGGAGGCACCGGACCCCATGCTTCCTGGTAAGGGTGGGGAAGGGGCCCCGGCCACCTGGGATGGTGCTGGAAGCGGTGGTCGGGGCAGG
Organism: Mesoclemmys tuberculata; assembly: GCA_007922155.1. NCBI lineage: Eukaryota > Metazoa > Chordata > Testudines > Chelidae > Mesoclemmys > Mesoclemmys tuberculata. The sequence goes on along the minus strand of ML675629.1, from coordinate 15,036,817 downwards.
TGACTTGGCAGCGGCAGGCGGGGGGCCTGCGGCCACCTGGTCGTACGCCCTGGGGGCGCCGCCGCCCCCAGAGTTGGTGGAAGGGACAGCGGGAGAGGATAGAGCGGGAGGAAGAGGGGCCCTAGCCGCGGGAGGTGCTGCTTTCCGAGCGGGGTCTTTGCCCTTTTTTTACCTCCCTGGTTTTTTCCTCCTGGCCGAGGGCGCACCCCCCGGATCAGGGGGGGCAGGAGCCATGGCGGCGGCAGAGTCCCTGGTGTCCCTCCCTGAGTTGTGCACCGCCGGCGCCTGGGGACAGACACCCGGCAGCTCAAGGGAGGCGACAGGACCAGCTGTTATAGGCAGGGAGAGGGCCTCAAGGTGAGAGAGAGGGGTAGGAGCATCTAGGGAGGGGGTCCTGGCCCCAGGCACACCCGCCATCTTGGGAGGGGGTAGGGACAGGTTTGGCAAGGGGGGAAGCTGAATAGGAAGAGGGAGAGGAAGGGGGAGGGGGAGTGGAGAGAGAGGGGAGCAGGGAGGGAAGGGGAAGGGGGGGGACCACTCCTCCCCACTAGGCTGGAAGCAGGAGAGAAGGGCACCAGCACAAGGGGGGTACAGGGAGGACAAGCTGGGTAGTGGCAGTGCACTCACCAGCCCAGGATGAGATAGCGGCTCTTCCGGCTGCACAGGGGGTGGGGCAGGGCCAAAGCAACATGGGGGGGTGCAGTGTGTGGGGGAAGTAAAAAAAAAAGGGGGGGGGATCAATTAGGGGGGTGCCATGGATCCTGCCAGGGCCAGGGTGCAGGGGCCAGATCAGGGGGAACCAGCAGTGTGCAGGGGAAAGGAGTGGTGAGGGCCTCAGCAGGGCTGGGCGGGGCAGGGCACAAACCAAGACAGGGGCTGGGCAAACAAACAAACAAAACTAAGGCAAAAGTGCGAGACCCACTAGGGAGAAGCCGGCCGTTTGCCACACCCCTGTAGTTTTTAAATAGTGCTTTGTCCATTTTAAGGCCCCAACCCTGCAAACACTTAGTTGTGCTTACTCATCTAAGTAAGAGTGGGCTGTGACTATTCTAAGCAACAGACTTTCTATCGCTTCCCATGGGGACTTCTCACTCAGCTCGGTGGAACTCACTCAATGTCAAGAAGTGTTCCCTTATAGTTCCCTTCAATCTTCCCTTTTCCTAATTGTATTCTATTAGTCCTAGTTTCCTGCTTTTTCCCTCGTTACATTTATTCTTATTTCTACTCCACCCCATTTTTCCAAGTTCTACCTTAAGCATTCCTTTCTCTCCTTAGTTCTCAAGCCTTCAAACACTTAAGCACAAACTTAATTTTAAGCTTAAGACACTATCTACACTTACCTTTGCGATTTGGCGGCAGTCGATGGGAGATGCGCAAGTGATGTAAATCACTTGTGTATCTTTCGTCGACTTTGCAGCATCTCTCTTAGCACCGTCCACACTGCACTGCGTCATTTCCTTTGACGCAGTGCTACGCCACTTACCGAGGTGGTTTTCCTACGTCACTTCCTGGATCGACTGAGCGCGTCTATACAGACCGCTCAGTTGATCCAGAGCAATCGATTTGACGGCGGCGAATTTACCACCGTCAGTGTAGACCCAGCCTAAGTGTGAGTAGTCAGGTTGAAGTCAATAGGATTCTCCATGTGCTTAAAGTTAAGCAGGTACCTGTGTGTTTTGTATGAACAGGGCTTTAGCGTTCATACTTTTCAAACCTTTCAAACCTTTACTCCTTTCTACCCACTCTTTTTCCTCACCGAGCTAAACTATATACATTGAGCTAGATTGTGCAAACTTTATTTATACTGGTGAATAATTGCTTATTGGAGAAACTCAAAGATCTTCTTGGGTAAGTGCTCACCTATGTACCAAGGGGTTGTATGTCAACCTCACTTAATTAAACTCTCTAATCTTTCTTCATAAATCAGTCTCTAGCCTCCTAATTAATTTCTATTTCTCTCTGTGAACTCATCTGGCTAAAGCTTGTTTACCTTTGCTATGCTGTGACAAATGAAAATCTTCACACACAAACTAGTGAATTCTTTGTTTTCACTTAGGGTCATTAAATGCTAATGAAAAATGCCGGGACTTATAGTACACCACACCACACAGTAGGACTTTTGTATCAAAACTTTATTTATTAAACAAAAAATGCACCATTGGAATAACATTTCTATAAAAAAATGCGTATGAGTCTGTTCTACAGTGCATTACAAAACCCCCTTTTTCTTCATGTAGTCGTATACAAGATTGTGTGTAGAAACAGTCATTTGTTTTTAAATCGTAAGCAAGTTTCTTTTCTCATAGAACAAGATTTACACTCAAATATTGCAGTCACTAGTCTAATTTGGTTAACAATGCTAGAATTTGACAATTTAAAGAAACCGTTTATAGGCTCAAAATGCCATTTTTAGGCCTTTTGTAACAACAAGATTTTTTTAAACTAAGGCTAGTTAAAGCTATAGTGTAACCCATTTCTATCAGATTAAGGTATCACTAGTAGGCTAACAATTTGTTTGAATTACCCTGCAAAGCCCTTTAAATGAAAAGGTAGCACGGTTTTCCTCAATGTTGTAACAATTAATTAACATGTCATGTCAGTGTTTCACTCTTTAGTGTGAACTCAGTGGCAGATAATAGTGAATATTTAGCAAGACAGCTTTGCCAGTTACTCTTGAATAGTCTTTTATAATTAGGTATGAATAATATAGTTTCAAAGCACAACACACGGAGTAATGGGACACTGTAGCTTTAATAGCCAGCTCTAGGTTTACAACCAGATCTCCCTTTTATAATAAATTATCCAAAAGAAAACACTCTAAATAATAAATTAAATATTACTTATAAAAAGTACACCCTCCCCCCCAACCCTCCCCTCCTACACATGGTGACAATTCACAAACGTAGGAATTGCCAGGTATATTTTACAATAATAAAAACAGCAGTTTTTCCTCCTTCTACCAACATTGCTTTCTTGCACTTCAAAATACATGTACAGCATACAGTGAGAGACATTGGCCTGTGCCACTTTATGACATATGTACTGTATTGTTATTGTTGCTTTCCAATAAAAAAGGTCAGAATGAAGATGCTTAAAATGTTGTCTGCTGAGCTCTAAAAAAAAAGACTTTGCAAATTCAATTTGAAATCAGACAGAATACTTTCTGGCCAACAGAGACAAGTACAACGGATAAGAAAATTAATCTCTGATCACTTTCAGTAATTTGTGGTTTCACTGGTAATCAGCTTCATTCATCCAAAAACAATGAGAATCTGTAGCACTTTAAAGACTAACAAATTTCTGCGGGCATAAGCTTTAAGGTGCTACAGTACTCTCATCGTTTTTGCTGTACACAGACTAACATGGCTACCCCTCTGGAATTCATTCATCCAGTTTCCAGCGCTTCAATTCTGACAGAATACTGAATGGTTTTCATCTTATCCACCTTTTATGTTACTTATTTACAGTGCACAATGTGTATGTCATTACCTGAAATATTTTTATTTTCCATATTTTAACCCTTTATATAGAGATTCAATAACATTTACGGCCCTGATCCTGAAAACACATGTGTGTGCTTAACTTCATTACCAGGAGCAGGCTCATTAAAAATGTGCCGGTTCACAGCAGTAAAGTCAGGGAGGTGCATAAGTGTTTGGGGCCAAGTCATTTAAAAAAAATACAGATCTGGCATAATGCCCATTCAAGGATTCATTGGCTGTCAAATAACGAAGGATAAGCTGCTGTTGGAAACAGGATCGGGATGTTCTAATGGAAATAATCATTTCATTATGGGATTGAGTCTTGGTATGATTTCTCAAGGAATCACAACTGATTGCTTGGTTCTCAACTGTTTTACTCTAGTTTTTGTTGGTTCAATTCCAATTATGTCAGTGGAACTGCATTACTATATAACTGGAGTAACACAGTGGAAAATCAGGATTGAGAATAATATTGCATTTAGTAGAGGACATTTTTATAATGCAATATATAACACACCAGCTCCCAACAAACGTGGTGGCAAAGCTCCCATTCACTTCCCTTTATCAACACAACAGCTCACAAAAAAACTACAGTTAGGATGTGGGATTAGTAAATTATGATTTTGCTCTTCATGTTAAAAGAAAATTCTTAAGCCATACTTTTAGTGTGTGACTAAGCTTGGCCATGATATTTGCTCCATTTAAGTTCATGGAGTTTTTCCTTTAGTGGAATCAGAGTGGTGCTATTTATGTTTGTGGTATATTTGTACATTAGTGTCTTTTCAGATTTCATTTGCTAAACAATACAAAGTTATGAGACTAACCTGGGAATTGTATTCACAACTAAGGGTGGGCTCGCTGGTTTGGAGAAAATAAGTACAAATCTCTGAACTATTGATAACATTAATTTGAAACTTCAAAAAGGTTAATTAGGCCTGATCTTGCATTATGAGTCAACTGGATGGGCCCCTGTATTCAGATGGAGCCACAATGATTTCAGTATGCAATACTTCTGCAAGTCATGGATTCTTCTGGTCAGGAAGCAGAAATTCCCAAATATCATGGTGTGAGGCAACTTTTGCAGCATTGCTTATCCAGCCCATACAATGAAGTAATGGAGATCACACGAGCTTTTCTGCCAGTTTACCAACAAAAAAGATAAATGGCTTTATATAAGTGCCTAAACTTTTGGATGTTTTCCTGAACTGGGCCTTCCGAAAAAAGAAAAAAAAAAGTCGACCACCACCAGGCTCACTTTAACAGCCAAGTTCTCAAGCTAGGGGACTATGACTGCAAATGCCTACAAACTAGAGATGACTGAATCACTATGTACATTAAAGACTCTCCTCTTCCTGCAGACTCACACATCTCTAAAACCAAATTAATCTGAATCTTCTTAAAGTTCTGAAATTTTGCATTTCTTTTTTCATGTCTAGTTTCTGGCTGAGTTTAGAAATGGAAATGCTTTAGAATCCACAAAAAAGACTGTCCTCAAGAGAAATCTAGACCATTTTTGCAGTCATACAAGGGCTAACATTTAAGTCAGTGAAAGTTGCATTCACAAAACGAATATGATAATCAATGCCCCAGGACAATAAACGCAATAATTAATGTTCAAATAAGCATCTGAATATTAGAATGCTTATCCAAACAAAATCCAGTTGTCAAAACATTTCAGATTCACACATCACTGATGTTAGACAATTTTGTACCATAGCTAAATTTAGTTCTGGGTCAATGTTTTATGATTCAAAATCCCTCATTAATGTCCTATGAGAAAAAATCTGTTTTCCAGAGTTACTCAGACTTACTCCAGGATAAGGGAGAGCAGAATTTGGCCCTATGATCCTCTTTCAAAATAACTGTCAATCTCTGCTAGCAAGGAAGAGGCTCTTTTCAGAAGCTGTATTTAAACCTGCTTTGCTGAAGCAAGACTGAAGGCTGGGACGTTACCAGGACTATAGTTGTCATCAGGACAGATTTGTCTGCTTTGTTTTCAATGTAGTTCTTAGTTACAAATCTGGCAGAATATAAAAGCTCAGCCTCTCACACAGATCTGACCTCCTTAACTTTTAGGAAACATCGGACTAAAATCTTAGTCAATTGAATAACAATGTATTTTTGTAAGAAACATTTTCACAAACACACTAGAGTTCCTAATGAAGCATTTTAATTCCCTCTTCACATCTGATTTCCTCCTCAACACATGACTGTAGAAAATAATCTGAATTATTACTTCTTTTACAGCACCATTTTACTCAAAATATTTTATTCAGGGATTCACATATAATTACCCACCTAATAAAAAGAACCATTAGGTTGTAAAGATCCTAACTCTTCCATGCTCTTTTAAAATTGTGACCTACTCAAGCTTGAAATCAAGGCAGAGAACTGAATGGAATAATTCAGCTGAAACTCTCTTATTGGGTTTTGCAGCCTCCTAACAGATAAATATGCAAATTAGTTTCCTTTTGGTGATTCAACTGCATAAACAGGGATTAACTCTGAATGCAGTTGAAATTTCAGCAATAAAAAGTATGCGCACAAAATGTAGTCAATTCAAACAGTTATAGCTGTCCGTAAACACTGTAATATGAAACTAGACAACTAGAAGAGGGGGCAGAGGGGATCACTGAAAAGGTTCCCCTAAGTTTACAGACAGTGAATTGATGCTAAATTGTGATTGGTTGGTTGTTTTTCCCCCCATAGCTGAACAAAAAATTTCTTACTGCAAACAAGCACCTGTAAAAGTTGATTCCCAATTATTCACCACAGCTCCTTAATTCATTTTCCTGGGTTTGTTGCTTGTCTGTAAAAACTGTGCTGTGTCCATCACTGCTAACCGATATGCCTTATCTTCCACTGTGCCTGAACTAGGGTTGCTTTCCAATTTCAGCAGTTTCCACTGAGTTAAGGAGAAGTCATTAATGATTGAATTACAGAGTTCATGGAACTGAGCAGTCTCAAACAGGAGTTGGAGTAGTAGGGCGAGGGTAGCAGGAACTTCACCCCATTTTCCTCTTGGCTGCTGCTAAAGGTGCCCTGGTGGAGCTTTCAAATGTCAGCACAGTGCAGAATTGCACAAAAGCTGCCCATATTTAGAAGTGTTCTATTCCAAGCTTAAGCACGTAATTACTGTGTGTCAGAGAAGACTGCATATCACATCCTCTTTTTGTAAGTATACGGCAGCTGGCAGTGTGCCACCCATGCAGATTTTTTATTTTCCTATTCTCTGTAGCTATATAGGAAATGTGAACCATGGGAGGTTTTCCAAATACTTGAAAAAATGGGTGAATTTTATAGCAACTCACTAATGCGCATTGCTTGTGCAAGATGACTGACTGAAATTACAAAAGAAATGGGAATTATTTGTCTTCCTGTTTTGTGCTGTTGGGAATATTTCCAATCCTTTAGTGCTATGAAGTGATTATTTGTTATGGGTGCTTACATATAAAAAACATATAAAAAAGAGTGACTTTCCACACTGACAAATTATGGTATGGTATATTTTTAAAAAATGCATTTGCATGAAGTAAAACTAGATTTTCACAAAGAACTACGCACATCTATTAAGTTAAAGGTGCGATAGTCATGACACGTTGAGCATTAAAAAGGCTAACAGGTCAAAGTGAGCAATCAAGTAGCATCAGCTAAGACTCTGCTGTAGTTGTTTCACTTATTTGCCAGGACCATGTTTTAATTGCTTTAGATGCTTGCTCTACGGTAATGTAGCATATTTTTAGTTATTTAGTTTTTAGGACTCATCGAGAATCTTCTTTACGTTAAATGAATGGTACTGATGAAAGGGTGGTTTTATGGGGTTGTGTATGTGTGTGGTGTGTATGAAATACTTGTATGCTGCAATGTTCTTGGATACAATTTATCTATTAATCAACAGCTGTTAGAAGGCTGAGCCTGTAATAGCATTAAGTTGCTTCATTAGCCCCTCCAAACTGGCCATTTGTTCACTCAGATCATCCTGTTCGTATACCTGCAAGAAAACCAAACAAACAGTCAATGTGAGCTATAACCAAAAGTCTTTTTTAAAAGACATAGAAGGTGACAAGCGTGGACAGAGCCACCTGAAACAATGCATTAAAAAAGTTGTTCTTGGATTCATACTTCGCCCAGCTGGGACCCAGTCACCTCCTTCCTCCTCTTCTACTGTAGTCAGTAACCTCCTCTCCTACATATCTATTTGGTGAATTTGAGGACCAAACTCTGTGCTAAGGCCTGGAGTCCCAATGTGTGCCTTCTCACTTGCAATGTTGCGTGCCATTTTCCTATGCTTGGGTTATTCCAGAGTGGAATGAGATTGAATACATGAATGGGAATGCAGACATGGTGCCCTGGGATGTAGTGCAGAGGCTGCTCCTGGAGCTCAGAATGAAGGGCCCGATTCTTCAAGAAGCGGAGCACCCCCAACTCCCATTTGAGTCAGTGATTCTTAACTTACCATCACTGTTAACGGGATTTGAGGGCACTCAGGCCTTGCAGAAGGTGTTTAGAACCTGCAGGACGGTGCTCTGTGACAGAAGTGGGGCTTTCCTGAGTACCTGTGAGGAAACTTCAAATGACTGGACAATACACCTATCACTGGGAACCACTGACCTTGCAAGTTATTGAGACAAGAGTAAAATGAACGATTCGCAGTTTTTGATTCACTGAGAGAGAACTCAAACACTAATTATTTATGTGGATGTTTTCACCCCTGTGGATTTTTTCACCACTGTGGGAAATATGCAGACTACAGGTCTGGACAGAGTTAAGAATCTGATAGCATAATTGTATCTCTGTAGATAAAAACTTTAAAAACTCCCACAATCCACCCTCCTGCCCCCAAAACTCTGGCTACCTGAAGAGCCTATAATTCCTGTGCCATTATTTCCTGTAAGTGCTCACACACTTGCTGAGTTTGAAAAGTGTCTCTCTTGGGAAATAAATTGTGCTGCTGTTATAAGATATTTAGAGTCGAAATAGCATTTCATGTTCTCAAATGTTCTATGCTAAATTACTCTTCATGTCAGTAATTTTACCAAAGAAGTCATTTCCATTTCTTGCCCCACAATACAAGATTCCATGTCCCTTATCTCTTCTAGGTGGTAGAGCCAGTAGGACTTGGAAGAAGGTCAAAGAAATAGTAAAGCTGCAGTAATCCACAGGACTGTTTTGTGACCGCATTGTTCAGTAATGGATTTTACCCACTGGTGCGCTGGCTCAGCACTACACTTTATTCCAAGTACCATTTGTTTCAGTCCCATTGCATTTGTAGGAGCTAGACTCTAAATCATGGAATCACATTACATTTGTTGAGTGAACATCCAGGTGATTGCCAGAATCAGGGAGGAAAAAACGAAACAGCAAGGGGAGTAAATGGCACTTTGGAAAGTTACTTCTCTGGTTAGATGAGGGTATTTATCATTTTATCTGCTTTGGAAAGAGCTTTGAGATCTGTGGATGAAAGCACAATGGCATCAATCCTCCAACGAGATCTGAAGTTATAAGAGTCAGTGCTAAGCATTATTAACATCATTACTCTTGTACAAAGAGCCATTGGTAGCAAAAGTATTACTTGAAAAAAGCTACTGGGTTAGGAAAGTGTCAGGTAATAAAAACCTATTTTTTTAGAGATGACTCCACACTTTGACTACCTTCACTCCAACATAATGTAAGAATTCTCTCTTAACAGCACAAAAGCACATTGCTTATTATACTATTAACAATAAAAGGGAGCAGAATTTAACTATCCTACATTTATATGGACAGCAGACCAAAAATCCCTATGTGAATGTTAAAAGCAGATTTGTTGCTTTTTCCCTTCCACCAGATTTCAAACATAAGAGGATTAGGTAACAAGATGCCAGACGAACCTGTCTCATGATGCATAGTAAGCCACGCTGACATGCAAGGAAATGAAAATAGATTGTATATAACAATCTGTATCCCTTATTTTTCTTTCCTTCTTATTTCTTTTCTTTTGCACTTTCCCCAGCTTCTGTATAATACTGTTTCTAAGACTCTTAATAGGAGTTAATGGAATTGTTCTAAATTTTCTGATTATTTTTTCAGACATCTTTTCCCTCTGATTCTTTTTTTTCGTCTTACCTATCCCTTTCATATTATTTTTCTCTCTATTGTCTGGTATTACTTTATAATCTTTTATGCCTTAATTAATTTTTTTCTGACATCAGTTTTCTCATTCATTCTCTCTTCCATCAGTCCCTTTCTTCTTCTGGAATTGTTTTGATATCTCAACTGGTTCAAAAGAGACCACGTAAATAACAATATGAATGATATGTACACAGAACACAGATTATCTGTCCATTTGTATCAGACACAGGCCCACATGCAAAAAACACTGAAGTTAATTGAAAGAATCTTACTCACTTTAGCAAACTTTGGATCAGACTTGTTGTTCCCTAACTGCTACTCACTGGTATAACCTAATATATCAAGTAGGCAGAGATGAAGCTGTTCAGCTAAAATTATTGCCCAGAATATGATTTACAGCTACGAGCTTTCACTTAAAGGTAATATGGTTTGTGATGAGAGACTCTTTTGTTTAAGGTTGTTCTTACGTTAGCTGGGTCCTCTGTCTGTTTGTGGCCCTCTTCTGACACTTCTGGGGCTGTTGGCACTGATACTGGAAGCAAAGGGGATCGTGCTTTTCCAGCTAATCCAAGCGATGCTGTTTTAACCTGAGCCTTGGGAAGGTTAGGCCCTGAAAGAGAAAACAAGCCACAACAATAACGTATGAATAATACATAGAAGTTTAAGCCTTTTATGCAAGATGCACTTGATTTAACTGGTTATAATTGGTTTTAAATTTTCAATCCCAAATACAGATTCTCTCTTTCCAATATTCTTAAATTGCTTTTTCCTGAAGAGTCACTAATGCTGATTGGAATGCTCTTGATGAAACTCCGCCAATTAGATTTCACTGCAAGCAAGCTCTAAATCCTATTGCTGCCACATTCAGATGGTCGCTGTTCTTCCAGTAGGCCAAGACCATGGTGGGCTCATCTCCCAAAATACAACCTAAAATCCTGCTCAGTAGTAACACTATACTACCGTGCTTGTGGGTGGTGGGAGAAGTGATGGTCGTTGCACTGTTCACACTGCCTCATGTCTAATAAGACATTATAATGAGGTAGCTGACGGTCGTTCTGGTGGAAAGCAAAGGTTCTCTGTCATGTTTTATCTTTTAAAACAACAGGTAATAAAGCCACTTGTCCTGGTCAATGTGTTCTCTCTCAGTACAATAGCTTCTAATGCTCATGACTATGTCTAAGCTGTTGCTGGTGACATTATGGCTATCTACTACAATGAGTATATGACTCTGATTTTAAAGACACTGGGACGTTTTGAAAATGAGAGGTACTACATCAAACAAAATGTATAGTATTCATTAAAGAAGCCATGAATTGGCCTAACTCTGCTCCCACTGGCATCACTGGTAAAAGTCCTGCACTACCAGTTGTATAAAGCCAACTCAATCCATGGAATCTACTTATCCCTTCTCCATGTTTCCTCTATGGACACTCAACCATTGCAAAGCATATTTGTGCCCTAAATTTTAGGTGGATATTCCTAAATCATCAGCACTCTCCAGATTGAAATTTGTTGGGAAGAGTATATTACTTGCTAGGATTGTGGAATCTCTCTCAAAGCATCCTTCTATCAGTTATCAGGAGACCATAGCTAACATAGATGACCCCTTTACAGGACAATGTTTCATTTTCTATACTAAGGAAGACTTTTTTTATTCAGTTAATTTGTCTACTCTGGGAATTAAGACTAAACAATACATGAATGAATGAGCCTGACCCACCAGCCTCCCCAAAAGCCTCCTAAGATGCTTTTGTCCATCCATTTTTAAAATGGCTTTAATAATAATTACCTACTCCATATAAGTGATTTATATCGAGATATGTTCTCATAACAACTACCATTCTATAGTATCCGAATCATGTTAGGCTTAATTAATGAACGTTTGTAAAATGATGTAAGATCCTTGTATTAAAGATACTAGCCTGTGTAGGTGCAAGGTGGCACTATATAATATTTTCTATGTCTGTTACTACATCAGTTCATGCTCCCTTCTCCATGTACAGCCTAAATTATTGGGAGTAAGGTACCTAAATACTTTTGAGGATCCAGGTTTAGCATATCAGTTTGGATGATCAGGCCATCCAGTCTGGTATCCTACTTTTGATAATGGCCTATGTGTGATGCTTTAAAGGAAGATGAACACCCCTCTTGGTCAAATAATACACCAATAATACTGTCTTCCAGATGTTCTGACTCTGGTAGGAAATATCTGATGCCCTAAGACTTGGGAACTGATTACTCCATCTTAACAAGCAAATATCAGTTTTGGTCATTAAAAATTATCCAGCCTCTATTTAAATACAGACTGTCATTTCTAAATGATATGGTTTAACTTCAATCATTCATTCCTGTTGTTCTTCCCCAATAGAGTCCAACAGAACCTGATGAGCTCAGTCATTGTAGATCATTAATACATCAGGAAGAGTAATTCTCTGGGGTCATCAATGGTGCTACCAAGAGGAATAACTCTACTGTGGTAGGAAAGGCAGCTGCTGCAGCTGGAGCAGAGAAAGTACTTTCAGCGATAAATGATTGCTGTCATGACAGTTTTTAGTATTTTTACAGCTCTAGTGAGTAGCCTGGGGACAAAAGCTGCAGATTAATTTTCCTGTATTTCAAAGAATTGTGTTTACATTTTTAATTAGTTTAAAATGCATACAACGGTGCTGAAGCACTCTGGAGCAGAGGAAACACAACAGAGCAAAGAAAGAATGAAATCTCCCTCATTAGCTCCCCCTCCCATAGCACTTTAGTTATAAGTAACTTCCAATAAAGAATTATAAGACAAAGACTAAAAAGAAAAGAGACCCATGTATGTACACGCCCCAAGTGTTTGTCTTTTTGATAAAACAAGCTTAACTGAAACAACAAAAAAGGAAAGTCAATACTGACTAAAAGAGATCACTAAAAAGATACAACCCCTTTGTTAGCTCCAGTTTAATAACTAAAAATCTCTTTAATACCTGATGCTACAAACTTCCCAGTACTTCAAAGAAAGAATAGAAACCGCAGCTATCCCCAACAGATACAATCTCTTAAATGGCACAAATTCAAGTAAAATTTTTAAGAAAGAAAAATGTGTTTCACTTCCATTTCTTCAGAGAAAAGTGATTTTCAAAGGGGCAGAGGCCTTTTTTATTTATATATTTATTTTTGTGCAATTAAAGGATTTCTGCCGATGTTGAAGTGAATGCAAGTACTCCCATTTGCATTGATGAATGCATTCTGGAAAGTGTGTGTTCAACCAAACAATTTCTGGACCCTGGCTGTCGCATCAGAATCTATTTGATATTATAAGAAATCAGTACTTCTTGAAAGGCATGCAGAGGAGGAAGACAAATACCTCAAGATAAAATGACAAATCATCCAAAACTGAACATTTCAATTATATTCACAAAAAGCAAAGCCAGATTTTCAGTGGGTGTATCCATATTGATTTAAATAGAGCTATGCCCATTTACACCAGCTGATGATCTGGCCCTATCTTATTAATACACTTTTGTTTGTAGTTTCAGAATGCGCTCCGTATTTATTTTAATAGAATGTGTAAGCTGTCTGATGCACAGGGGAGCAGAGATCAGACCTGGCTGAGAAGCCTGGATGACTCAACACCACAATAATGGGGCCTGTCACTTATGGGTCACAGGTGTGAATTTTGCCAAAGTTTTTAGCGCTCTGTGTTTGCTTGTTCAGTGATCTACCACAGTAGAATGGTTTCAGGCCAGTTCTGAAAGGCTGGGGACCCAAATGATCAAAGTGCATCAGCTTTAAGCCATGACTAGTATCTTCAATGTGACAGACACACATTCTTAAAGTACATGTGGAAATGCTTTGCTGAATAAGGACATGGGCTTCCATATCAGAAACCCCACAATCATAGCTACCACCCTTTTGGGCGGTTTCATGGGAGAGGCCAGTGACTGATTCCAATCTTCCACCCGCAAAAGGAGTTCCTCTGGGTCCCAGTTGAGGCACAGTGAGGGATTCTGCACTGTACCTGGTGTGGATAAAAATAGGATTTCTATCTCCAATGCTATCAAAGCAGCATCTTTTGCAAGCTCTAGAGTCACTCAGCAGTGGTCTATTTCTACCTGGCTGCACTTGGCTCCAATAGGCTTTTAAATGACTCAAGAGACCTTGGTTCAATTCCTTGCCATGCCACTGATTTACTGGATGATTTAGGCATATCATTCCCCACCCTGTGCCTCATTTTTACTATCTGTAAAATGGGGACCTGGCTTTGTAAAGCGCTTTGACATCTATAGATGAAAAGTGCTATATAAGTGCTAGGTACTGCTTCGTCCTCTTCTTCTACCAACCAGTGCTCACTGGAGTGTAGGAGCAACTTGGATGGGAACATATATCCTTGTATCCTTTGACGTGGTACAGAATAAAATAATGCAAGACTGTTCTCCAATATATTGTCTATACAATACATAATATGTTGTAGTTACAGCCACTTGCTTGGTGTCTGTGACCATAGTATCTGGGCCTCTACCCATGCATACACATGTGTTTACAGCTAGTTTTCATTGTTTGCATGCTGATGTGCAATGCTGTTGAATTATAAGGCAGAGTAATATAATGTGTTCAGTAAGACCTTCTGAAATAAAACACCACCTGGAATTTGCATCTGCAGCCATATATGATCTAAGTAATGAGCTAATTAAGTGTTTAATATTTTAAAAATATTAAAGGTAAAAAGTAAAAACACAGTTTATCTGCTGGTGTGCAGAGATCACAACCTATTACGCTGACAAATATTGTCTTATTGTTCACTTATACTCTCCCATCTGTCTGTATGCATCTGTTGTCTCTTGTCTTATACCTAGCTTGTAAGCTCTTTGGGGCAAGGATTGTCTTTTTGTTCTGTGTTTGTAGAGAACTCAGCACAATGCTCTTCTGGTCCATGACTATGGATTCTAGGTGCTACGGTAATACAAATAAAGAATACAATAAACTGTAAACTGGTTGGAGAACGGACCATACCTTCTTACATGTTTTTAAAGCTCTATGAGCACACCTGCATTAATCTGTGAAGAAAAAAAGAGTGCAACTGTGTCTTCTGTCACTGTAGGTTTTATTTTATTTATATTAGCACCCAAAGGGCTCAGTAAAGATATATTTATTCAGATTCCTATTCCAGTAGAATTTGATTGGAACCTCGGGATATCACACTGACCTAATGAAGAACACTAAACAATTGCAGAAGTCAGTGTTGTACAATGCTTATTCACTGGTTAGCTGGATGTACTGTATAATGTTTCTTTCAACAACTGACTTCATATTGTGACTTACTTGATCTTAATGGATTTGGGGAGAAGTAAACATTTGACATGGAGGGGAAGGAGTTTAAGTGAAACGCAGAAATATGCTGTTTTAATATTTGCTGCTAGAATCCATATTTATACCTGTAAATCCCATGGTAAAAATCCTGTTACTCATATGTAACTCATTACAGTAATTGGCCTTAAAGAGCTGCTTTTCTGTATAAAGACAGATGTTCCCTCCTGGATATTGTTAATGAAAAGCCAAAAAGACAATTAGCATTTTGTTTCGCATTCAGCTCACAAAAGCAACAGGCAATTTCTAATCCTGGTAACTAAAATGACAACCAGAAAATGTTATTTAAGTAACCGTATGTTTAAATTTCCCTGCTAAACGTTTACAGACCATTATTAAAAGAAACACCCACAATATACAATTTGATGAGTTTTACAGACTGTTGAGAAACAAAGAATATTGAAAAGATCAAGCAGACATCTCAATAAATATATTGGACACACAAGGCTGATGTGCTAAGTAAGCTAATTTATGCAAATGAATTACTAATTAAATTAACAACCCTTTAGTTTCTAATGCTTCCACACCCAGCAGGACCTTTAAAAGAAAAATAGGAACCACAGGCTCATGAAGAGAAAAATGACGGTGCTCATCAGGTGTAGTTCTAAGAAGCCACAGCATGAATTTACCATTTAAAAGTTTTATTTTCCAGTAGGGTTATTAATTAAACACTTCATTTCCTCATTAGTTATATAATATATGTCTCCTTGGTGGAAATTTCAGTTAGTGTCTTATTTCCAAAGGCCTTACTGAACACATTATGTTCCTCTGTTTTATATTTCAACAGCACTGCACATCGGTGGGCAAACAAATATTCTGGAACATCATTCAATGACGATAACTGCAAAAATATGTGTTTTTATAGGTAGAGGCCTAGATACTGTGATAAAAGACAACAGGTAACTGTTTATAAAATAAATATATTATGTACTGTAGGAACATTGATGTCAATAGCAAAACTCCAACTGACTTCCATGCAGCCAGGATTTCACAGGATGTGTTTGATACAAGTCAGCCTATCTCCAAAAAAGGTCTAGCAGAAATAGAATGGTTTCAGAGACAGCCACAAAATATATTAGGATAGTTTCGTTCAGAGAGGATGTGAATAAAAGGGTGACATGTTAAAGGTATGTAAATCAGACATGGCGCAGAAGTAGTCAATGGACCACTTATATCTAACTTCTCTCATAAGGCAAGAAAAGGGACATCCAATGAAATTTAGAAGCATCACATTTAAAACTAACTATAGGAGATTGTTTTTACATAACTCATAATCAGCGTAGAATTCACTGGCACAGGATATCACCTGAATTATATGAACACCCCGAGTTTCAGTACGAAAAAACTAAATACCTGAAGTTTCTGTTGACATCAACTGGAGCACGGGGGTGTCTCAATTGTTTCATTGAACAATAATGAGAACTAGAGGAAATACTATGATTAGGTTAAACATTTTATCTATTACTCACTAATTACTCAGCTAAATAGGTGGACATTCAAAAGACCACAAGAAATAGCTCATGTGAGCTCAGGCGTAAGTCAAGCTGTTAACTAATTAACTAGCCTGTTACCACTGTAGGAAGGATCAACATATAAGAGCAGAGATTCATCATACAGAGTTTGCCTGTAAAAAGAAAATATCTGCCAACAGATGCCACACAATTTCAGTTAGTCCCCACTCTTGCCAACATTTATGCATGTGCTTGATTTCCATTACTAATAATAGTAAAGTTTAGTATATTCATAAACTTTTGTCAGATCAGAGTCTTAGTTCCCATATATGGTCTCAATTTCGCAAAGCATTTAAACACTTGCTTAACTTTAAGCATAAATAGTTTCAATATAGAATATAAATATATTTAATCTAAAACAGATATTATGTGTAGTGGAGCTGAATTAAACCTTTTATTTTTGTAAGAACTGGAGTCCTTTCCCTGTAGCATTAATGGAGTTGTGAGACACATTAACAGGATTGGACCATAAACTAGGCAAGCTAGTACAAACACATTATGATTTCAGACCCATACAATTAGAAATAACCAAATATAACCAAAAACCAACCCCTATTCCACAGTTATAGCTAATCAGCAGGTGAAGCAAATGTTAGCTGTGTTATTAACTAGAACTATTATGAAAAAAGAGGAAAAAAATAATTAGCATCTACAAGGCACAAAAAATAAATAAATACAAGGGCAAACACGTCAAGATGAATGCAGTGCTTATGCCATATTTCTCAACACTCAGATGGGACAATGTAAAAGACTAAAGAAATTTCAGCATTTCATTTAATACTTTCTTCCTATGTCTCAGATGCTTCTGACTGTAAAGAAGGTAACAGACAAACCTTCAGTCTTATTTTTTTAGTTAGTAATAAATAAATGTGAGGATTTTTTTGTTTTGAATTAAATATTTGTGTAGGGGATCCCATGGAGGATTATGTATATCGCAAGGTGAAGAAGTCTTTTTTTTTTAAATCTTTCAGTTACATACAAATACAACTGGAAACCACAAAAGGATGAAAATCAACTACCAGGTTATTTTATACTGACTATTCTAAAGTGTGTGTTCTAGATGTTTAAATGTAGTTCTGAGTTTGCTTGTAACTATAAGGCAGGCTATCCCCATTAAATGAGATGGTGCATCCCTTGGGAATGGAATGTGAAACCATATGAAAAATATTATTTGAAGACTAGACTGTTTTACACTACACGTGAAAAAATGAAAGAAATAAAAAGATATTTACATTGTCAGTAAAAATGGATCCTTTAAAAATGACTTTCCCAGATGAACAGTGGTTTGACTCATTCCATGGGGAGATGATTTTAAAAAGAGCCAAAGTTTCATTTGGGTAACTTTGATTTTGCGAGCAAAAAAATTGGAAAGGAAAATGGAAAAGAAAAGAAAGTAGATGTCATTTGGTGCATTTCAAATGTACAGTGCCAGATAATTCATGGAATTGTCCATTGGGAAGACTTTTGAATTGATGTTGACAAGCTTTTTTCTTTTTAATATAATAAGTCTTCACTATAGGTTTAACAAATGGGGGATATAGAAAGGACACTTAATGATGAAAGCAACCGCACAGAATGTTAACACAGAGAAAATGAAAGTCATAGCCTTGAAACATAAAAGATGTTTGCTCTGTCCTTTCAGGCTCTCTCCATCAAATTTACAGCTATAAACTTTAAGAACATGAAGTAATTTAAAAACTTCAACCAGACGTTATGATGTTTTCTTACAATTCTTTCATATGAAGTTAATACTTATGTCAGAATTCCAGGAAAAATCCAGTTACTTTACACCATCACATTGATCCTCTTTGTCTTTTACTTCTCAAAGAGGTAAAGGCTTTGAATCGCTCTTCAGGAAGTATGCAATGAGATCAGTGAGCTATCAGTATTAAATGGCTGTTGCTGGCAGTTGCTGGTCAGAGATAATGAACACAATTCCAACTACATATTCATGCACCTGAAAAAGGTTTGACCCTCCACCTGACAATTAGGAGATAAATAAGTCACGCAGAAAGTCTTTTTATGGACTGGTAGTGGATCTTTTTGAGAAAGACCCAAATTTTTCAAAATAGGGTTTTTTGGAGAAGATGTAGTGATTTTTTTTTAAAGACTTGACTGCTGCCTCATGTTAGGCAAAACGTGTAATCAATCGATTTATTTCTAGAGGGGCTTGATCCTACAAAGCACTTAAGCCCCTGCTTAATTTTAATTATTGAAGAGCACCATTGACTATACTGGGATAACTCAAGGGTTTAAAATTAACCAAGAGTTGTGCTGGACTGGCAAAGACTTCTCATTTACATGCATGATTGAACTCCTATGGTCCTTCATCACTGAAGTATCCAAGTGGAATGGAGGAAGCCAGATTTCTTAAAATGACATGGGAGCCAAAAAGTTTGAAAGTGTTTTTGTTTTGTTTTTTTGTAGGGGTGTATGGGTGTGTGTGTGTGTAAGCAGGATTTTGAACAAAAATGACAACAGACTTTGGCTTCAAAAGTTGTGATTTTTTTTTGTCTGAGTGATGCTAATGTGAATGAATTTAGGATTCCAACACCAAAAGTCTATGACTATGCCATTTGTTTACCAAAGAAAGTCTCTAACATACCTCCTGGCCTACCAATGCTTGCTGCTTTCTCAAGACAGCTGTTACTCTGTATTCTACAACATTTATCAAGAAAAGAATGTAAAACTGTCATCTCCAGCCAACATTAAAAGATGAAGAACTAGACCAGAAATGCTCTCATAGTTTTTATGCAAGGTAGCTCAAGATTCTCTTTAAAAACTAATGGTTGAATCGGTGGGAGTTAGAACTAGATATAAGAAAACAATAGGATTTCATTTACATTTTCCATTAGCAAAGGGAAATATTGTCTAAAATTTCTAAAAGATCACACAGATTTATCTGTACAGTTAATTAATTAGTGGCAATTGGATTCATGTGAACAAATGCCCCTGCTCTGTCTCTAAATTATACCTCTCTGCTTTGTGTTTAAGTGCAGTTCTACTGTGAAACATAACTATAAATATAGCACCTCCAGGTGCTAGATTTATGGTCTTCCAATTACTTCCTGATCCAATTTGCTTTGATTAAATTTAAAAAATTGCCCTTGCACTTGGAATATAGTTAGCAGTTAACATCTATTAATGATTATTTTTATTATTATTTGTATTGCAGTAGTGCAAGGGAGACCCTGGCATGGTCCAGGAACCCCTTGTCCTAGGCATGGTACAAATCCAGAACAAAATGATAGTCCCTGCCCCAGAAGAATCGAGCTTAGCTTTGTTGGTTCTGCAGTGCCAACAGAAGCAAAACAATAGTAGCCACTTATTTTTTTTTGTCCGTTACTATATTAAGCAGCTATGACTCTAAATACACACAGGGAGTGCAATGAAATGCTAACCCGAATGATAATGTTCAGCCACATGGCGGCGCTGTGTAATACAGCCCTTATTTTAGGTCACCACAGCCATGCCTGTATTTGTTTTCTCTTTCAGGTGTTCATCACTACGGGAGGTGTAAAATGAACTACATTGGAGTACGTGGAATCCATGATACAGCAGAGAAACAAGAGAGTGACAGTGCATGAGGTGGAGAATACCACCCTAGCCTTATGGTTCCCAAGTAATCATGCGGGAAGGCCTACAGCATTCTGGTACAGACTGAAATGCATCCAAGGTGGAGGATCCTGCAGCATGAGCAACTCTCAGGAGCAGGGACATTGATTTAGGGGTATTTGTGTTTAAATAGGGGTGGTTATGGCTAACCTAACCATTTATAGTGCTCAGTTAACACAGGCAGGAAATATTACAGTTATTTTAGCAGGTCACTGAACCGCCACCCATGAGTTGACATACCACGCAAGGAAAGGGGTGAGTGTTTGCCCTTCTCTCTGAATTGATTAAGGACTGACAGGGTACCACTACCACTCCTGAATGTCCTCGAGTAACAATACCTCCTACTCCAGAACTGTAGCAAAATGATGAACTATGCACAGAAATATGAGTAGCACCTGACAATGGACTGATGATAAATTGTGAACATCAGATTATGTATAACAATGAACAGTACCCAACTGATACCTGTAATATTTAATTTTGAAAATATTTTTCATTACCTCAGCAGCTCTGCATGCAAAATATATGTGCATCTATATGCAAATGATAGCAAAAGTGGTGCAAAATTTCAGACAATCAATGGATGGGGCGTAATTACAGGAAATTTGGTGGGCTGAGAAGGGAGAGAGATAAAAGAGACATAGGAACAGTGTTGGGGGTGAAGGCATGTTTAGGCTTGATAGAAGCCTGCTGTGAATTTTAAGAGTCTGTTCTGATAACATTTAGCAGTGTAAGCATAAGTAAAACTGCACATATGTGAGAAATTAGAGTAATCCTGTTTGTGAGAAAAAGAAAAAATAAAGCAACTTAAAAGCTAGAAGAGAGTGGTTTAAAATAACATGAAACTTGTACTGATGGTGGGGGAGAGTTAAAATGGAAATGAGAGATTAATACATATGTATAAGAGAAGATGATAAAATGTTATAAATAAGTTTGTGTAACAAAGGGAGGTGAAAGCTGTATTGTCCAGGGCTGGAAGTGATTGTGATGAGAATGTCTCAATGAGCTTCCCACTTGCAAGTAATTGATCATTACTTGCTGAGTGTCTTGCGCTAACAAAGATTTGTTAGACCCATCTGCTGAGTTAGTGAATCGCAATCCAGCAATACCTGGCAGAACATTAAAGGATCCCATGTAGAACATATCCAATGTGTGTGTCTCTCTGAGAATGTCCATATCTGGTACAAAAGCCTGACCTGTTAGTAACAGCCTTACAACCTAGTGTGTACAAGAAATACATGACAGGGAGCAGATCTGTTAGATAAGATGGTGTCACTTTTTCCAAACACAATAGCAAATTAGGCTACAGCTGTAGTGGAGTGATTTCCCCTTCTCACATACATGTACTTCCGCTAGCTCTTATCACACTAGTGCAAGTATAAATAGCAAGGAAGCCATGGTAGCACATGAACTGCCACTGTCAGTTCGATGTCTCTGGATCGACTGAGCGATCTGTGTAGACCCACTCAGTCGATCCAGAAATTGACGTAGGAAAACTACCCCGGTAAGTGGCATAACGCTGCGTCAAAGGGAACGCTGTTCCCATCGGCGCAGCGCAGTGTGGATGGCGCCTGGAACAGATGCAGCAAAGTCGATAGGAGATATGCAAGTGATTTACCTCACTTGTGTATCTCCCATCGACTGTCACCGAATCTGGAAGGTAAGCGTAGACCAGGGCTCAGAGAACATAAATGAGTCCATGTTCCATGCAGTTCTCTCCTACAACTCCAAGATCACATCCAGTTAAGACCACGCCTTACACTTCGTAAGGAAGAAAATAAATCAAAAACTCAATTTTGCTGTACTATGGTGTACTTTTTAGTTCTGTCATATCCACTGACATACTGGTCCATGAAAGATTGAAAAGATGGGAATTTTTACTTCTATGTATATGTACTATGCAGAAAGAAGTAAGGTAGCAATAGAAAACAGCACTTTTACAACTGCAAAAAGATAGAAGGGCTAAAGTTATAAACCTGTGATACAATATAAAAGGTACTATTTAAGAGGTCATGTTTTCTACCCACTTACAGCACTCTTACAGCTACGGAAGACAAATGGCCTGCTAATTCAGGTTCATTTAAAGTGCAGCTGATCATTTCAACAGTTAAAAGGAATTTCCCCTTGTCAGGAATTTTTAAAAACCCCCTCCTTTCCTGGCCATTTGTAGAATTTATGTCAGATCCATAATGCAATAAGCTCAACACTCCATCAAGCGTTTTCTATTTAACCTGAAAGGGAAGTAAGTCAAATCGTTTATATGTCTATATCCATGATTTGCAAGGAGAGATGACTGCAGACACAGTGGAATGTGGAAAGGAAAGATTGTGCGGTTACACTCATGTTTTCAGATTTAGTATTAAGAATCTGAACCACTGTATCATAAAGTGGTGATGAAATGGTGCGATCTAACATAAAATATCTATGAAATGGGCCAGCTTAAAGCAGAGAGTGAAAACTCAATGGACTCAAGAAAAAGGAGTAAATTTCAGCTTTGGGGTCTGTTGAATGTATGACCTGAAAAACAGGATCATGCTTTTAAGTTTTATTAGTTCCATTATGGTAAAATACTATAGAATTGAATAAATCATGTTAATCTTTCTAGAGATTTTTATTAACTAGTTTATAGATATTAATAGCTAATTATAAGCCTTCTATAAAATTCTATCAGATGGCTAAAAATCTGTAGAAAATTTCTTCTATTAGGGCCTGACCCAAAGACCATGGGGTGGAGGAGAGGACCAACAAAAAGACCTGCATTAATTTAAATGACCTTCACATTTGACTTTAAATCCTGTGACCATGATTTTAAAAAACAGGGACTTAAAGTTAGTCTCCTAAATCCACTTTTAGGCACATGAATAAATTATCTGATTTTTCAAAAGTGCTAAACTTACACAAGCTTCTACTGAAATCAGCTGTAATCTTAAAAATTAGGCCACTTATTTAGATGCCTGCATTTATTGATATAGACTCCTACCTTTAGGAATCCACTTTTGAAAAATCTTTGTCCATAGGTTTTTAGATCAATTCTTATAGAATCCTATTATATTTCTATAGACCCCTGTTAGCTTCATCCCAGTTCAATTAAATACAAAGTGTCCATCACAGTTATTTATTTTTTGAAGGGATAAGACACTTGCTTGACATGTGTTTGAGAAATGAGAGAGGAATGCTTTCCGTGAGACTCACTTAAAGTAATAAACAGTTTTCTTGGTCTAAGTAATGACAAATGTATTACTAATTACATTATTATGTTCAGCAAGTAGAAATTGCTTGAGGTCTAAAAAAAGTCTAGTGAAAAATTAATTCCATCCATCTGTTTGAGTGAAGTAACAATTTTCCCCCCCAAAGAGAAATTGCTAAAAGCATTTTTGGGCCGGGGTACCCCCATCTACTGTAAAATCAGAGGAGGTTCAAAGGAGGTTATCTCCATGAAGGTGCTCACATGGAGTTCCTCTCCAATTGCTCTGTCAATGGGGAGGATGGAGGAATTGCCTATCTAGAAACCCCACTAATACCCTGAGCTATCAAGGATCACCCACAAATAACCCAATGTGTCT
Source organism: Mesoclemmys tuberculata (assembly GCA_007922155.1). NCBI lineage: Eukaryota > Metazoa > Chordata > Testudines > Chelidae > Mesoclemmys > Mesoclemmys tuberculata. The sequence continues at coordinate 15,013,192 of ML675629.1, read as the reverse complement.
TCACAGTGGCTCTGGTACATGGCAGCCACCTTCTCTGGAAATGTGGATCTAGAGGTCACAGTCAATGTTAACTTTTATCTAATTAACAACACAGACTTATACAAAGTGTAGGGAACTCCAAAAATTCTGAGGTAACATAATTACTTACAAACAGCAGTTTTAATGGTGATCACTGTACATTATATGGGGATGACTAACACACCTCTACTTTCTCCCCCCAAAATCATGAAGATTAAGCGCAAAATTGCCTTACTTATGCCAGCTGTTCTACCGAAGTGAGTAGGTTTATTCACATAGTAAGTTCAGTAGGATTTGGCCCTCTTTAGATAAAACTGTGGTATTACATAAGGATGAACAGATCCTATCATATATAAAAATATAATTCAGTTGTAATAGTTGGCCACACACAAAAAAAAAAAGATTTTCCAATATTATAGGGTTTCTCTGCTTCTGCTTGTTGTGAAAAAATGAATTATGTACTGATGGATAGCAGGTGTTCATAGTGAAAACATGATGCTTTTTTGGTAGTCTTGTAATCGCTTAGAGTTAGGTAACATATGTTGTGTGGCAAGAACACTATGTTCAGAAAGCAACATCAGAATACAGAACAGAATTCGGTAGGGCAGAAATTTCTGAACTGCTGGTAATTCTGCCAACTTGAGCAACCCTCCTAACTGGGTATGATCAATATTGCGTCCCATCCTGCAAATCTCATTCACACACATACTCATCATTTACCAGATAATGCTACTGACTTCAAAAGCACAACTCATATAAAAATTAGTCATGTAAGGATTCTAGGATTGGGCTCATATAGTGTACAAAATACATACAATGTAAGGCTTGTGTTATAAAACTCTTCTCATTTTAGTGCATTTCATACAATATAGAAGAGGTGTAAAATAACTGTCCAGAATATGGGGCAATGTGTCGTTGTGAGATCCTAGGAGCATGCCAAGAAAGGAATCTTTCTTTAGAAAAGCACAATTCTCTCTCTCTGCTCCATAGTTCATGTTAGCAGCAAATAACTACTTTTCCCATGATAGCTTCACTGTTCTTGATGGTAATCATTGCAGCAGGGACCTCTCCTGAGTGAGCATCCTAAACACCAAGCGCTGTAGCGATTCTCTCTCGCCAAATGACTATTAAAAGCTTTTATATAAGATTGAACGGCTTCAACAAGAGAGACTGAGACAAATCCATCCCTATAGCCAGAAGTGGGAATAAACCTGAGTTCAAATACCTGCACCAGAGCAAGGATTCAAACCTGGCTCCCCCAATTCCAAAATTTTTCAGGTCAAACAAAATATGTTTCGTTTGACCTGAAACAGACTTTTCCGATTTGCGAACTCTTTTTGGCATTTCTGGGTTTGGTTTGACCTGAACTGAGTTTTTTTTTAATATTTCAGAACTTCCAAGAGAACCAAAAAATCAATTATTTGCCCATCTCTAGCAGTGGGAACTCCTAGCTACCTACCCCATTGCACCTGGACCCAGGGAAGCAATGCAGGAATTTAAAGAAGGGCCTTACTAGCATCATTTTCACTTCCTAGTGTTTTTTTCTTGTAATTGTTTTCCATTTCTCCCATTCCTTGCATGTTTGATTTTTATTTTTAATGAGTTTGCTGTCAGGACTGGATTCCAGGCAGCTTTTTTTTTTTTTAAGCAAATATACATAATCCTTTAGTTATCAAGAAAGTAAACCTTGAAACAGGAGCCAAGCATTTGGCATTGGTTTAATTTATTATAGCAAATCCAAAATTTGAAATAAGACCAATTGATTCATTTAGTTCTTGATTTATTTAATTCTCTTCCTTATTAGTTCATTATAATTTTAAACAATTGCCTTATTTGAATTCCCATTCCAGACAGTCATAATAAAATGCTGGAATATTATCATGAAATGGTATGAATTCTTTTTTCAGTCACCAGGAACTTAAAGAAATTTCTTTAAGATACCGGACAACCTATATTTTCTTTCCTGTAGTTAAAGCATGTCTGGATTTCTTTTTTCCCCAAGCGAGAAGTTAATGGTATTTAATGGAGCTTTCCTGTAGAGGATGAGGAATTTCATATGTAAATGATTGCAACTTTCAAGAAAGTCAAAATATAGATGAGGGTTGAACTTCTAATTCTACAATTCTCACCAGAAAGTCACTGAGGGTATGTCATCACTGACAGTGGCAAGTTTGCTGCCATCATATGGATTTATCCAGATCGATTGAGTGGAAGTGAAGACCCACTCAATCGATCTGGAAGTTGATTCAATAAAACCACCTCCAAAAATGTGTAGCACTGCCTTAATGGGTACACATTTCCTGTTGGTGCAGCATAGTGGAGATGGTGAGCAGAAGAGAATTTAGGAAGTCGACGTAAATTTTTCTCCGTAGCTTGCATAACTCCTGTTGACTGCTGCCAAATTTCCTGGTAAGTATAAACCAGGCCTTTTAGTTTCAGTTCTACAAACTGACCTCAGTCTGCAGGCGCATCCATCACTGATGTCAATGATGTGACTGGGAGCAGTGTGCATAGACAGAAGGCACAGTATATGGACATTATGATTTCTAGGCAGATTGTGCTTATTGGGGTCTGGCCCAGTTTGCTGGCAGACAAGAGCTGCTTTGTCCCAGGGGGCAGCTCTGAAAGGCACTGCTGGCCTGATTCTCATTTACACCGAGGCCACTTCAAACCTCTTTGAAAGACATTTATGCTTGCTTCAAGGCCCCCTCCAATGGCCAGAATGATGCAAAGCATCCTTAATGCAAATGAGAATGAGGCTCACCCCTTAAAACACAGCTTGTGCTCCCCTCCACTGTTGCTCCTCCCTCTCTCTTTCGAAGGATGAAGTCCACCAGGCAGCATTGAGAACAATCTCTGTTTTAGGACAGCAGACGGACCACAACTGGGAATTCTGGGGCAGGAGGGAAGATCTTTATGTCCTTCACTTTCCTTGCATATTCAAGCTGGGCCCAGGCACAATTCACATTAAATGCAAAAAATAAAATGATGGTAGCAAATGGAAAATAAGTAGGGGGGGAAAAAAAACAAAAAGCAAAGCCATTCTGCAGAAAGAGGAAGGATGGTCCAGTGCCCAGGTTGGAAGAGCTGGGTTCAAATAAATCCCTGATCTGCCTACAGATTCCCTTCATGGCCTTTGGCAAGTCACTTAGACCCAGGTCTTTATAGGCATTTAAGCTCCTATAGACACAGATAAGTACTTAATGAGATTTTCAAAAGCACCTATCTAGGCACCTATGGACTTCTGAAAATCTCAAAAGGGGTTTATCTGCATCTTTAAGCACTTAGATACCTTTAAAAAGCTGGGCCATAGTCTCTCTGTGCCTCTTCTATAAAATGGAGATCACAACACTTCCCTGCCTCCCATAGATACTCTGAAGATAGATAACCACCTTAAAATTATGAGGCCCTCACCTATTCTGAGGCTTGGGGCACATAAGTGCCTTAGATAGATAATCCCTGCACCCAAGCACATCTTGAATACTGTACCTTGGTGGCTAATACATAACATCAGTAATTCCTGAATTATTACCTGTTTGAGACAAAAGAGGTGTATATGGGACTTTCGGTTCTATTGCACTCATTGGTGGAGGTAGCAACGGGTTGGCAAAGCTGCGGAGTGGGTGCGTAGGCCGGACACAAGCTGTAGGGATTGTTCTGCTTGGGGCATCCTCATTGCTGGCATGTTCAGGCTGTGTCTGTGGCAGCAGGGATGGCTGTGGTGGGGCTGGTCCTTCACTCACTGCTGTAAGGGAATAATGAAATGAACAATGACTGGGATATTTTTTCAAGGCCCATTTCTTGTTTTTTTGATCCTTTCCAAAACAAAGGAAAATGCCAGCCTTTTACTTCTGAGGTGCTGTAAGAAATATGTAAACATTTCTTCCAAAAGTTATTAGTAGTTGATTTAGAAACAAGACATTCCTAAAAACAGCATGTGCCATAGTGCTGCAATAAATCTTCCTTCAAAAAAAAATAAACTAAAAACCCAAAAAATGACATTTGTATCTCCCTTTATATTTTATTTGTACACAAACATCTTCAGTTTCCATCACCATTGGATCTGGGTGTCTTTAAATACTAAAAGTTACCAAATGCATAAATACATCATACGGAGAGTGAAACAAATCATGGCTGTTGAAACTCATTACATTCTGCCCCATGTTATTGTTATAGCCACAGCTACTGAGAGTTGAAGACGAAGAAAGGACTTAATTTCTATTTAACCAAATACCAATATCATTTTTCCTTGAGACAGCAGTAACATTCAGTGTGCCAAAGCAGTCAGTTGCTGTTTTATTATCCTATATCCAAAGTCAATTTTTCTATGATTTAAACATGCCATGTCAACCTTCAAACATAAATCAAGGTTACTCTATGTTCTGGAGTGTTTCTTATAAAAGACTCTCAAAAATTACCTCTGTCATGAACTTTCTATGACAAAACAGTGATACAAATCTGGCTAAAGTATCATAGAATATTAGAGTTGGAAGGGACCTCATGAGGTCATCTAGTCCAACTGCCTGCCCAAAGCAGGACTATCCTCAGCTAAATCATCCCGGCAACGGTTTTGTCAAGCCACAGCTTAAAAACCTCTAAAGATGGAGATGCCACCACCTCCTTAGGTAACCCATTCCAATGCTTCACCACTCTCCTAGTGAAAAACATTTTCCTAATGTCCAACCTAGACCTCCCCCACTGCAACTTGAGACCGTTGCTCCTTGTTCTGTTATCTGCCACCACTGAAAACAGCCTAGCTCCATCCTCCCTGGAACCCCCTTTCAGGTAGTTAAAGGCTGCTATCAAATCCCCCCTCATTCTTCTCTTCTGCAGACTAAACAGCCTAGTTCTTTCAGCCTCTCCTCATAAGTCTTGTGCTCCAGCCCCCTAATCATTTTTGTTGCCCTCCGCTGGATTCTCTCCAACTTGTCCACATCCTTTTCGTAGTAGGGGACCCAAAACTGGACATAATACTCCAAATGTGGCCTCACCAATGCCGAATAGAGGGGAATAATCACTTCCCACGATCTGCTGGCAATGCTCTTACTAATGCAGCCAATATGCCATTAGCCTTCTTGGCAACCAGGGCACACTGCTGACTCATATCCAGCTCCTTGTCCACTGTAACCCCCCAGATCCTTTTCTGCAGAACTGCTGCCTAACTCTTTGGTCCCCAGTCTATAGCTGTGCATGGGATTCTTCCATCCTAAGTGCAGGACTCTGCACATGTCCATGTTGAACCTCATCAGATTTCTTTTGACCCAATCCTCCCATTTGTTTAGGTCCTTCTGTATCCTAACCCTCCCTTCCTGAGTATCTACCACTCCCCCTAGCTTAGTGTCATCTGCAAACTTGCTGAGGGTGCAATCTACCCCCTCTTCCAGATCATTAACGAAGATGTTGAACAAAAGCAGCCCCAGGACCGACCCCTGGGGCACTCCACTTGTGACCGGCTGCCATGTAGACATGGAGCCATTGATCACTACTCATTGAGCCCTTTGCTCTAGCCAGTTCTCAATCCATTTTGTAGTTCATTCATCCAACGCATACTTTTTAAACTTACTGATAAGTATACTGTGGGAGACTGTATCAAAAGCTATGCTAAAGTCAAGGTATATCACGTCCACCACTTTCCCCTCATCCACAGAACCAGTCACCTCTTCATAGAAAGCAATCAGGTTGGTCAGGCATGATTTTCCCTTGGTGAATCCATGTTGACTTCTCTTGATCACCTGTCTTTCTTTTAAGTTCCTTAAAATGGATTCCTTGTGGATCTGCTCCATGATTTTTCCAGGGATTGAAGTGAGGCTGACCGGCCTATAGTTCCCTGGATCCTCTTTCTTCCCTTTCTTGAAGATGGGCACTATATTTGCCTTTTTCCAGTCATCTGGGACCTCCCCTTTTTGCCACGAGCTGTCAAAGATAATAGCCAATGGCTCTGAAATCACATCAGCTAAGTCCCTCAGCACCTTGGATGCATTGCATCTGGCCCCAGGGACTTGTGTATGTCCAATCTTTCTAAACAGTCCTGGACCTGTTCCTTCAGCACTGCGGGATGTTCACCTCCTCCCCATTCTGTACTGCCCAGTGCAGTAGTCTGGGAGCTGACCTTGTCTGTGAAGACAGAGGCAAAAAAGGCACTGAGTACCTCAGCTTTCTCCACATCCTCTGTCTCTAGGCTGCCTCCCGCATTCTGTAAAGGGTCCCACACTTTCCTTAATCTTCCTCTTGTTGCTAACATACCCGTAGAAACCCTTCTTGTTCCCTTTCACATCCCTTGCTAGCTGCAACTCCAATTGCGCTTTGGCCTTCCTGATTTCATTCCTGCATGTTCGAGCAGTATTTTTATAATCCTCCCTACTCATCTGACCAAGCTTCCACTTCTTGTAAGATTCTTTTTTGTGTGTAAGCTCACTAATGACTTCTTTGTTAAGCCAAGCTGGTCGCCTACCACACTTACCATTCTTTCTGCACATCGGGATGGTTTGTTCCTGTGCCCTCAATAAAGTTTCTTTAAAATACAGCCAGCCCTCTGTGTGAAAGGAAAATGAACTGAAAGGAAAAGATTTCAGTGGATGAAATAATTTCTTTTATTGTCTACTTTGTATCCAGGTTGGTCATTTCAGTGCGATTATAAATGTTTAGGAGTTTTCAGCTTGGTCACTGATCAACAGCATGGTCTGTTACTGAGAATATGCACATTACTGCAAATGCATATATGCAAGAGAAGCTGTTGAGTGATGTTTTCAAAGAACAGCCAGGATAAAAGAGATGCTACATTACAGTGCCAAGCTTCTGAACATGTTCAGAGCATCTGTATTAATATTGTAATCCACTGAATTTGCACAGTCATGGGCCATCCATGAAAGTGATAAATGATCTGGGTTCATTTTTTTTTTAATTAAAAAAATTCCCATGAGTTGAATTCCCATGAAAGGTGTTGGATTAAGAGTCCTGGAATATAAAATTGTTTGCTTATTTGCAGAAAGCAACATGGAATTTTAAGGGAGATGCACAGGTTGCAGGAGGGAAGAATCAGGAGGAAATACCAGGAAGTCAGGCTGTAAGCACATGGTTAGAAAGCTAGCTGCAGTTGCAAACCTCTGTAAATAGTTCCCTCAATAAAGAGGCAGTTTTGTTTTTGAAACATGGCATTCACTCATGATAGTACCCAGCACATGGTGCATAAAATGCTACACAGAATAGGTATAGCTCAAGCAATGGCATAGCTCTGCCTGTAGTTTCATTGAATCACCTGTGGGGCAAAGGATAGGCCAGTTTCCATGCCCATTCATTTTTTGGCTGCTGATCTTTTTAGGACAAGAGCTATGTTCAATTATTTCCTTCAATGACTGAGCATACAAGCAGGACATGTGGCATGGTGGAAAAAAATTAAGCCAGTGCAGTTGTGCAGGTCCTTGAATGTGAACCTGTCGAGCAGGGGAGATTGAAAGCCCAGGGTAACATGGGAAAGTTAGCAGACCATAAAATGATCCTGGAGGTTATGGTTGATTTGTTTATCCAGAAGAACCAAATCCCAGGAGCTGAGCAACTGGTGGAAGAAGAGGTTGCTTCTGTATACGGAGGAATGGAGGCAGAAGACAGTGGGCTCTCCGTACAAAGTTGGAAGGAGATAGTAGGATCAGATATCACTTAAATCTGTGTGGGCCTTATCCCCCATCTGTAGAAAGGAAATAATAATAATATATTCCAATCTCGTAAGGGTGCTATGAGGATAACATTATTAATGATTGTAAGGCTATCAGATGCCGTTGGGATGATGTTCATATACCTACCTAGACAGACGACATCAGGAGCAAGAGGAGTAACGTGGAGAATAGACAGTGAAAATAAAAGACAAAGTTGAACGTCATGTTTAAATTTTAGATTTACAAATTAGTCTGACGTTGCAGAATGTCCTGATCTATAAAGTTTCAGATTGTATATCTGGTAAAAAGCACAATACAATCGTCTGAACTTTGTGGACTGGAGACTGGGTATGGAATGCTGGCCCCACTGAAGTCAATGGAAGTTTTGTCATTCCCTTCAGGTGACCCAGGATTTTACATGGGGTGTGTTAATTTACAAAGTTATCTGCATTACGGAAAAAGTGTGAGTCCTCAGTCTAGCGCTATCTCTAAGTCACCGAGTGTGCTGGCCTTTGCTGCTTTATACAGAGCTGCAATACTGCATCATCAGAAAGCCATTATCGTAAGCATACTGCAGGACATCTTTCAAAGGCACCACATTTATCCAAATGATGCTGCTCTGCCAATAGATTAATAAAAAATATGAGGCTGGAGGGAATAGATTATTTTTTTCTTGAAAGCTGAATTTTATTTTGGAAGTAGTAAAAGTCTCTAAGGAGTAAATCCTAACCACCTCTATCTACCAGGACAGGCCTAGCCAGCTAGTTATCCATGGGGGGTTTGGTGGGAGGAAGGCTTTCAAAACTGTGGGGAAGGAATGTTGGCTATGCCATGGTTATGAGTATACTATACTAAACAGAAAGAGGGCCAGGAATCCCCCTCCCACACCACAGAGTGGTGGCCACTGCTGCAGTAGCTTGTAACACTACTGTGTACACACTCCATGGCAAGAATATGGCAAGTGGATCTACACAGTGTCTCAACCATCCCACTCCAAATCCTGCGTTCTAGGCAAATTCACAGAGGCCCTGTAGCCCCGAGCTCTGTGGTATTTCCTAAGGGGTTCCCAGAGCCTGTCTCACTGCACAGAGGACTGTCACTAGAGCAGGGTTTGTTCGTTAGTAAGTAGGCCATGAGATTTTCTTATGTGTCTAAAAATCTTTACCTTACTTGTAAACAGAGCAGCAGAAGGGTGCAAACAAGTTAACAAAGACCGTGATCAGAGGAAGAGTGTCTTTATTTTGAGAAAACTGGATTTATCCAGTCTTGATTCAGGTACAAACTCTTTAATATCTGTGCCAGTCAGAATGGCTCATAGCTCAACAGTTAATCTTATGGCAGGAGCCCAAAAAGCACAAACAAACCAACCAACCAACATAAAAGACCGCAAACAGCTCATCCTTCTTCTACAGAAAACAACCTTCCTGACACTTAGATATCAGGACTAGTTGTTAAACTGGGAATTAAAATGCTCTAGAGGATCTGGTTGCTTTCAAAATCCAGAACTCATTGTAGAAATAACATGCAATTACAGAGCCAAGACAAATCTCAAGGCACTTTATAATAATTAATGCCAATGTACATAAATAATTACAACCTACTAAATGGCAAAATAATTTTGAAGAATGGAAAAGAGGGTTTCTGTTCCAGAATCCTTGTGTTTGTTCCTGATGCAATATTGCAGACATCTCCAGCAATCTGGAGCTCAAGGCATCAGAGACTAACTGTAAAATGTGACCAAGGTCAAAATCATTTACAGTTTCTAAAAGTTTACTTCGTGGTAGTGAAGTTTCCTTGTCCTCACTGCCACTGCCTGCCTCTCCACTCTTCTTTCCTTCTACTCCTTTCCATGCTCTGCGTACCCCTTCTAGTTGTCTTCCCTGATGGTTCTTTTTGAACTAGGCTCGGACACGTACTGCTAACCTCCACTGATTTGCCTGCTAACTTCTGAGTTTATGACCTCGTAGAGAAAAACTTGATCAACTGGCACCAACAGTGCAGAGAATGATATTCTTAACATTAACAGGCATTAGATCTAGTTCCTAAGAAAGTATTTGTATAAATCCAAGTGGGCTAGAAATGAAAGATGGATATTGGAAGAGAAGCACAACTGCATAATCTGAAGACTACAATAACCTTTATTATACAGAAGACATGATGGGGTAGAGCACACCACCAACAATTGAAGGTAAGGGACAGAGGATTCCATAAAAATGAGAAGGCTAGACTCGTAAATATTGAAAGGAAGTTGTCTGACGGAAATGTCTAGTGTTCGAGAAGGGAGTTTTATCTGAAAACAGTGAGAGCTATCAATTTGCAGTTAGTTTAGGTTTCTGAGGGAATAGAGGATGGAAACTCTGAAAGTTTATTTAAATAATGGATGAGGAAGAGTGAGTTGCTGGTAACACATGATCCAGTTACTTCAATTTGCCACTTAGAACTGAGACATTTGCCCATATGAAATTCAGCATCAATGTGTAATCCCAGAGGAATTCTGATTACTTGAACAGATGTAGTTAAAAATAAAATTTTGAGGGAAGCTAGGCTCTCAGATAACCCTAAATATGAAAACATTTTGTTGAGTCCCAATTGTCCTCACTGCTGAAATTAATAGCTTTGACAAGATAAAAAAGAAAAATTGCTGTACCTTGGGACCTGATCCAAAGCCCAACAAAACCAATAGAAGGGTCTTCCACCAATTTCTAGAGGCTTTGCATCAAGCCCTAAATGTAGAGGTTTTATGTCCAGGTAAACTCCATTTACACTGTGGAATATTTATTTACTCCTTTAAATCCTCTACTGCTGTCATGTTTTTCTGGATTCCAAAAGGAATGAACTGTCTGGTGACCCACTAGACGAACAAGAGACATGTGATAGACTTTTCATAGACTGAGCATTCTTTTGTATACTTTGTCTGTCTTTTCTCCTACATTTGCAGATAAAATAATAGAATCATAGAAATGTAGGCCTGTAAAAGACTTCAAAAGCTCATTTAGTCCAGCCCCTTATGCTAAGGCAAGACTAAGTAAACCCAGATCATCGCTGACCGGTGTTGATCTAATCTATTCTTAAAAGCCTCAAATGACAGGGATTCCACAACTGCCCTTGGAAGCCTACTCCAGTGCATAACTATCCTTACAGTTTGAAAGCTTTTCCTAATATCTAACCTAAATCTCCTTTGCTGCAGATTTAGCCCATTATTTCATATCCTAACTTCAGTGGACCTAGAGAACACCTGATCAGTCTTCTTTATAAACTTAATATATTTTAAGATTATCAGGTTTCTGTTCTCAAGGTTAAATAACTCCCTGCCCCCTTTCTATATCTATAAATCATGACATTTTTCCCACTAGAAAAACAAAGACTAATACTAAAAATACTAATGCTCTTAGATATTTTGGTTTATTCCCCCATAGGTCTTGGTCTGATATATTTGAGAATTTTAACGATGTCAGATGTATGAACCATTTATTGTACGTTTATTGTGTGATAAATTCGAGAAATACTCCCACTTTGAATTGTAGCTTTCAGCTCTACTCTGACATGATGTCAGAGATAATCCTGGGCTATACCAGCGTAGGTTTAAACAATAATGGCAATAATGATCCAGAGGATAGGGTACCAGACTGGGATTTAGGAGGTGTGAGTTTTATTGACCCTGGGCTGTGCTTCTTTGTGCTTCTGTTTCCCCTTCCATGCTTTGTCTGTCTTTTCTATTTAGATTAACTCTTGGGGGAACGTTCTATCTATTTGTACAGCACCTACACAACATGGGCCTCAGTTAGGGCCTGTAGGCTTTATTATAATACAAATAATAATAATACATTTGCTAGAATATCAGTTTTATTTTCCGGTGGGAAGTTGAGGTAAATCACAATTTATATTCTTGGGGAAAAGGGGATGTGGGTGGGTTTTTTGTTTTTGCTAAAATAAGACCAGATCCAGCATCACTGAATTCAATAGGAATATTTCTGAAGTCATTTATGAGGGACCCCAAAGAATTCATTGCTGAAGAAATTACCTGTGAAGTTAATTTTCCTACTCATCCAGCTGATAAAGAACAAATGTAAAAAATGAGGGGGAAAGCACAGCATCAGTCAGAAGTCAAGGACTGGGCACACAGTTATACTGGGTCATGTCATATCATCCGTTGTAGGTGCAGTAGGCCCCAGTGAAATCACTGCGGAGGCCTGCCTAAAATAGAAGGCATGAGATAGCCCAGTATTAAAGTGTCCTTTCTCTCCTCTCTTGAAAAACAGGTTATTAAACTGAAATATCAATTATTAGGCTGAACAGCATTTTCTCCCTAAAACCCCAAAATTAAATTTTACAGTAATTTTACAGTTACTGTTATTTTCCTCTTGGAGCTAAGATTTGTTTTAATTAAAAAATGAATACAATTAACTTTTACACTTTGAAAGAGGTGAAGCTATCTTAGTTCTTGTGTTGCTACCTCAAAATAGTGAGGACTGTTTCTTTCTTCTCTTGCTGGGATTTTTGTTTGTTTTGGTTTTACGGCTAACAATCTTGCCTTTACTCATAGTTACACTGGAAATTCATAAATTATAATTTTAAAAAATTCAGTTGTTTTCTGGATCTCTGCTCCAACTGAAGTCTCCAGCACAAATGATCTGCCCTACTTAGAAGGGACGTTGATCTATATTGGACACGCTTGAGCATCCCATATGACCTTTGGCGTCAGCCAAGTCACAGCACAAAATCCAAAAAAATCCAATCTGGATGTGATCGAAATGTGCTGTGCTCATTTTCCCATCTGAGAATGAAGTCTTCTGGCCATGACTATTTTGAAAGTTGGAGGACAGACACTTCCCTGTTAAGGGGGACTCTGCAACTCCTGTTAGTTTTTAAAACTGCTTCTTCCTGACCAGTGCCACTTGGAAGTTTTTTCCCAGTTGAAGATGAATCATCTACTCTCATCCAGGTACTCATTTCTCTCATATTATGAGCCCTCAAGGGGACAGAATTGTCTGTGCTTGATGGGGAGGAGACAGAACTGAGCGTCCTCTGCCGTTTGATGACATAGTAGCCCACAGAATCTCAGAATCTTTCCCCAGCATCCTCAGGTACATATTAAACGGCTGGCAAAACAGAGACCAGACAGATTCCTCAGGTGAAGTCTAATGGTTAGGATGTACTGCTGCACAGAATTTAGTATGACAGATATATTTCCTGGAAGTAAGGGTAGAGAAGCTAATGCATAGTATTCGGTTTATGTCAATTTTACTGATAGTGTGAAACAGACAAGCAAGTTTATTATCCAAGGCAGGTTCTAGTTGCTTCTGACTTACCCCTTCATTTTTTTTAGTTTCTTCTCAGTAGATGATGAGTATTAAAACTTGGCTTATGGAAGATTTTCAACACTGAAATCTTTGAGGTCAACCCTAAAGGGTTTCAGGAACAGAAAGAGGTGTTCAAGCATGGTCCACTTGGCAGAATGCAGAGCAACACCTTCCCTAATGACATTGAACATGATGTAGTCAAAGATTGCTACCTCCTGATCAATAGCATATTCAGCCATGTAGTAATGTAGGTAGACTTCATCTCAAAGGAATTATTGTAGTGCATGTATTTTTTTTCTTCCGAACATTACTGCAATTGGGAAAGAATCTCATGGGGTGTTCACTGTGCGGTTCAAATGGATACAAGAAAACCTTATGCACTTTCCCAAATATGGTCTTCAATTGCCATTCACTGTCAAGAAAGTCCCACATGATCAGACTAAGACAAAGAAGTGGTTATGATGGTTTCTGACTCAATTTTCTGACTCAATTTTCTGCAGCAGAGAAGCCATGTGGGAGACCTTGTGAGGTGATGCAAACACGAAGCAGACACTCCAGCTGCTTTTTAATGTGGTCTGCTGGCTGAGTGTGTGAGAGGGAAATGTGCAAGAAGGAGCTCAGTCACTCTTTCATATGATGTGCCGCTGACAGTCCCTGTGAGCAATGGCAGCATTAGTAGAGAAAGCAGGTCCACAAGTAAATAAATAATTATCTCTCTCTATATATATATATAGTCTCCCCTCCATTCCACTCTGGCTGAAAGCTAACCCACCAGGCTGTTACAGAAAGCCAGGAAATTGCTTGGATGGCTATCTGAATGTCACTCAGGAAACAATCAACATATATGAAAATAGTTTCTGCCTTATGGATTGAACTATTTTGTGGCACTTCTGTCATATTTTGCAATTGAGTTTCTGCCATCCCTGAGACTACCAGCCTCCTGACCAGCGGTCTTCAGGGGAGCGCGTCACGTTTGTGTATGCTTTGCTTCGTGTTATACTGCTGACAGTTTATTAAATGTGTAATCCCTTGTGAAACATCCCATGAACACGCTTACGAAACGTACGATGTCTGCTCCACATAACCCCAGCGAACATTAGCCAAGTGCCCATCAGAGGTGCAGCTACCCATGCGGCTACATTTTGTTAAAACTCAACGGGCTAAAGATCACATGTTCCAATCTGTCAATCTTCTCTTCTGTCTCCATAGGAGCAGGCAGAAGTCAGACACCTTGTAATGTGAGTTAAAATTTTCCCTCCAAGTCGGGCGTCCATACATCACAAATCTGAATCCCCTGTGTTTCTTTGTGTTAAATCTGTGATAATTTGGGGAGAAGGTGTATATTCTCACATAGAAACATCCAGCCAGGAGTGGCCACCCCAGCCAGGCCTTTCAGAGGTAACTACCATCTAGCCTTGTATTGGACCCAGTCATTGTAGGGGAAGAAGGGGACAATGATATTGGTGTCATCGATAGATCATGCGGGTGCACAGTCTGCCAACAAGCCTTTTACTGGAATGTCAATTGCCAGCCCCTCTGGGCATGACCATAATGACTGAATGCAAAAATCAAACAGGAATTGAAAAATTACTCATGGCATTTATTCTCCATGAATTAGCAGCACAGACTGAAAAATGCCTGTGACAGATTGACATAAATCTGTCAATAATTCATATTTATTCTACTCTTAAAGTTAAGAGTGAATTATGAGAAAACATGAGCCCTCCAGCTAGGATAATTAACATGCAAAAGTATGGTCATTAGGCTAGAACATATGGCCCATGATGTGAAGGCTGCTTATTTAGAAATAAGGTGTGAAGGTGAGGCTGAGGCACAACTGTTGTGTGCATATGCTTTCCAAAGAGCAATATAAGTTGTAAAATGATGAACAAACAGGAACAAAATCCATTTATCTAAAGAATATAATTCTGGTATATTTATGCCAAGCCAAGCAGTGTGGCCTACTGGAGATTGCAATAGTCTGGAACTCAGGAGACATGGGTGCTATTCTTGGCTCCACCACTAGCCTGCTGGGCAACCTTGGACAAGTCAGTTCACCTCTCTGTGCCCCAGTTTCACCATCTGTAAAATGGGAATAATGACACTCACCCCATGTAGAAAGTTCTTTGAGATCTATTGATGACAAGTGCTATCTAAGAGCTAGTTGTTACTATTTCACACAAGACTGTTATAGCCTTCATGGATGGCAATATCTTTGTAGAAGATACTACAGGAAGGCAGTTTAAAGAAAACGGAGAGTATGAGGGTGGCAAAGGATGATATGAGATGCCTGATGCCAGGGCCTGAATGTGAGAAAGGGGTAAGCTGGTAAAAAGATGCATGCTCCAGAAGTTCTCCCAAGTTTAATGACAGGGCTTGGATCTATCTAGATGAGCTGGTGCAGAATTTAAGGCTTGATATATTATGCAGATTTTTTTATTTATCCAATCCTCTTTCAATTCTTAAGAAATCTTGTTTTGGTACAAACCAAGCAGTTTTAAACTTTGGGAGATTTGACACAGAATACTCTGAAGAGGTGCTACGACTTTCAACCTCTAAGAGGCAAGGCTGTCTGGTGTCTCTACTGATCAGTATTCTCAGTCCACCTGGTCTGGACTCACAATCCCTCTACCCTAATATTTTGATCCTCCGAATGGACAAGAATGCCTAATTAACACAGATGAACACTGAATTAAAGAAGTGTATGATGACAAGGTTTTATAAGGAGCAAGTCTGCTGGTAAGGAAATATTAGTACAATTTTGGCAAACCTAGGTTTAATATAGAGAATGCTGGATGGGATTTTGAAGACCAATCAACATCAGCCTAATTCTGTTCCCACTAAAATCAATGAAAATTTTGCTATTGATGTCAATGGGAATTTTGCCATTGATTGGGGGATGTCTACATTGACGGCAGCAAAGTCACCACCATCAGATCAATCTTTGTGAATTGATTAAGCAGTCAGTGAAGACCCACTCAATCAATCAGGAAGTCGACCTAGCAAAACCATCTCCTAAAGTGGCGAAGCACTGCATCGATGGGAACACAGTTCCCGTCGGTGAAGTGCAATGAAGATGCTGCGCTGAACGGAAGTACAGCAGTCAACGGGAGTTACGCAAGCTACTCTGCATAGCTTGTGTAACTCCCGATGACTGCCGCTGAATTTCCATTAAGTGTAGACCAGGCCTTAGGGTTAGACCAGGATGGAGTGCCTTTTGAAAATGCAACCCACAGAGTATTTTTTTGATACTATACACTGGTTAACTTTGAGGAGAAGAAATTAACTGCAGAGATAGCGTGCATTCTTACTGCACTTCAAAACTATATTGTACTACACAACTGGAGATATTTCCTCTTTATCACTTGCTCATGCTAGAAAACATTCAGAGGAACACAGTCATAAGATGAGATGACATTTTGTTCAAATTACTGTTTACACAAACTCTAAGCTTCTTAATAATCCTTCCTTTAAAGTGCACTGGCCTTGTGATAAGAAAACACCACTGTGTTTGCTATTTCATAGATTCTAAGGCCATAAGGATCATTGTGCTCATGTAGCATGATCTGCTGCAGGCCACAGAACTTTCCCAAAATAATTCCTGTTTGAACTAGAGCAGCTCTTTTAGAAAAGCATCCAATCTCAATTTAAAAATGGCCAGTAATGGAAAATCCACCACAACCCTTGTTCCAATGATTAATTACCTTCTCTATTAAAAATGTATGCCTTACTTCCAGTCCAAACAGCACTTCAAAACACTTCATCAGAAAACAAACATCAAAATAAAAGAAAAGGCACTGTACTGACTTCTTCCCGTTCCAAAGGTCCGGTCAACTGAGAGCGTTGGGAATGGCACAGGCCGGAGAGTGAACTGCGGATGTGGGTATCCACATGTTGGAGATGGCAGAATTCCTGGGTACTGGGCACTTTCTAGTGTTGGCACTGGGATGGCACTGACAACAGCTAGAGAGAGAAAAAGAGAGAGAGAGAGAATTAAGATCTCTTAAAGTTGCATGGGTATTTCTGGAAGATTAAAAACAAACAAATGGATCCAATAGAAAACTGCAAACCGCCAAATTTCCAAAGCTGGGTGCCCAAACTGCAATAACATACTATGTATTTCTACAGTGCCTGATACAATGGGGTCCTGGTCTGTGACTAGGGCTCCTCCGTGTTACAGTAATACAAAGAAATAAATAATAGCAATGTGTGTATGTTCTTTCTGTCCAACACACACACACACACACACACACACACACACCACATCTGTATACAAAGATAGGCATATTTAATGTGACTAGGATTCTTTCACATACCAAAGGACACTTTTGTGTGTGAAACTATCAGCCTGTTTCGAAGGTGCAGATGAAGCAGCCAATTTTGAATTTTTTCCTGTTAAGTGACAAATATTTGAAAGGAAAATGGATGAAGCAAGGCTTGAAGGGCCAGGATCTGATCTTAGCGACTCTACTGAAATTATTCCTGATTTACACTAGTGTAAGTGGGATTGGCCTTACTTCCCCACTCAGTGTGTACATTTAACTCTAATAGTTTTACTGGGAATTACAACCAACAAAGAGAGGAAAGAGAAGCAATGGGTTATGCAATAAATTTATCACCTGAACATTTGAAGCCTCATCCAAAATTTATGAACTACTTTGCTTTGGAAACTGGGCTTAAAAAAATCTAATGAAATCAGGTTGTCTTGTGAGGGATTTCTAATGTGTTCTGGTTTTGAACAATCCAGGAATAAACAACCAGTAAGAAAAATAATGGGCAAAATTCTGAATTTCTTTATCGGTTTTTATTCACTTCTTACTAAGGGAAATGCCTACTGACTTTAATGAAACGTTTGCCTGAGTAAACACTGAGTAGGAACTTCAAGATTGGGCCCACTGATGATAATTTTTGGCTTATATGGCACTTTTCACATGTGAATTGCAAACAGTGTTAGAAATGTTAAAGTAGACATTATTATTACTTCTAGCCCTTCTTAAATCTATTATACAGAGCTGTAAACTAGGCAATTTGCCCAAGGTTACACAAAGAGTCAGTGGTTGTGCCAAGGTTTATTACGTATTACTTCTTTAAGCACTAAACTGCACAGTCTTTGTTGAGCATTTCTGTGCTTCCAGAGGAAAATGGGAAGTGTAGAGCCACACAAAACTTTTATTAAGAAATGATAATCATAGTGTTTTGAACTTTCAAAATGTCTGGCTTCAATTTACCTATCCTTAGAATAGAATGCTTACTATTCAAAGATTTAATTTTATCTGTGGAAATCATTTTATTCACACTTCTGAAAGGTTAAATTATAGTCTCCTTGCTTGTAACCCTGTTAATGCGTTGCAAAAACAATCATTCTGTACTGAGTCAGAAAAAATCCAACACAAGTCCATCCCTTCCCTCATAGACACAGACAATAAGAACAAAATAATCAGAGTATTCACTATATTACATTTATGTAGAGAAGCTAAGGGGAAAGATAGCTTCAAGTATTTTCAATAAATCTCTTTGAAAGCTGAAATTTGAAAGCTGAAATTCCTGCACCAAATTTTGGAGTTCCCTGACCAATGCACTTCTGTGTCTACCCATTTTCACTACATTCTGTAAAAGTGTAATCTAAGTATGGATCATTGAAATTCTGAAGTAGAAGTTCCAAAGCTATGTTTAAGAGCCCAAAGTCCCCTAATGTTGCCAAAAACATCAACATGATCATTTCCAATCTGAAAAAGGGTTGTTGTGATTTTCCACAACTTGACAAAAAATACTAACCCCCGCCAAAAAAACCAAAAAAAATAAACCACCCACAAAGGTGATTCACTCAATGAGCATATTTCTTCCTCATACAGATATAAGTATAAAAAATGAATAGATTGGAATTTTGTAGGTAAAACACAAGAACATAATGCTCCAGTCCCTAGCCTAAGCAGTCAAAAATTTTCTACCTTTTTAAAAATTTGCCCTTATATAATGATTCACTTTTATCAAGTTATTTGTTGTTTCAGAATCTATCCTATTATGTCTTGACTAAGCCAATCAAAATAGAGAACATTTTGATATCAACTGTCCTGTTTTCAATGATTTACTTCCATAACTTGATCCATAATGTGATACAATAAATTGTGATATAGCCTCCTTCATAAACAAATGTTAGGGATCAAAATCCTGATCTTCAATTTTAAATGCTAGGGGAGAAGGAAGGCACTGAGGATTATAGATCATTAGCTACATTTCAGCCTGTTTTCTGGTTCTCAGCTCAGCTCTTTGATTCTTGTATTTGGATTTAATTGTGTTGCTTATATAATGGAAAGATTTCTCAGCCTCTCTGAATTGTTTTTCAATTTTTTTCTTGTGAGGGGCCAGTTCTTTTTTGTTAATGAGATCAAGCCAGATTTCCACTGAGACTGTGACTTTAGTATCATCAGACTATAATCTACCAAGACCCAATGAAAGTCCCTTCAATTGCTTTATCAAGTTTAGTGCCTTTCTGTGAAGGAATTTAGAGATTTAGGATATCATCATGGCTACATTTCAGTAATAATGATCACCTCAAACCATCTCACTTGTAGCATCATGAAAATCACCAATGTTTTGCATGTACACACAAAAAGTATCATTCCATAGCTCATTTGATCCTGAAGTTCCCAAATAAACTGATTTTCTGTGCTTTTTAAGATGGGCATAATTCTTTTCTATTTTGCCACTTAACACTGCCAATGTGTTTATTTTACTTCAGAATAATTACTTGTTTTCATTTCTTCAGTCCTTTCTATAGCTTATTTCCTACCACTGTCAGCGCTTGGTATATTAAGTCAGATAAATGAAAAACAATGATAAAACCCTTTAAAAACATACTGCATTTATTTTCTGAAGAAAGAAATAGGTTCTTTACAACCCAGCCTAAAGAGTGCACAAATTGGTCCTAAATGTGAGATCAACTTCCCCCCCCCATTACTGGGAGTAGGGTACAGATAGAAAACAGAACCTCACCCTTTTAAAAATATTTGATCCTAAAAACCCCAACAGCATGTTTATCTGTATACAATAACCTACTATAAAGCTGACTGATTTCACTTATACTGGTATGGCACCATTGCAATTACAATGGGTTTGATTCTGATCTTGCTTACAATAAATACTTCTACATCAGTGGAACTCCACTGCCCTTATTCATCTCTCCCTTGTACCACAGAGAAACAGGAGTAACGCTACTGAAGCCAGTGCAGTTACTGCAGCATAAATCTAGTGTGAGCGAGAGGATTATCAGGCCTATCCCATCTATTTTCCAATATTTTGTTTTGATTTGTTTACAGCTCCCTTACTGAACAGCATGTCAGGCCAGAATGTCAAGTGTATATGTGAGCATGTTATTTACCAGTGGATACAGCCTAAACAGCAGACCGTTCCTAAGAATGATTTTTGCCTCAGTGTCTTTAAATATTTGCTTACCTTGAAGTACAAGTTGTTCCACTGACATCAGTGGGATTGCTCATGTGCTTAGTGCTAAGCCCCTGCATAGTGGGCTTGCTGGATCAGGGCCTTGTAGATTACTGCTAATGTAACATATACCATATAATGTCTAGATTTAATGTGTGTCCAGCAGTTCATCAAAACCCAGGGATCCTTTCCAGAGGGAAACATCTCCATCCTGTAATCCATGTTGAGAATCACTCTGCGCAGTAATGCATAAAGGCTACAATACACTTTCTAGACTACCACATACCATGCCCAGAGGGAGCAGATGAGCAGCAGCAATGCAAAATAGAAAGAGTATATGAATAAGTTTTATGATTTAATTGATGGCCAAATCCTTTTTAGCTCAGTCATCCTAGTTGTCCCAATGTCTCAAATGTGACAACTCACATGAGTAAGGCAAGCAGGATCTGGCCCTTTAACACACCCTTCCAGTTAACGAGTAGCATTGCTCAGGCTCCCTTATAAGGAAAATAAGGCATCCCATTTGCAGTGCTCATTGGAGTGCACTGTGAAAAAAGATGTATGAACTGCATGAGAAAAAGGAGCTGCAAGTAGATACAGAGGTAGAATGAAATTAAGGGCTCTGTTAGGGTGAAATTAACCCAAATGAGGCAGGCTGATAGATGACATTCCGTTTCTCACAAGCCCCATGGTGGAGTTGCCAAGGAATGCTGCCTACACCCATGTGTGCCTCGAAAGAGAGGTCAGTGCTACCCCTGCACAGGCTAGTCTGATGATATTACTGGAGTTTGGTCTGGGAAAGCCCACAAGAGCCCCTCTATACAAACGTCATAGCCGTAATATGCTGCTCAAATGGCTTTGAGGATTAGCAGCCACTGTTTCGGCTCACAAGGTGTAGTAGCAGCCAAAAAGGGTGTCATGCTACAAAAACATATTTTGGCCCTGGTCTACAGGAGTGGAATTTAATCTCTCCTCAAACTCCTCTGATTTCACCCTCAGAAGGGGTGATTACTGGGCATTAGGAGGGTGAAATGGATTTCACTCACAATGAATAGAAATGAAAGGCATAGTAACCAGTAGTCAATGAGTGATTTATCAAACAAAGGGATGGCATATTTTCTCCATCACTCAATTCTGTGTATTATCATTGCGATCTGTGTTTTTAAAGCACAAAGTCACAAAGCTTTTCCCTCTTTTGGTTCCCAAACAAATTGGTAAAATGTTTCCTAATTGTGTATGTGACTGCTTGTGAAGGGGCACGGCACAAAGCAGAGCAAGTGAAGTAGGATGCTGTCTTTGAAATTTCAGAAAGTTACCAGTGTTGTTAATTGAACCAGGCTTTTGCTTCAGCCAAAAAGTATCACTAAATTATCATAATCCACAACTGTCACCCCACTCTTGAATCATCTTTTTGGTTAACAAATATGTTGATTTTAGTAAGATTCTGACATCACAAGGGTGTAACTCTGTTGACTCTAATGGAATGAATCCTGATTTATTGTCTGTTTGAGTGGAAATTTGGGCCTATATTGTCCAATTATAAGAGACATGGTTTGTATGGAGCAATGATAGCCTAAATAAACAGGTTTTTTTCTCCCGCTGTGTTCAGTACAATATATTTTTCAATGGTGATCATAAAAGAAAATAACTTCTTTTGATAGAGACATTTTCTGGCCATTAATGAGCTAAAAGGGCTTTGTTCCTGTAAAAAAAATTATCAAAAGGGAGTAAACTCTTCTTTACAGACGTTCTGACCAGCATTCTGTAGGAAGGACTAAAGCCTCTGACAATGCCAGACTTTTGTAAACTAAACTATTGCAAGTAGTATTGTCAGCCAATGTAGATCCTACACAGAATTACTCTGGTTGATGTCGGAACTATGGCTACCTCAACTACCCTCCCTTTTGATTTGAGTCAAACAGAGAAAAGTCCGGTTAATTTTTATTTAAAATACTAATGAAAAGCCTTATTTTTAAAACAGCCATAAAATTTTTACACAGTTACCAGCTGTAGGCTGAGTGTGCATTGTCTCGGTGTGTGCTGGCTCTACGCAGATAGCTGGCACAGCAGATTTAGTCGAACTGCCAATGAGACCACAGACTCGGTTCAGTGGCAAAGGTGCTCGGGCAGGTTTATAGTTGATGAAGCATGGTCCTTGTTCCCTGGATCAATGTCTACAGTTACACTAGCACAAGTATACCCATTACAATGGGTTTGTCTCAGTGGGTGGTGGGACCTTCCGCTCCCCCCAGGCTGGATAAAGGTACCTCCTCTGTATTACCCCTCTGACATGGTTAGTTACCATCCCTTGCTTTGTAATGTTGGTTTGATCACAATATCTCTATCCCTTACCCTGTCATCTTAACCTTATCTTTAGGACAGGTCAGTGTGTCCCTGCATCATCTTTGGGTAGCGTGTTATACCATAACCTTGTATAGGGGTGTTCTGGTACTCCCCTTCCGGAATACGTTTATGTGAACACTTAGTGCCTAGGAGCGCTTGTGTTTTTGCAACACCAGCTCTGTTCTTGCCAAATTCATGTATCAGATAGTGAACTTGTGAGCAGGCATCAGCTTTGTAACAGGGCCTGACTTTTGCTCATAGCTTCACTTGCTAACTTTGCTTTATCACAGTGAGGCCTGACTTAGGCCTCACACCAGGCCCCTTATACCAGACCTCATGTCTCAGGCTCTCTCTTTCTACTACACCTACACCTACACCTACACCTACACACACACACACACACAGATCCTTCCTATGGGCCTCTGAGTGACTAGTACCTTCTTCATTTACTCTATTCTGGATACAGACTGTCTTTATTTTTGTGACTTGTTCAGTGAGAGGTCTTTGTGGCCACTAACTAATAATACATATTAATAATATTCTGTTCTCTGCATTTGTTGGCTAGATTTTATAACAAAGAACAGAAATGAGCACAGTAAAAATAACTCTTTGTAATGGGTTCCCCCAAGTACTGTACACATAGGAAACGTTAATGACAGAAATTTGAGAGACTTGTGGTCTAGTGGTTAGAGTGGTGAACTGGAAATCAGGATTTCTTGATTCTATTCCCAGCTACTCCATTGTGAAGCCTGGGCAAGCCAGCTTTACCCATTTGTAAAATGTCGCTAATGCTACCTAACATGGTTGTATTATGAGGCTTCAGTAATTAACATTTGTAAGATGCTTTGAGATCCTCAGATGGAAGAGAATCTATATGCGCTATTGTTCTCCTAGAAAATTGCAAGAGGGAGTGAGGGATGCTCTACTCACGAGGATTGCTTGGTTGTGAATCCATTGGAATCATGAGCTTGGCACGTGTGGCTCGGCGGGCAGCGAGCGAGCGCTCTAACGTGGACATGCTACTTCCCATGTCCTCTGTATCAGGACCTAGTGGAAAAGCAACACAAGTGGCTAAGTTAATAATTGCTATACACCAAACTGTTTCCCTCTTTACCGTGTATCTTGCAGTAAAATGAACGGATATTTTTTCAGACATTTATTATTAAAACCGGTCACTTAAAGGGCATCATCTCCTAAGAGCTGCACAGACTACTTTGGACACCATTCCTGACTCAAATGGTTGTTTCTCATTTTCTTACAACCATCTTTAAATGTAAATTTCTCCGTTTGCAATTACATCCGTGCTGCTGAAACAAAAATAGCTTTATAAAAATGACCTTCGCCTCTCCTTCAACATTACTTGTTACAAGTTCAAACAAAGTACCACGGCCAGAAGTTTCAAATTTGGATGCAGAAAGTTGGACATCTAAATCCACAATCTAGTGCCTAATTGGCCTTATCTTCAGAGATACTTTATATGCACCAACTAAGTCCCAGCCACTTCAGATGATTGGCTCTGCAGCTACAAAAATCAGGCATTATATTTACATATTGAAATACAGATGTAGGTATATTCAGGTAACCAAAAATTAAAAGTTTTACTCCAGTTACACTCATACAGAGATATTTGGTGTACCCAAAGAAGCTAGGGTAAATGTCTCTGCTCATGGAGATATTTTGCTTTGAGTGGGATGTTTGGTACAGTAATTCCCAATGAAATGGAAGATATGTTTTCTGGTTTCCAGATTGTATCATATTTCATATGTATATTAAATTTATATCAAACTAGTCGTTGTACCACCCTGGCAAAAATGTGTTTATTATTACCATAACAAAATTAACAGAATTTATTTGGTATCTGAGTAATTCACCTCGATTTTGCCTACTTATCTCCATTGGAGCTATTACTTTTTCAAAGCCTCTGAGCAACTCACAAACCTAAAAAAAAAAATAAAAAAAAAAGGCTGCCACAAAACTTTCCTTCTTTCCTTTTCTTTATCTTGGTTTGATTTTCAGGACTAAAATCTCAGTCTTACACCAGTTTCTGGTCCAAAATCTAGTAAATACATAGGAATAGGACAATATGTTTGATTCACCTGGATAGTTCTAGGATTCCCAATATTATAAAAGCATTTATATCTGGCCTAGATGTTTGAATGTGTTTGTATCTAGCCCTTATGCTTAGGCAACTGGTGTGCTGTGACCATTGTTTATCTTCGATCTGATCCAAAGTTCATTGAAGTCAGTGGAAAGATTCCAGTTGATCTTAAAGGGTTTGGATCAGGCCCAATGATCCCCTTACATCTCATTTTATGATTAGATTATAAAGTCTTTGGGACAGGGATAACATTTATGTTATATGTTTATAAAGTGCCTAGTGCAGTGAGGGAGGAGTATTTAGGTGCCAAGCCAATACAAATTAAAAACAAACAAACAAAACAACCCTGTAAGAAATCAAACCCTAAAATCCTGGCAGCAACATACGATTTTAGAGGTTTGAAATCCTATTGGGTCTGCCATTTATTTTGCACTAAAGCCTGTACCTCTTATGGTAAGAATGGAATAGATATGCAACCAACAGTAGCAGCTGCAGAAATCTAAGCATTTACCATCAGGTATATCACCAAAGAATCCACATTATTTAAAACCCTATGTTATTTTCAAGATTAACCTGCCTCTGTTACTCATGAGTGATGCAGCCACTGCAAACTGATGCCAAATATGTTTATATTTTGAATCTATATATTACTCCCTGCTCCTCCTCCCCCCCCGCCCCGCCCCAATAGATTTCATTACTGCAAAAAAAGTTTCTCTAGCAAAAAAGGAAGCCTGTGCTGTGCAATGTGCTTTATGGATAGAAAAAAAAATCTAGTCTGCCTATATGCTACACTTAAAATGCATTTTTTGCATTAGAATTTCTCTTTCTCTGGGCCAAATGTTGACCTGCCGTGTCCTCTATGTAGAGCCAGCAACTGCGCATTAAAAGTACCATAGTACACACTTTGACTAGTTGGTTCATACAGTGGGGTCCACATGGCCAATTAGTATATTCAGGCTAGTGCACTGTATATTTACACCCTGGCTTGCTTGACTGTGTAGATAAGCTTTCAATAACATTTGAGTTTTCACTGAAGGTCTGAGCCCGCCATGTTAGAATGTAGCAGAAATCAAACATGATGCATCTCCTCCTAATTATAAACCAATGCAAGTAGCAAGTCATGCTGGAAAAATAAAATATACCTCCTCTGCAGACACTATAGATTTGCTCAATGTTTGATTTCTTGAAATATCATTCTTATCCATTAAAGCAATTGGGAATATTTGAGAATGATAAGCTAAAACCTTCCAATGTTAAATAAAATATATGCTATTCATCAATTGTGGGTACAGGTGATTTGTCATTCCCTCACTTCTCAATTTTAGCGTATGTACTGCCCAACTCTTATTGAAAGTTACCCATGCATGCTAGTCATGATTTTATATCAGGGCTAATCTACTCTAGAAGTGCTACAGTGGCGCAGCAGCACCGATGCAGCTGTGCCACTGGAGAGCGTCTGGTGAAGACACTCTATGCTGATGGGAAAGCGCTCTCCTGTCAGCAAAATAAAACTGCCTCTGTGACAGGTGGTAGCTATGTTGGAGGGAAAAGTTCTCTTGCCAACACAGTGCTGTTTACACTGGCGCTTATGTTGGCGTAACTTACATTACTCAGGGGTGGCGTATTCCTGCCCCTGGGTGACATAAATTATACTGCCGTAAGTGGTTGTGTGTACAAACCCACAGACAAGAGGTATCTGCCAACTCTCACAATTTTATTATGAGGCTTTTGATATTTGGTGTGTTTTTTAGAGCCCCAGTTGTTGGAATTAGGTTATCACCTGAGAATCCCAGATATCTTTTTTTGTTAAGTGGACATGTCCAGCCCTCATGGCTTCAGAAAAAAGCGTGACAGCATAAACTCTAAGTGCTCCAGCACAAGACAGCAAATAAAAAGAGCCTAAAATTAATTATTTTTAAATCTCCTCATTTTTAAACCGATTTTTGGAGGGCTCGATTTGTGATTTTTTAATGCCTGGCGCTGACAATGCCACCAGAACGTTGTGCCTGTTAATCACTGCTGGCACTGATGGAGGGGTCCCTCAGCGGTATTCTGACTGACTTGAACAGAATCGCTCTCCAGAATGGTAGCAAAGCACATTTTAGAGGAAACCATTGCAGTATCATTTACCAGTGTACAGTGTGTATTTCCACCCTGTGACAGCTTGATTGTGCTGGCTGGTCCCCTTTGGTGGGTTTAAACTCCCCAGGTCCCTACATCTAGGAGTGTGAGAATGGGAGGATGGCAGGTCCATGGACAAGCATTATGAGCACCCTTTTCTCTCTCTGACACATCTGGGTATGGCTAGGCCAAATACGGATCATAGCACCCAGTTGATTGATTTCAGGACTGACTGCCTTATTCTGGCCCCAGAAAGAGAACATTTACATATCACAACAGAGGCTTGAAGTTAAGAACAGCTCCCAGCAGGTTAGAGTTAGAACATTTCAATGAGCGCAACGCCAGCGACATTACCAGACTGTGAGGCACTCTTGCTGCCCAGCTGAGTTTCAGACTGGCTGTGGCTGACTGGCGTGATGTCTTGACAGCTCTGCATTGGCGAGTCTCTTCCTGAGGGATCAGAACCTGATGGCTTTTCAATATTCTTCATCTCCATCTCTTCATGGTGGATCCAGAGGTCTGGAGGCCTCAAATCTTTCTGGCTGCCCTTCCTTTTACCAGCACTATGGGTAGCACGCTTTCTATGGAAAAAGTCAAGATTGAAATCTAAGAAAATGCTACCCCAGCCCCCCAAAAAGCCTTTAAAAATTATAGACTCATAGACTCATAGACTCATAGGTCAGAAGGGACCAATATGATCATCTAGTCTGACCTCCCACACAAGGCAGGTGATCTCTTCTTGGGAGACCCAGGTTATGCAACAAAAGAATCCATTTGGGTTTGTCCTACAAAGCTTAAGAACCAGTCATCATCTGGCTGCTATGCATTTAGACCTCTAGAGATAAATATATTATAACAATCATATGTTAAATCCCCAGGACATGGGGATTGGTGCCAGGTGTCTCACTGTGTAGCACCAGCTGCTTGCTGATCCATGAAGTGGCACTGGTGTTAGATCCAGATGAGGCTACTTGCCAAGCCTTTAGAGCTAGACATAAGGTGTCTCATGAGAGCATATGTTTAGGAAATGAATGAAAGGGGCAAGTGAGAAGAAATACTGCTGTTGCTCCAGGGCATGTGTCAACTTGGGGCTCAACATGGTAGGTGATCTGTGCACCAGCTGATGTGCAATTGGAGAAAAAAAATTCCTTCCAGAAACAGGGGAATGGTAAAGTTCCTCCCGGGAAGAGTATAATTTCTGATTAATGCACAGTATATTCCTACAGTGCTCGGCAGATCTCATACTTCCCATAAACAGATACAGCACACATTATACTTCCTAAAAAATACATTAAAACATGATTTTTATCACACAAAAGCTAAGAAATTCAGAGTGATATGTCCCACAGCAACATTAATTTTGTTCCTTATGTATATTCATTACAATATGTTCTAGCCTTACAAAACCATACATCATGTGTATATATACACAAAACACATGCACTCACATTCATCCAGCTACATATATGCATCTACTGTTAAAGAAAAAGTATTCAACTTAAATATAGTTCAAGAGCTCTCTGTTTCAGCTATCTAAGAAGTCTCATTGGAGTTGCATTATTTAAACTCACTTTAAGTAAACTAAAAATATGGAAAATGTGCAGCTCCTCTGTTTTATTTTTAATGGAGTTATTTGCTTAACAAATGCCTGAGCATTCACATAGCTTTTTTCATCTGCAGATCTAAAAGCACTTTACAAAAGTGGCTAAGTATAATCCAGTTTAGAGGAGAAGAAAGTGAGACGCACACTGGTGAGGCCAAAATTTTCAGACTGGTATGTACGTTTAATCATCAGAAAAAACAGCAGCTTGATTTTCACAGGTGCTGAGCCCCACAAGTTATTCACCCCAAGGTGCATTTTGTACATCTGCTAAGTCATTATAGACCTGATTCAGAGCCCACTGAAGTCAATGGAAAATCCATCATTAACTTCAATGGGAGCTGCATTATGTCCTGTGTGTGTCTTCTATATTAGCTTACCTTTTTTATAAACTGCTGTACTGGTGGCAGTTTAAAAAAGTTAAGAAGTGTTATATTTCAGTAAGAGAAATTTGAGTAGATTTAAGAATTTAAGTCACTCTAAGCGTTTAAATCTCTTTAAGCTATTTTTAAGTACTCAGGGCCTGATCCAGCAGTCTGACAATATGTATAACAAACACATAAATCAGTGAAAGTTTTGCATACAAGAAGACCCTACGAGCAGGTCTTTTTCACACAGGTTTAATATCACATTCAGAGCCAAATTCTGATCCCACATAAATCAATGGGAAAAGTTCTATAGGCTTTAAGGGGACTAGGGTTTGGGCCTCAATTCTTCATGCAGCTGCCTTAAAAGCTTAAACTAGTTTAAATTCTTACAGTGACTAGAATTCTAAAGCTGTTTTAATATTTTAGGTCTTGATTCACAAAGGGACTTAGGTGCCTAACTGCTATTTTAGGTGCCTAGGTCCCAGATTTAGGCACCCCTAGTATTCACAAACCCCCCACTCAGCTGTCGTTTAAACCTGTAGGTTCTGAAACTCACTCGGTGCATAGGTTTCTGCAGAAGAGCTCCCGAAGTGCTTTCATTTCTGCCTGTGAGCACACACACTGCCATCTCACTCTAGGCATCCAGACACCTAAGCTCCAGTATGATTCATGAATCTGAGGAAAACAGGCAATCCTCTGCCTGCAGGATCCAATTGGGTAGGTGTGCTCAGAAGATCACCTAGGTCTACACAAACTAGTGCGGGAAGAAGAAGGAGGAATTACCTCATAACTTTTAGCCCAATGGTTAGGTACTCACCTAGGATGTGGGAGACCCCTAGTTCATGTCTCCCCTCTCTGCCTGATAAGGAGAAGGGAATTAAACAAGGATCTACCACCTCCTGGGCAACTGTCCTAACCACCAGGATATATATTCTCACTCTCTCTCCGGCCCAATGACTCTTTAATTAATTACCTAAAGTGGAATAGCTGCAAGAGGAGAGATTGAGGGAGCCCTATGTCAGACTATCAGTAGCTCAGTGACTCTTCTAAGAGGAGGCAGAACCTTGTTCAAACCCCTTCTCATAATCGGGCAGAGGGGGAATTTGAATATTGCAATATCTACGTCCCTCTGTGAATCTCGTCCTTAATGTTGTGACAGCTCAAAGAGTTTCAGGGAGAGGGAGTAGGGACCAATCCCAGTCTAGAGTGGAGTTGCTGTGGGTGGGTGTTGGGGGGAATATTTCATAAATCTCCAAATAAACTTGTGATAGACTATTCTTGTGCAGCCCATGTGAAACAAAGCCCACAGAATCTGCCTGTAATTACTGTGCATGCAGTCTGTTATTTTCAATTTTCTAATAAAGTTACATGTGACTGTAAATAGGGATTAATGTCATTCCAACCCTAATGACAAAATTGCTACAACAATGCTATTATTACTGGGGATAGGGGGTCGGGGGGAACAATTAAAGATTTACTCTGGTTACACTGTTTATTTTCACAAATTACTGATAGTCTCATAGCCCATGAGTGGTAAAATGAATCCAAGTCATGAGTGCATAATAGAAAGTCCACAATAATAAGAGAAAATAAATCAATCAACCCATAGAATGTTTCGGTCCTGATCTGGCACAGTGCCTTGCCCCAAGTACAGTGGGAGGCAGTATCTTGCCACACCACGCCCGTAGTCTCTACTGATGGGCTGTTCCATTTTATACGCAACATAATATGAGGACACAGTGAGCTAGGTTATGAACCCCATTACACCAGCAATAAATCTGAGTGATTTTTCTGAAGCTCACAGTGTTACTCCAGATTATAGTGTGAACAGAATCCGGGCCATTGTCTTTGTTCTGCTTGTGGGGGCAAGGTGGGAGAACAAGGAGTTTGGAATTGAGAAGTTTATATCAGGTGTCTGTGGTTTGGTTGATGCCCAGTTATTAAACAACAGGAAATACACCAATCCTACCTATTACAATGAGGTGTTTTTTCTCAGATCACATGTAAAAAATAGAGGTTTGCCCTTAAAAAATGTATGTTGTGACAGCCTGATAGACTAGCATAAACTGAGAGCCAGGAACTCCTGAGTTCTAATTCTGCTGTGCCATTTATTTTCTTACTTATTTATTTACTGAGCCCTTGTTCACAATCAGTTAAACTGAATAACATTTACTTACTACTGCTATCTCACATGGGAGTCATGAACATTCATCTGTTTGTAAAGCGTATTGAAGAAATACGGTGCCGAGTGCTACAACTATTAAATCTTAAATGTCCGTTTGGTAATTTAATTAAAAATTAAGATCTACTGCTCTTTATTCTTTAACTTTGCAAGACACACACCCAGAGTATGGCATTACGCAGCACACCTTATGGAACGCTCTAAGACAGTACATGTAGAATCTTTTAAGACAGCTCTTTCCACTTTGCTGAAACATTGCCTATTGTTATGCAGGCACTATCCTAAATAGCTAGGATGAGGCAAATAAGTGAAGACATAGCTGATAACTCATTAGCATCAGACCTTGGAAAGAATGTTTTGTCCCCTGCAGGAGAACAGCTTTTTGTGTCTGATTTAAACCAATTATTGTACCATATCATAACTCTTGCAGCAGGTAGGGATTCTATCCCCCTGCAGCTGTAGATAAATAAATAGAACGGAAGCTCAATGAAGCCCTTTGCAATTCACCCCATTTGCCCTGACAGCATCGTAAATATAACAGTTGTCTGCACTTTTGTTTTTGTAACAGGCTGCAGTAAAGGGAACTCAGATGGTATAAAGGTGCTAATAAGAAAAAATCTCTTTGCAAATGAGAAGTGATTTCACTTTCAGCTCAGTTATTTCCTGCAGGTTACCATTAAAGGAATGGAAATGACATGTCTTCCCCACCACCATTCACAGCACCAACAAATGCAGCCTAATGCCTGGCAGGCAAGAGTCAAAAACATAAGCTGCAGCTAATGAGCAGTGTCAAGGTGGGAGATGCAGAGTGAAACTAAAAAAGCAGAAGATATATCCCAAGGGAAAATTACAGTCACATACTGAGAATGTCTAATGACTGCTGACTTATTTGCCTCAATTTTATTTTGCTTTCCTTTAAGTTTCCACTAGCTTCTCCTATCTCTATACACATTTGCTGCCATCAGTTATAATAGTACCTTGAAGGCAATCTTTATTTATTTCTCATACTTTTCCTTTACACGCTTCAGATGCCTAGCATCATATTCACTAATTGAAAACTTCTGAAGGACAATCTTCTATCATCTAAGTGCTGTACTTTGTAGCAGTTTAGGAACACAGGATTTACCTACTGGATCAGAGCAGCAGTCCACCTATGCCTTCTTGCAGTGGCCAGTACCCGAGTTTTCTGAACCTCTCAGGTTTTTAATTTGCATTGCACATATGAGATTTCTTGGTTTAGCTTGCTGCAAAATGCCATTAATAATCATTGTATTGTATAATCCAAGCACAATGTAGCTTACCATCCAGTCCTGACAAACTCCTGCAGCAGTGAATTCCACTGGCTATATACTGCATAAAGTAGAATCATAGAAACATAGGGCTGGAAGGCACCTAAAGATGTCATCTCTTTCATCCTCCCTTGCTGAGGCAGGATTAAGTATATCATTCCAGACTTTCACTGACAGGTATTTGTCTAACCTGTTCTTTAAAATATCCATTGACAAGGATTCCACAACTGGTAACCTGTGCCAGTGCTTTAATTATCCTTATTGTTAGAAAATTTTTAATATCTAACTTAAATCTCTTTAATACAAACTAAGGGCTATTCTACACAAGAAGCGTTATGACGGAAGAGCTGCACCGATGCAGCTGCGCTGCAATAGCATGCCTAGTAAAGACGCTCTATGCTGATGAGAAAGAGTTCTCTCATCTGCATAATAACTACATCTCTGCGAGAGGCGGAAGCTATGTCGTTGGGAGACCGTCTCCTCCTGACATAGCATCAGTGTGGACAGTGCTTAGGTCGCTGTAACTTCTGGTTGCTCAGGGGGATGGGCTTTTCACGCCCCTGAGACATATAAATTATATTTACTTAATTGGTCGTGTAGACCTGCCCTAAGTGGATTACTTTTTGTCCTACCCTCAACATCATCTTTATTAAAACCTTTTACATAACAGAAAACTGTTACCATGTTCCTCCTCAGCCTTCCTTTGTCTAGTCTAAACATGACCAATTCTTTGAACCTTTACTCCTAGGTCATGTTTTCTAGTATCATCTTTAATTTGATGTCTATTTACTGCTCTTTACTTTATGTTGTATTGTTTACTTATTGTTCTCCATCTGACTATCCACCTGTTGTTTCTTGTCTTACACATAGATTGTAAACTCCTTGGAGCAGGGACCATCTTTATATTCTGTGCTTCTATAGTGCCTAGCACAAAGCGGTCCTGGTCAATGACTAGGCTCCTAGATGCTACAGCAATACAAGCAAACAAATAAATACATGTATACATATGGGTACTAGGGAGAGGTAATACAGAAGTTAAATTGCCTGACCTTTTATTAATTAATAGGAAGACTGCACATGGGGATGGGGCAGAGCGCTGCCCCCCTGCACTGGCCAATGGGGACAAACAGATGCAGCTCTCACCTGAGGGAAGTACCAGTGGCCATGTTCCCAGTGCATGCTACTAAACTCCTAGTACTTCAGAGGATATGGCTAGTGGGATGTGTCAGAATATGAGGCAATCTGACATACTTCAAGAGCTGTAGCACCTGCTGTAGGTACAACGAAATAAGGTAAACCTGAATGCTTCATCATCCCACCTTCCTGTTTTTTATAGACATCTAAAGTACTGGAAAGCTAGTATAGCTGATATTTAATTCCTCCCTGAAGTCAGACAGAAAATAGTTATTAGGTCTCCTAGTCCATCCCTCCATCCATGCAGTGTTTCCTACAGTATATTTTATTGTGCTTTGCCCAGTCATGTTTTAAATGTCTCAAGCAGCATGGCCTTTCCTGCTCATGGAAGATTACTGTACAGCATAAAAGCTTTCACCATTTTTATGGGGTCACTCATATTCAACATGAATCAACCTTTTCTTGATGTCATTTCATTCACAGCTTTTGAAACTTAATGATGAGTTTAAAATCAGAGACAGGTCCACACTGGAAGCAAGGATACAAAACCCCTTGATTCAGCTCAGGTATGATCTGAACGAGAAGCATTAACTCCAGTACCCCCAAATCTGAGAAAGTTCGACTTCTAACTTTTAGTTCTGCAGCTCGATCTCAAATTTCCTTGTTTATTTATTTTTATGGAATGACTTTCTTCCTTCCTCTACACTTTCAAGCATCAACAAAAATCAATGCAATAGACTTTTGACTTGCACTAAGGCAAGCACACATTTGTTATCCTCATAAGCAAGTGGTTAAAGGTTATGTAAAAAAATTCAGTCTTTCACAATAGTATAATTGCTAAATAATTTTGACTCAATTAACTAGTAAAACCCAGCTCCATGGCAAATTAGGTGACTTCAGTAGAATTTTTTCTTCTTACACAAAGGCCAGATGTCACCTTAAACTTTCTTGATTTTTCATAAAGCGAATGGCAAAAATGTTGTGCCCTACACTGTCCTTTTATAATGTATGGAAATGGTCTCAAATATTTTTCCAGTGCTGTTTTCTGGCATTTTCTTAACATATATGAATAACAGGAATACAGATGTTGACTTTCTTTTTCTAGGAGACACTTTGGATGACTAGAGTAGTACCACTGGACAATGGCCTCACAATTCTGAGCTTGAACTCCATTTTTCAGCTGAATGGGGAGAGGATGTCAACTCAGACAGTCTAGTACATAGAAGGCATTATCAGATATGCAGACAGATTAGATTTTTCCTTAAATCAGTTACATTGATTTTCCCCTCTGCCTGAGCACTGTTTGATGCAGGAGAGAAAGGGGTGGGCCATGAGGGGGCTGGTTCTGACTGTCTGCTTCTCAGAGTCAGCCTTGGGCCCCAATAAATGTTAGTGCTACTTTTTAGCATCTCTAACTTGTGCCCTAGCATGCCTCTCCCATTCTACTGTCTGCTCCCAAAGTGCTCCATCCAGGGTAGGCCATGCGGGGCAAAGGGCCTGGAGCTGGGAATTCTCATATGACAAGGAAATTCTCTCCACTGGCCAATTGTATTCAGTTTCCAGAACCCTTGCATGCCCTGAGTGGCAGAAAGTGGCTGGATCCAATTACACATTTCAGCCTAAAACACCACATCCTCTCAACGTTCATTTGAGGACTAAGAGAGCTGAAGCTTAAATCCTTGCCAATATCATTTTTAAAACCTAACAACAGAACAGGCATCAAAGAAGTGACCACATTTTTCTGTGTTCAGGTATTTGCCACCAACGTACTTCCTCTGTTGCGCTGAAGAACGCCTGGTGCAGATCACAGCCACGATCACCACCACCACCACCGTAATGACCCCAACGGTGACCACAATGATTACTAGAAGATTGCTGTTCTTTTGAGGGGTTACACTGCCGTGTGGAGGGTGCATCTGCCCTATGGGAGGTTCTGAAAAAATATAAACGATGAGAGATGTTTCATCAGCAAAGTTTAAGAACAGGGTGTAAAAAACCAGACATGATGGCCAATAACATTTGCCAGAGACTGCTAGATCAGGGGTGTAGATCTTTTGCCCACCAGATTGCCTGGATAAGTTTGTCCTCAGTTGAAAGAGGCAACGGGAAAAAAAAGACATTCTATGCCACACAAATATGTCTCTCACATAAATGATGAAAGGTCATGGTTTATGAGAAATATCCTACTTATTTCATGCCCAAGAAGACAAATTTCTTTGACACAGCGTGATCACAATTTACCCCGCTTCCCCTTCAGAAGCCACCCATAAAAAGGGCACAATTTAAAGCCTGTCTGAGGTGTATGAATTCTACTGAAAAACAGACAGTGGGTTCAGAATGGTGTCATGAAGTACTGAAATTTATGTTTCACTGTTTCAGTGGCATAGCAAACAGGAAAATATTAAAGCAGTAAAGACTAAGGTGTAAGGCATTTACTGGGGATTAATGACCAGCCATTTGCATAGGACAATATGGTATTTGGCTATTTTATCTGATAATGGATCCTATGAAGACTATGATGAGCTAAGGAAAACCATAAGATGATGACACAAGTTTGGAGAAAAAGAAATAAAATGAACAACTCATCAGAGTTCAGCTGGAAGGGATGCAGAAACGAAAAGAGTGCGACAGCATGTCAATAACTTCATGAGCAGAGTCTGTCAAGAGTTTTCAAACAGCATGATCCTCCTAAAAGCCCCGCTGTAACTTAAAAAGAAAAGGGAAATCATTTTGCCTTTATTAGAACTGAATGAGCAAATGACAAAGGTCAAACCTTTCTAAATTGCATTTTTAGCTGGTCACAAATGTAATTTTATTGTAACTTTCTATCTTTATTCTGTATTGCATTGTCATTTCTTTAAATAACAAATTGATTTGCTCAAATGAATTGACTTTTTCTCATAGCTCTCTTTCAGGCAATGGAACACGACAAGCAGTTGTGAGTTTCATGGCTTTTGTCATTAGAACAACCTAGTACAGGAATTCAGTAGTTTTTTCATTTCCATATTTTGTATAAGAGCTTGGAGGAATATGACATGTACGGCAAATGCCTTTAAAATAAAATTAGCCCTTCCTCCCTCTGTAGCTCAGGCATCCTCTGTTGTCTCTGCAAAACTCAATTTTCCCATGAAGCAGCAACCGTTAACCCATGTCTGTAAAATTGCTGTCAACTACCTGCTATAACAAACAAAGGTCCAAGATAGAACCTTTCTGCAGGCTTTTCAGTACATTTTGTCTCAAAAGCCTAGTTAAACTATAAACGTCACAGAGCATGGACTATGCTTTCTTCCATGTCTTGTACTGAGCACGCAGTTGATGCTTAAATAACAATTATTATTCCTATAAAAACAGTATAAATGACAG
Organism: Mesoclemmys tuberculata; assembly: GCA_007922155.1. Lineage (NCBI taxonomy): Eukaryota > Metazoa > Chordata > Testudines > Chelidae > Mesoclemmys > Mesoclemmys tuberculata. The sequence continues at coordinate 14,976,287 of ML675629.1, read as the reverse complement.
GTCTGGTGTTCCATTCATAACCATGTGAAGCAGAAGTAAGTCCATGGATTCACATCAGTGTGAAATTGATACAAGAGGGAGGAAATGACTAACGGTTTATTTAGCTTTTGCTCTCACAATCGAGGATAGTGATTCATGTAATAAGGTACTGACTGGATTTGTCTGATCATTACTTAGACTATCCTGAACTGTTCACAAATTTTTCTCGCAACAAGAAGTCCTAGATGCCAAAGCCTCCTTTATCTCGTTGAAGCCAGGACAATAACACCTTCCTTCAATCAACAGAACTGGTACATCAAACTTAAAAAAGAAAAATACTGTAACAACAACTTAAAGGCATATCCAGAGAGCAGTAATCATTTTAGCACACACATTACCTTTAGCATCTGAAAATATAAACCACAAATTGATATGTTCTAAAGGGAATAGGAAGGGGTTTAAAAAAAAATTACAGTATCTCTCACATCTTAATAGAACATTTACTGAAAAAGACTAGAGAAGCTTCCATTAAAAAGAACACCATGTTAAATAACAGCCTTAACCCTAATGTTCAGACAAGATAATATCCCTTGGAAACATCCAATTCTATCAGAGATTTAAGATTACACAGTAAATATTAATTATCTGGAGTCAGATTGATTATTTGGGTTTCAAGCAAAAATGTTCAGCTTCACTGAAGTGGAATATAGCAACACAAATGTAATTATTAGCAATTATTGCACTTCCTACAAGGTGGCCCATGTCCCCCAAACAAGCTGTTATTCTACTGTACAACTTTTCTGTATTGTATGCTATAGGGGAGTTACAAAAGTCTTCATCGGTTCTTGATTTTTAAATGTTTTGTGGCATTTTTTTAATAATGAGAAACAGCTTTAGAAATGTTTGTTTATATATGAACCCTACATTATGTGTTGAAATTTCTGTTGATAATCCTATAGTTGGTAAAATTATCTAAATTCAATGCCTGCCTTGATCTGATAAAAGAAAATTCTTAAGTAAAAACAAAGTAAGGTACTAATTAGATGGATCTGACTTTATCTAAGATACCATTACTAAGTTGCTTATAGCAGCATGAGCTATGCCTAAAATACAAAACATTCATTTATCAACTGGTAAAATATAGCAGGGCAATGTTATTGAGTTCAGTATTCCCTCCCTGTCTTGTCTGTGGAAAGTAATCAGTCTGATTTAATCAGTTATGTGACTTGTAAAAATTGTGTATTTTCCAGAGTGGCTTTATACAGCACTTCAGGTGTTCTGTTCTTCTCATTTGTTCAATAATGTGAAAATACTAAAGCGCCATTAAGTAACGGGGAGGGGAGAGGTGTTGATATCATATCTAAAACTTAGTTGATAGTAGTCAGATTCAGTTAATCTTTAGTAATCCATAGCTTTTCCTCGTATCTTGCTATATCAGCTCAGGCTTAATTAATATTGCATTTGCCAACAGCATGCTTAACACATTGAAACAAAATACCATGAAATACATTTTATGATGTTTTTCCTTTAAGATCTTTTGGTTCTTTATTTTATTTCTTGTACTTCTTATCATTGCTCTTATGATCCGAGATCTAACTAAAATATCTCCTATGAAGAAAATAGCCAACTGATTTTACAAAAAGCTTCTATTAGAGAAAGAATATCTTTTCAACTGGAAATATGACAGAGAATTTTTTTCTTTAACTTTGCCGGGTCACCTTCAAACAGTCAAAATAGATTTTTTTTAACCTGCCACACAAAGAAAGAGGACTTCCTTTTAGGACACGCTTTTTAATATGGTATAATTTCCTGTTTCTGTGGTTCACATTTGCTAAATCTACAATACATATAATAACTATTCAGTCATACTTAGAAGCTGCCGAGGGATAATTAAATTTTCTCAATTATCTGTTTCATTTTCCTCTAATCTCATGGTACCTCCCTTTTCTCTGACAGGCTACTTTGCACCAGTACTTTGCACAGAGATATCTCAGTTGGCAATGGACTATAACACTACTGCAGGTTTCCTCATAGAAATGTCTTATCAATGTCAGTTGTTGTTTTAGTTGGATTATGGGGGCAAAACACTTGGAAAGCTTTGTTTAAATTTCACTTAACTCCACCTGGTCTTCCTTTCTCAAGCATACTAAGGTCCATTAATTTATGTCTAAACTGTGATATGTGAAATATGATTTCAACTCATTGAAGCTGTGATTCCTCTTCTTATACTGGCCTAGTGGATGCAGGGGAAGCTGTAGACATGATATATCTTGATTTTAGTAAGGCTTTTGACACAATCCCACATGGCATTCTCATAAGCAAGCTACCAAAATGTGGTCTAGATTAAATGACTATAGGATGGGTGCACAGCTGGTTGGAAGACATACTCAAAGAGCAGTTATTAATGGTGTGCTGTCAAACTGAGAGGGTGCACATAGTGGGTTCTTGCAGAGGTCATTCCTGGGTCCAGTACTATTCAATATTTTTATTAATACTTGGATAAGGGAGTGGAGAATATGCTTATACATTTTGCATATAACACCAAGATGGAAGAGTTGCAAGCACTTTAGAGGACAGGATTAGAATTCAAAATGACCTTGACAAATTGTAAAATTGGTCTGAAATCAACAAGATGAAATTCAGCAAAGACAAATACCAAGTACTTCATTTAGGAAGTGAAAATCAAATGCCTAACTACAAAATAGGGACTAATTGGGTAGGTGGAGTATTGCTGAGAAATGTCTGTGGGTTATAGGAGATCACAAATTGAGCTTGAGTCAATAATGTAATGCAGCTGCTAAAAAGGTTAATATGATTCTGGGGTGTATTAACAGGAGTGTTGTATTAAGACAGGGGTGGTAATTGCCCCATCACTTGTGAGGCCTCATCTGTAATACTGTGTCCAGTTCTGGAGGTCATAATTAAGGAAGGATGTGGACAAATTAGAGAAAGTCCAGATTAGAACAACAAAGAGATAAAAACTTAGAAAAACTGCTATATGAGGAAAGGTTAAAAAATCTCGGCATGTTCAGTCTTCAGAAAAGAAGACTGAGGGGGGAACATGATAACAGTTTTCCAACATGTTAAGGGCTGTCATAAAGTGGATGATGATCAATTGTTCTCCATGTCCAATGAAGGCAGGACAAAAAGTAATACTCTTAATCTGTAGCAAGGGAGATTTAGATTAGGGCTGGTCTACACTGATGGCGGCAAATTCGTCACCATCACATCGATTGCTCTGGATCAACTGAGCAGTCTGTATAGATGCGCTCAGTCGATCCAGGAAGCGACGCAGGAAAACCCTTGGTAAGTGGCATAGCGCTGCGTCAAAGGGAGCGCTGTTCCCTGCGACGTAGCAAAGTGTGGACGCCGCATGGAGGAGATGCTGCAAAGTCGATGGGAGATACGCAAGTGATTTATGTCACTTGCGTATCTCCTGTCGACTGCCGCCGAATCGCTAAGGTAAGTGTAGACTGGGCCTAGGAAACCTAATTAACTATAGGAATAGTTAAAAGCTCTGAAATCGGCTTCCAAGGGAGGTTGTGGAATCCTCATCACTGGAGGTTTTTAAGAGCAGATTGACAAAACGCTTGTCAGGGATGGTCTAGGTTTACTTGGCCCTGCCTCAGAGCAGGGGCTTGAGGACCTCATGGTCCCTTTCCAGCTCTATATTTCTATGATTCTAGAACACAAACTATCACACTCTGAGTGGGATTTTGAAAATCTCACCCATGTATGCACTGGTCAGCCTTACAAATGGTGAAGAAGGTAGTGGGAAAGGAGAGGGAAGGGGGGTAGAGAGAGAGAGAGAGAGAGAAAGAGGGTTCCCTGCTGAGAAAAGGCTTATCAATGAAACTTAATTGGATGGAGTCTAGTTTAGTCTATATTTACCATTAAGGCTGCTTCTGTCAATCAAGTTCGTGTCAACTGGCCAATAGACCCCATCTCCATGACGACCTGTTAACAGAAAAACATGTGTCAGAAACAGAATGACAGATAAAATGAACTAAGAGAGATCTGCTGCTTGAAACAGAGTCCATCTGACAATATTTAAGCCATTAGACAGTGAGGAAAGAAGTAATTCTGTATGTGCATGAGAAAATCTATCATAAAAGTTGACTTTTTAAAACAAGCTGAATTTCAATCCTTTAAGACTTTTCCCTTTTGTAATTTTTTTCTCCAATAGTCCTTGTTAAAGTGACAAAATAAGGTGTGGCAGTAGTATCAGTCAGAATGTTCTTTCTTAAAAGCTGACAGATTTGATGGAAAAGTTAGTTCATAGAACAGATGACAAACATGCTGGTCTTTCCTTACGTTTCAGTGGTTTATGTTCACTGATGGCTCACAATTGACATTTCTTTGAGTGCAGGTAAATTGTCAATATTATTCTACAAGGTGACAATGCATCTCATATAATGTCTGGGTGTCTAGTATTCCTTCTGTTACTTGCTGAAGAAGATAGGTTTAAATATTTGATTATATTCTTGAACTAGGGAAAATAACCCCTGTAGAGTTCAGTTTATGAATGGGCTCTCTATTGGGCATTGTGTTTAATATTGAATCAAATCAGTAAGAAGAAAGTAAGAACACTGTAAAATTGTCAAATTTTTACACAAGATATTAAGGAAAAAAAATATAACATTTTACTCCAGCCCCAGAAATATTGTTCTTCATGGAATTGCCATCTTTTACATTGAAAATGCAGGAAGTTCAAAACTGATGACATGATTATTGTTGAAAAGAAATTACAAAATCTCCTTCTAAATTAGTCTTTATTTATTTATTAGTCTTTAAAAAAAAGAACATTTGCCCCATTTCATAGTTCTTTCACAGAAGTGGACTATGCACAGTAAACAATTTCAGGGAAAAATTCTCAATGGTGGTTATGTCCACCTTGAGCCACCCAGGTGATGACTCTGTGCTGTTGCCAAGGCCTGTGCCTATGCCTTCTCCATTTCTGCCAGGGTTGGTAGGGGGCAGGGTGGAACTTTTCCTATGCCCATCCTCCACTGGTGTATAGTCAATCAAGGGCTATAAGCCACTGGTAGAATGCAGTAGAGCTGTGGTGCAGGACAGAATCTGCTCCTAAGTCTGATTACTTTGCCAATTTAGGAATATTATTGTACTATACCAGCAACACAGTCCTAGTATGGATGCAGCTTATACTAGCAAGGCTGTGTTTCTGGCAGTATTGCTTATTCCACACCCCACCCAAAGCTCTGTGCAAAACAAGCTGTACAAGTAAAAGTGCAATTTTGCATTTATAACTGCATTTACATTATGGGCTATTGCTGGCACAGCTACATTTGTCAGGAATTGCACCCTTTCACATCCCTAACCATTATAGCTATACAGCAGATATCGGTAGTGTGGGCATGGCTTGAATAATGTACCTTCCCAACAGATAATGAGGTGATTAGGTAGATGGTATGAGTTAGTAATAAATCAGTTTCCTAGCATAGAGTCCTGGAACTTTGTAACTTCCATCTTTCAGATGAGACATAGAAATGAGTCAATGACCAGTTTTGGAAAATAAAGAACTGCTGAACCTTTTCAGAAGAGTCATAAGGGGGGCATGTAAACCAGAATGTTCTTGTTAAATTCCAACATGGATATCTAGTCTTTTAGCTACCTCAAATCCCTCAGTAGTTGCAACTGGAAAACATTTTTTTCATTTCCTACCATACGCTATTATTGTTGTGCATTGTTAAGCAGTTCCTGCATTTCATTCTAGAGACAGCTGAGTCTTGGGGGAGTATGAAGTGATTCGTATGTATAACATTGTCTATTTGTAAAGTGCTTTGTACTGAGAGGAACTATATAATGCAAGGTCATCATCATAGATGAGATCAACATAATCATCTTTTCAATCAGCCTAATTGCACAGCAAGTCTGCAAAATATTTAGCTGTAACTAGCAACAGGCAAAAGTGAGATGAATGTAGGATGCACTGTAATTCTATTTACAAAAACTACATTTCATAGTAGTAATATTCCTTGGATTGCACTAGAAGCTTTCAAACTAAGGGGATCCTGAGGACAAATTGTCAATAGATCCCAGTACACTGGGTGTCTCAGTAGGCGATATTGGTGGGTACTCAGTATTTGTTTAAAATATGGGCCTTACTTCTGTGTCTAAATGGAAGCCGAGCACTTGAAATATCGAGCCCCTACTGTCTGTTTTAACACCACTTTGCTCTTTAAAATACTAGAACTTTTCCAGGCACTATATGTCACATTAATTGATGTACAAATATTTAAAGACTGAAGGCAAACTAAAGGTTCTTTGATCCTCATGAAATCATGGATTGAATAATTGAGCAAAGTACAAACAACATGGCTATTTCAGAGTCCTAAGTCCAGAAGGGACCTTCAGAGCATCAAGTCTGACCTCCTGCACATCATAGGCAAAAAAACCTACTCAGTTACCCCTGTACTGAACCCAATATTCTGGATTAGGCTATAGTATTTACAGCTCTCAGGAGACCAAACTACTCTGTGCCACAGGCGGAGAATAGGAATGACTGAGGTGCAGCAATACCTAAACCCCTGCAATGGCAGGGTATTGATTTAGTGAGACTTCTTCTGCTGTTCCTCAACTGACTCCCATCAACTGAACTGCCCTACAGGCAAACCATGATGAATGTGACCAGAGTAAGAAGAACACCAGGATTCCAAAGATCAAATAACACTACAAAGCCATGTTAAAGCATAGGCAATATAGGCTTGTGCCTAGAGGCCCAGCTCTTCAAGTTGGATGATTGTAAATAAAATGAAGTTTCTAGCTCTAATAGTTGCTTTTGAAACCATGACCCATAGGTAACCAACACAATGATGTTGGCTTGAGTGGGCAGACATAATGAAACAATAGCTCTGAGAGGTATAAACTGTGCTATACCTCTCCCTGGGGTGTTACAGCCAAGACCTGCTGCCTTAAGAACACAAGAATGGCCATACCAGAGGCAGACCAGTGGTCTACCTAGCCCTGTCTCTGGCAGTGGCATTGATGCTTCAGAAGGAATGAACAGAATAGGACAATTATAAATGATCCGTCCCTGTCATCCTATCCCAGCTTCTGCCAGCTGGAGGTTTGGAGAAGACATCTGGAGAATAGGGTTGTATCCTTGATCATCTTGGCTGAAGGAGAAGAGTGCAGCCATAACCAGTTACCTAAGCAAATACACCCCAATTTCTGAGCTAAACAGTGGAGGGACTCTGCTGATACCCCTTCCTCTCTTGGGAAGGACCCTGCTTCTATTCTTAGGGGAAAGGATGCCCCATGATTCTCTGGTAGGTGAGGGGGACCACTATGACTGTGCAAAGGGGGAAGGCACAGGCATGTGCAGTGAGGTTAGAGGCATGGGGGATCCAGTGTTGTGGTGTCCCCAGATTCCCTTACTCTGCCACTGATCTACTTTACTCAGAAAAAGAAAAGCCTATAACATGTTTTTTTGGGAAAAAAAAACCTTCCTGAGGAAGCAAAATTCTCTAGTATTATGCATGAAAGCTAATGTCTTCCAATGATCTGACTTTTGGTAAGTGGTAATTAGATTTATAACAGGGCAGAGAAATATACAACACTTAAGTCAAGCATATAATTTTTCAACAAAACTAGGAGTCACCACTAACTAAAATTGAATTTATGGCAATATAGATTTATTCCAGTGTTAAGACAAACACACACAATTATTCAACATTTTGATTATCTTGGAAATCTACACATTTATTAGGAGGATGTAAAGCTGTAAGGTAAATCTTCACCACAGTGTGTTGGAAGATAGATGCTAAAAAGTAAATTATGGAGCTGGTACAGGAATATTAATGCTGTACTTCAGTTCAACATGCCTCCTTAGATGCTTTCTTCATCTAGTTCTGCCAGGAGTTTGCTACATTCTTCCTTTTGAAAAGTAAAATGATGCACAAGTCCTTTCCTACTTTGAGCCCAAGTGCTTCATTCTATCTTGATGTCTCATTCTCCCAGTAGCCTACATACTTCATCGCATTTACACAAAAAACACTCCCTTTGTGAATTCTGAGCTTCCAACATCACCTCCTACCTTGCTAACACTGCCTTGTATCACTGTGATCATCTTCTGCCATACTCAGAGCTGTTGCTATTGCCCTCCCTCATTTCGTGTTAAGAGTGCTCTTCTTTATGGGGTGAAATTCACCACTTTGCAGTGGACCAGAACCAACCTCATTTAAGCTCTCAAAATAAGGCTGTAATTAATGCATAGGTCTTGTGCTGGCCTCTAAACAACTACTACACCATGTGTGTCTAAGACACTTCTTTTCTCATTGTCTCAATTCCTCCTACTTGATCCAGGACAGGTTTTTATTCTGTATGTTGCTCCATCATTTTATAGCCTATGAGCAAAATGTTGACATTTTTTGTACAATCTTCTTCTGGACGGAACGCTGTCTTTCTAACTTCTACTTCAGTGAAGACCTTATGTTTTACCCTCAATCTCTGACCTATATAGTGGCACAGGGCTGGGTACATGGTATTCTTCAATTTTTCTCTGAGTTGTGTCGTGGATGGCAGAATTCAACCTAGGAGAAATTTGTACAAGAAGTGCCAACTTTTCACTCAAAGCACGCAGAAAGGATGGTTTTAACTCTCGACATCACTTTAGTGGTGATGACTTTCTGACCTTTCTATTTACCATTTATCTTCTGTCTACCCTTACCTTCTTCTTTTGAATGCTTCTATGACTAAAATCCTCAACTGGAAAATTTCCTTTCTCCTACAATTATAACTCAACTATCATTATTTTAAATATACGTTTTAACTTTGCCTTGTCAAGGCCTCAAAACTTGAAGTTCCCCATGACTATCAATTCTCCTTTTCTTGTCAGTTCTCCAGCATTTGTAAATCTGGCCTCATTCCTGCTGTAACTCTAGCAGACTTCTTCCTTCCGAGCTTATTTTTCCTGATTAATCATTTATATTTTAGCTACTGCAACCCCTGGCCAGATTACATTTACTCCAGGAAAGAGAATCATATTGCTTCTATTCTTCTTAATGTTCACTGTATTATCCAGTGAACCTGAGCTCAGCTCACCCTATTCCTTGGGTCTGAGCTCAGGTGGCTAGCCTGAGCTCCACTGGCACCGCAACACCCACACTGATATTTGTAGTGTGCTAGCACAAGCTCTGTTACCACAAGTCTGCCTTCCCAGGAGGGAAGGCTCACTCCCAAATGCAGTGGGGACGTACCCATTGGACCAGATTTTTCAAAAGGGCTCAGCATGTGGGGTGCTCTGCTCTTTGGACAATCTGGTCATTAGTATCAGAGTGAGAGGGACTGGGTGTTCAGCGCTATTGAAAATTTGGCCCTTATTTAAGTGACTAAATGGAGCTGAGCTCTTTGGGAAATTTGGCGCCAATTGTGGGTGCTCAGTGCTTGAAAAGCTTGCCTTAAGACATAAAACAGCTGCCAGAGAGAAATGACTGAGGCTTGCCTTCTGGCAGCTTTTGGAGAGGGAGCTCAATGTGGATTGACAAACTGACACCTGGGAAAATGGCTATAAAAGCCAGCAAGGTATAGGTCAAAGCAGAATAAGGACAGCTGATGGACAAGAAAGAGCAACAGGAGTTTGAGCCTGCAATTGACAGACAGGAATCTGATTAGCAGGAAATCCACCACCAATTGCCGGCAATAGTTTGTTGTAAACACGAAAGACAGAATGTGGGAGCGGAAAAGTGGTGCACAGAAGTAAGAAGACAGATAAGAGTCACTTGCACCATACTTGCTACATGGTACAGATCTAGACTGCACCTCCAGTTGCTGCTCTTTTTCCAGAGGACTGCTTCTTCCTTTTAAACTTAGACTGGCAATAATTAGTAGATTAGAAGGTGACTCTGTACTCATCCACTCAGCCAGGAGGAAGGATGCCTGACTCACTCAGTCCAGTTCTTGGGTATGAGACGGGCTCTTAATCACCACTCCTGTGGCTAACCAGAATTCCTCCAGTTTTGGGAAATTCCTATTCCTGCTGCTACAGACCTGGTGTAGGGAGCACTACAATGGTGTTACTGAATACCATGTATCTTTAGCTGCTGGAATGGCCTCTTAGAGCTTCTGATACCTGGTCATAAATTAGATTAGCTCTAGTAGGCTCCAGGATCAGGGAGAGGATGGTGTAAAAGAGACAAATCTATCTGAGCCCCCTATGAGGTCTTGCACCAAGCAGAGAGTTCAAGCATACCCTAGAATGAGGACCACAAGTGCACTTGGGAAGTGAGGGAAGAAGGGCACTCAGAGAGAATGTTTACAGGGTTTTAGGCTTGGTTTCCTTGGCAGCCAGGTAGATCTTGATATATTTCCTGGCAGGAAAGTGGGGATTTGAGTAGAGATGACGTTATCCCTTGACTGGATTAGCTATAACAATTCTGAATTTACTCAACTTTCAGTTTCAAACTTTGGATTGTCTTGATGCAGCAAAAAAATAAAACCAACATTCAGTTATATCTGCTTAACTTCTTTTCCAAGAATGCCAGCTAAGCATTGCTCATTAGCAAAGCTTCCAGTGTGTCTAACACGAAGGATGACTTTCTATTGGCTATTTCATTATATTAGCCATATAACTGAATCCCTGGTGATTTTGGTGGTGGGGATATGTTCCACGGACAAATATGGCACTTTTAATTTCTGCTTTCCCTCATCTCCTTGCTTAATGTACATACAGAAACAATATTTCAACCACAGCATTATTTATTTAGAAAGCAGTTGTTTGAAATCCTCCTGAATTACTCATCTTCTATGTTCACAGCTTCCAAGAGAGCCTGAGGTATGACACCAAAAGCCTGGAGCTAATGGTAAAGAGGAGAGCTAGCTGCCTTCTGCTGTCACAGCATGGGAGCAGGTTGCTACCTCTAGGCTGACATCAGGCAATAGATGTACTCGCAGTTGTTTTCATACTGGCTGGGAGGAAGGAGTAGGCAGACAGTTTATAGTTTTCAGATAAATGATATTGAACATGGGGTGGCTTATGTTTCAAATAGCCAAACAGCAATATGCCAACGGTAGTCCAAACACAGAAAAGGTTGAATTCAGTTCTCAGCATGGCTAGGCTGCCTTACAAACCTTATTCCCCTGAAAGCGAAACAATTAGTGCTCTGTTTATTCATGAGATCAAAACCACTGAGGTGTAAAGTGGCAGGTGCACTGCCAAGTATAATGCATTCATTCTCTACCCAGAAAAGTCAAATTCCTTTGAACTCACAGGGATCTGTTTGGATGCCTTGCTGTATGCCCTCAGAATGAGGAAGGGCACCATTTTTCTCCAGGTTTAGAGACATGAGTCTTGGTTTTCAATCTTGAATGATCTTACACCAGTGCCTCTGATGCTAGACTCATCTGAGGAGAACTTCTTTACATCCTGCCAAATATGCTTGTGAGACCAGATACTCAACAGGTGTAAATTGGCATAGTTCTCCTGGTCCATTGTTTCTTAAGTTTTATGAACTATAGATAATGCAGATGACACTTCATTGAATCTGGACATTGTGAAATTATTCCTAATGGTAGTAAAGTAAATGCCTGCCCCTGTACGTCTCTAACTCATGAGCTACCACCAAAAGGGTAATGTCATTTGAAAATCTGATCTCTCTTAAACACAGAGCACAATTCTATTCCGGAGTAACACAGCTATCTATACTGGGAAATTGAACCTAACCAACTCTGGAAAGCTCAAAGGAGTCACTGCATAGAGGATATATGTGAAGGAAAAAAACCTACTGAATTTCCCCTAGGATAGGCAAAATATCAACTCAAAGACTCACAATTTCCCTTTCAGCAAACATTACAATCAATTATAGGGCTTACCTTAGTCCAAACATAGAAATCAGCTTGTCACCTGACAAGACATGACTGCCAACTTTGGAACCAATTTAAATTCTGCTGGCTATTGTTACTATTTTTTCATTACCTACCTATATACTAATCTGCTCCAATCCAGAGAAAATATGGAATGAAGACCTTGATATTAGCTTATTATATGAAAACTGGGGAAGGATCAAACCAAATAAACCAAACCCTTCATCATCCACTGTCCACTTACTCCAAAACAAAAATCTTAAAGAGAAACTATTTAAACTTCAGCAAGCCTTTGTGACTCAGCAAATCTAGCAGGTTGCTTGAAAGGAGTCTACATACTTCAGAAACTCTTTCAAATGTACTTTGTGCTTGTGACAAAAATTCCCTCTCAGATGATCAAGTTTGTAATTTTACTTTTATCTTTATATTGACATTTATTGCCTCGTAACTTGAGCAGTCCTATAAATCTCACACAGTGAGTAAATAATGGGACCCTAATCTCAAAAGCACCTAAGCCATGGCATGAAGGCTCCTAAGTGATTTGGAAGCTAGGTTTTAGCTTCTCAGTGATTAGGTGCTTTTGAAAATTGCACACTCAGTGTACATTTCCTTCCATCTCTCTGTACCTCTAACCTATGCAGAAAGCAAGGGGAGCTCCCTATTCCTAGACATTCAGGATTAGATTTGTAAAGGTATTTAGGTGCCTAAAAATGCAGATTGATGTCTAGTGGGATTTTCAAATGTGCCTAGGCACCTAATTCCCAATGAGAAGTCTTCTGAAAATGAGAAAGATTTTGAAAATCCCACAAGACCCCTATCTAGATCTTTAAAAGTCTGGCCCTCAGTTCCTTAGATCCAATGTAGTGGACATTTTTGCTGATAAATCAAGATTAGTTCTTAAAGATGCCAAATACAGTGCTGTGGTATTACAATTCCACCCGTCCTGAATCCCATTTCCTACTCTGGAATAACGTGTTCCCATTGTTTTTAAAGCAATTGTCTTTCTGAAACATGAGGGATTTTTAAAGTTCAGACACAAAGATGAGAAGACAGTTTGTTCTGAACACAGGACTTGGGACCCAGCTTCTAAGGGTTTTCTCAAAGTCCTGGCTCCATCCCTGATTTGCAGCGTGACCTTGGCAAAGATTCTCACTGCAGATGAAAAAAGGTATTATTTTAATCTGTTAAAGAAACAACTTCAAATACAAAAAGAATCAGAGGGCAAAACTTTAGTAAAATTAATTAATTACAAGTCTCAGATGCCCCAACTCTCCCTATCATATGGATGGATCCTTAATGCTCAATGATATACTATACTAAGCAGTCCACAAAAATGTGCTATTTCTGGGTGGCTCAATGTACGCTTTCTCATATGTGGGAAAAATCTTAATTTTATATATTGATTTAATTTCCTTAATTTTGAGGAATTCTAGTTCATTTTGAGAATTATTTTGGCTGAGATTTTATAGGTGACACGTTACTTTTCATTTTCATTCAGGGACAAACCTTGATTAAGGTCAAGCATGGTATTCACCCACTGAAAGAGCTGCCACTCGCAAACACGATAGAATTAGTGGCTTGGGCTATTTATTATTATTGATTTGACAAAATTGGGAAAACTGTGATTTGTCACTAGTTTCAGCAGACGTGCTAATGTGAATACATTTGGAAGTTCAGTTCATATGAACCCAGGCTATTTTGATTGTGTACAGTTTTCTTTATTTTTTGACAAGCTGTTATATAGCATTGTTCCATGTTCTTTGACAGTTTCTGTAATCCATCCCAGAACTGGCTGCACATTGTTGGTGCATGAGATGATTTTGATATTATGCATTTCAAAAAAGGCCTAAGGATTCTTTGGGATGAAACCGAACTGCATAAACGTCTGATAAAACTCAACTCAAAATGCCTGTATCTGTCTGTTCTTCTTTTTCACATAACAGGGGTTTTTTAAGCACTTCACTCTGCTCTAATATTTTTTCTTCATTTGCTGCACTTCTTTAGCCTTCTCCTTCGTTGACAATTGCCTGCCTTGTGCTCTTGGCTCTTTTCCTAACTTGCTCTTCTGGCTTTTCAGATACGGAACAGCTGACAGCAGGAGTTAGTTGCCTAGGCAGAACTAGCAGAGTGGCTTTGACACCAACAGTGCTCCTACCTATTTCACTGGGTGCAGCTCTCATTTTATCAGAGCAGGCTGCGATGACATAGCTGTCACTAAGGGTCATGGTTAAGTCCTGCTGAACCATGGAGTTTCTCATCCTCCCTCTGGCTCCACTTTCCTGTAAATCTCTTTCTTTGCTCCAGCCAAATCATAATCCTAAGGAAAGGATAGGAAGGTGCTTAAAAAAACAGCTGCAGCAAAAGAAATGGGAGGGAGCATAAGCAGAAAGTTGAAGGGAAAAATAATGCATGGGAACATTTCTCAGTAGCTGCTTCAGAACCTGGGAAGAATATGGGTCGTATTACAGGCACACCAGTCTTTCTAGATGCCAAGATGTAAAGCTCTGTGGGAGAAACACTGGAGAATCTATTGGCAGGAACAATCTTGCACTAACAATAGAATGAAGCAGATGCCCAAATAGGGCTAATTCTGTGAGAACAACATATGTGATGGAGAAAGCCCTAAGGGCCTGATCCAACATTCTGAAGTAATAACAAAAACTCAGAAATGGGGTCAGTGCCTGCCTCTCATGGGCGCCCCCTCTCTGGCCGTATGTGCCTGTAATCACTTGGTTTTGCATGGGGTAGCACCTGCCTCTCATGAGTACTCCCACCCCATAGCCAATGGTTCTTTCAACTAGCCCTCTGGCCAAGTCACACACACTGTGACACCCACCCGCCTTCCAGGATATACAGTCTCTAATTCAGGTGTCCTTCCCAGAAGCACTGCCTTCTTTAACAGGCCAACCAGAGCCCATTTCAGTACCCTCCATTGGTGTCCTCTAAGCAATCCTTGCCTGGGCTCAGTCTTCAACCAGACCAGCAGGACCCATCACAATACCATCACCTGCTCTGGTGAGGTTCAGGGCTTAGCCTGCCTACACTGACCTCTCTATGGTTCTGCTGCTCTTTCTGGATCAATTCTGTCTGCAGTGAGCTGTTTGCAGTCCTGCTGCTCTTCCAGACAGCCAGGCACCCAATCCTCCCTCTTCAAGCTCCAGGCAGCAACTGACTGCTTTGCCCCTGCTGCTTCCTTTTATGTGGTCCTTCTGGCCCCTGATTGGCTGCTTCGGAAGCCCCTCTGATTGGCTGCTTCCCTGCAGCCACTCTAGGTTAACTGAAGGACGTCTCCACCATTCTTTTCTGTGACAGGGTGAGGCAGGGCGATGAGGCTTCCAGCAGGGGGCCTCTGGAGCTAGTTCAACCCATCACAGACTCCCATTAACTGCAATATTCATTGGATCAGGTCCAAAATCAGTAAATAAGTACATTAAAGTAATCTGATACATTTCTAAAACATACGAGCCAAATCCTGAGGTGCTTACTCAGTTTTCACGCAATTCTTTCTTAGACAAATTACAGTTTGCCTTGGCCCCACTGAAGTCAAAGTAATTTTGCCATTAGCTTCAGTGTTGTTAGGCAAGCACCAAATAAAACCTTGAGAAGGATCTCAGGATTTGGCCAAACAGAAACACATACCAAGATAACATACAATTAGAAACTGATCTGAGATTACAAGGTGATAAGCACCCTAGAAATACCTAAAAGAGATATCATAGATGGGTGGGAAATTAAAGCCTTGCTTTTATAACACAGTCATAAGTAACTCAAAAATTGTACATGAGAGCTACCCTGACAGCATATTTGTATATAGGTTATACTAGAATGTTTCACAACACATAATATGAGCTGTGAATATCTTAATGTCTTTTAAAACAAGAGAAACTACATTTATAATTTATCATTAAGGTGACCCATCCAAAAAACTCCCTAAACAAACTCCAAATCAAAACAAACTAGGGTATTCATAGACTATGTTTGAAATTTCAATATTAACTTAACCCACTGAATTTACTAGTAAAACTGGAATCTCAGAATAAAGTAGATATAAAATACTGTCTGAAACCTTTACCCAACCAAATCAAATTCTATTCAGAGCTTATTTCATCACATAGAGCACAAACATTCCTCAGACTCTACAGATTGTTCTGGGGACAATATTTCAGTCTTTAGTTACTTTTAAAATTTAATTTAGTACTCATGAAAGTTGCTGGATTGACAGAATTGGAAGAACTACATATATCCACAGTATAGTTTCAGTATGGGCAGAATCTGTAAAATCCTGATCTGCTCTAAGATTCAGATTTTTTCAGTTGTCAGTCCTTAGTTTCCCTTTGAGACTGCCAAGAAGCCTGTGGAAATCTGTACTCTAATAACTGATCTGAGACCACTAACTCACTGAACTGAAGAGCAATCCAGTGAGAATGTCTTTGTACTTGCTGACGCTAACTTTCAATATATGGCCTAGAAGTAAGGGTCTGCATCTCATTAACCCTATGAGACATGTTTTTTGTATTTATTTCCTTAATTTTAGGTTTTGTGATCTGAAGGCATCTGAAGGAGTTTAATTTTCATGAGACAAATAAAACTAACTGGAACCTTTAAATTGGGTTTTGATTTTTTAAGAATAAATTTATACCTGCCAGTACCACTGGTAAATTTCAAGATGCCCCTCCATTCCATTTGCCACAGTACAGATTGCCATGCTTCAGTTCACCAACACTGCACCTGTACTAAATCCAGCAAGAGCCCAGTTTCTATGGCTGGCATAGCTCTGGGATTATGTTGTAGACTGTTTTTAATTTATAGGAGTCTTTGGTGGAGAAAATCCTCCACAGGAAGTGATTGGTGATGATGTGGTAGAACAATGCCATGAACATGATTTCTATGCAGTGATGATGGACTGTGCTTAAAAATGGAAGTCAGAAGAACAATATAGTCTAGTGACACAGGCATGAGAATGGGAACCAGGAGCATCTCAATTCTAAGTCTGGATCTCAAAGTGACAATAGCTCCCCCTCTGGCAAGTCACTTAGCCATCCAAATTTGAAGATATGGCCTAACATTAGGCTCCTGAACATGTAAGCCAGCACCCACAACTCCCATGTCACTGTCAGTTTAGGTGCCTACCTTTAACTGCTTGACATTGAGCATGACCTGAAGTAAGACACAGAGCTCCATGCATGAGGAGCTCAGAGTCTCAATACAGAGACAAGATAAAACATCCCATCTTATTCTGCCTGAAAACTTGAGCTCCTCCCACACCTATCAGCCCAACCTTGCTGTTCTATCTATCCATCTTGTTGTTTTTACAGCATTGTTATACTTTTCTATATCAACTTCTATGTGTATTATATATGCCTATTAGAAACGAGTTCTCTTGATAAGTTATCATGAGTGGTGATGCAGTTACTACCGTGTTTAGTGCCTACAACAGAACAGAAAGTCCTGAATGCTCAGATTCAGTTAAAGAGGATTATTTTTGTGCTGACAAAATATTAACTATAACATTACTTATGATACTACAATACTTGTTCTTTTGTCAGTGAATAGGTTCCATATACATTCTAAGCATAAACATGTACTGAACCTTTCTGAGCTTGGAGCAAATGGGGATATTTTCCTAGTAGATTTATATAAGTAGTCCGTTCATATACTGGTATTGTATTTGAACAGTATTAAAGACCCTGTGTGAATCTACAGTAAAATGCATGGTTATTACAAGGGGTAAAGATGTGCCCTTGTAAGAAGGCGCTGCGGCATCCCCCGGAGATGGGACCCGAGGGAGGGCCGCAGCCAACCGGCCGGAGATATGGCCTGCCAGACAAGTCTGCCTGGCAACAGGGTGGTCAGGCGGTGATAGGGCCAGCCCGCCAGTCTGCCTGACAACCACCAGGACAGACCGTGATAGGGCCAGCCCGCCCGACCAACCAGAGGCCGAGAGGAAGGGGTGGTATAAAAGCCAGGCCCCAGGCCTCAGTGAGAGAAAGACAACTGAGGGAGACAGAGGTAAGGAACCCTCACCGCTCCAGACAGGAGCCCTGCCGGCTTCCTGACCTCCCCCGGTACCAGGAGTGGGTAGGGCCTCTGGGGCCAGGTGCTTGGGACTGGCCCACAGGCCCCAGAGACTGGTCTGCGCTCCCCGAGCCTGGCCTGAGGAACCTGAACAACCCCGATGGGAGGCCCCTCCGGAGGCTGGGCTGGACTTGGACGAGCTGCCCGCCGCTGACCCTCCAGAGGCCGGACCGGACCTGGGGGAGCTACCGGAGGCTGAAAGCCCCCATGAATCCTGTGACCTGGAGGAGCTGCACCTCGCAGAGGACCTCCCCACCTTACCGCCCATCGACGAGGAGGGACTGGTAAGCCAGCCGTGGGCCAAGTATCCCTACGGCATACCGGGAGCGGGTGCGTGGGAACTCGGGGAGGAAGTAGCCGAGGGACAGCCAGGCACAGTGTCTGAATTAGGGGCCCAGCCCCAACGGCGTGTTGCGGCAGGAGCCCCGCCAAATCAGTGGCGACAGCTGTGCCACTGATAGAGCCCTGGGCTGGGACGCAGTGGAGACGAGTGGGCCTGGGTCCCCCTCCCCCTCTCCCTAGCTGCCCCGGAGGAAGAGTCCTCCACCCTCCAGCCGTCCGTCTGGAAGGCGTATTGTCTCGACTCCTTCCCTGAAGTGACAAGGGCGTAAGACTGATTGCCCGCCGGCGGGCCGGGCATAAGACTGATTGTCTGCCGGCCCTGCCGGAGGGCCGGGCATAAGACTGCTTGCCCGCTGGCCCTGCCGGAGGGCTGGGAACCAGACTCGGTGCGGGCAAAATCCCACGCCAGACTAACTGCTCGTTCCCCTGTATAAGAAGGTGCTGTGGCACCCCCCCGAGTTGGGACCCGAGGGAGGGCCGCAGCCAACCGGCCAGTGACAGCCCTACACACTCTTCGCTGTGATCTGATCATTTGGTGGCACAAAGAATGTATATTCATTTACCATACACAAGCTAGCTCCACCTTCATCTGACATGCTTATTTAGTTTTGCACATGAATTAAACCAGAGCACTGTTTCTTAAAGATGGTGCAATTGGCCTCCCTGCTGAGGCTCAGATCTTTTTCCAAGAGGAATTCAGGCAAGTCCAGGGAAAATGAAGAGAAGACCATTTTTTTCCCTTCCTACTTATTTATTTTTCAAAAGAGCACAGCCAGTGCTGTATCTAGAATATTCAATATATGTTCCTGTATTTTTGCTGAGTTCTACATGGATATAAGCCAGCAGACAAGAAACAAGAACACAGCTGATCCTCACTTTATTTAAATGATGCACTTTTTTCATAGCCAGTAGCTGTGGGACAAATATAGAAAAATCCTGAACTAGAGGTAAGACACACTTGGATAATCAAGCTACCACATTTTTTTATACCACACCTTCAGAAATGTAACCGCTACGCCCACAGAGAAACCACAGCCTCATCCTTTAAGTAATTCTATGCTGGGAAATATGTTTCTACACAGTCCTACAGGGGTGCAGGTGACTGTCTGTGTAGAGCATGTTGTAGGGTTGGGGCCTAGATTAGCTACTTGCCATCTGAAGTGATAACAAGTGGGGCAGAAACAAACACATTGCTCTCTCACTTTCCATTCCAAATAGTTGTGCCAGGACCCTACACATTAAACTGCTTGATATTATTTTATGTAGATGCAATTTTACATCTAAGGTCAATTAATGCACCATACTATAATGCTTTGAGGAGCAACAGTAATCACTAAAAAAAAAAACCCCAAAAACCCACCCCTTCTGTTTTCAAGCCTATTTCGTGTTATCTTGCTGGATTTCAAGTTGATAATCCAAATTTATCATGTGGGTAGCAAGTTAGCTGAACTCTTATCAAAACAATAACCCAAATTTTCCTCTATTTGCATTTATTTAAAATCGTTCCCCAGGTATCTGAGCAAACTGCATCTTCTTTACACTCCCGATTTTCTATTAAGATCAAAATTGACTGATTATTTGATTACCCCATTTGTAATCGGATGTTAAAGGAAGAAGGATCATTTTGTAACTGGTAGTCCTGGAGATACAACAGCTGGGGATCTTACTGAAAATGCCTTGTTTGTTTATCAGTTAAAGCAAGGCTAAAGAAATATGTTGAGATTTTCCACTGTAATCTGTGGGAGTTATGTGCCCAACCTACATTGGCCTTAATTAGGAGATGGGTATCTAAGTGGTTTAGGCTTCACTGAAAATCATAGCCTATCTGTTTATTATTCTTAACTGTTTCTCAGAACTAATCATTTTATTATATTTATTAGACCTGCTTGGAAAGAGCAATTATTTTTCAAAGGAAAGTTTGTGGGGGAAAAAAATCACAATTTAATTTCAGACATTTTGGCAGCCCCCAAATTTTCACATTTTTCAATAACAAAACAAAACTGTTTTTCCATGTTGAAGCATGAAATTTCAAAATTGTGTGTGTTCTGGTGATGAAACTGGTGTTGGCTGAAATCAAATGTCAAGTTTAAAAAAGATAAAATGTGGAGATCCCTGTCCCCAAAGACAAAGAATGAAATCCTGAAACCTTAGAGTGGATTTTCAAAGCTGTCTAAGGATGTGTCTTCATTGTGGGGAGGGGGGATGTTCTTACCATGTGGTAACTGGAATGATGTAAAATCCTAGTGAAGATAGAGTTTATGGCTTTCACAGGTGCTAGCACGTTGAGGTAAAGACTATGGGAGAGCCTAGGCTTTATAGTGACGTACTAACACATGTGAAAGCCACAAATGGCCTTGTCTTTACTAGGATTTTACCTCATGTTAGTTCAATCAAGTTAGCTAACACAAAGTAAGACTGCACCTTTTCTTCAAGTGAAGAGAGACTTATGGGCTTTGAATACCATCTTTTCATTGAAATTAACGTGAAATGGGAGTTCAAATCACCTAAATGCTTCGTAGCCTTAAACTTTTCAAATGTCACTATAAATATTTCCCTCTGCCAATGTTTTGGATGACATTACTTATGTGGAACATGCTATAGCTGCATTGGAAATAAATGCTTACAATAAATCATTTTGAAGTAAAAAGAATGTGAAAATTTCCAAGCAACAGATATCACAAATAATAAAGAACTATTGTAAGTTAACAGCAGAAGAAACATGACTAATTAGCTAACACTTCTTTTTTGATAAACACAGCAATGATAATGCCTTGAAAAGTTGACTAAACTTTGCTTTTATTAAACAGGGACTGCTGAAAGATCATGATTTATGATGTTTATGATACTTCGGAACTTTAATCTATAACCCATGAAAGGGTGCAAAAGCAGTTTGAATATTATGCTGATCTTAATTATACTTAATGTGAATTATTCAGAAATGCAGCAGAGAGACTAAAAATTTATATCATACAAAGAAGCTTGACATTTTAATTGGTCCTTCAGAAAAGAGACAAAACAATTTCCTCTCAGGAAAATTTACATCTTCCCCATCAAAGCAGGAGCCTTAGCGAAACAGAACTTCATTAACAAGATTAATTATCATGCCAGTGCCTGCCTCATCAGGTGTGCAGCCCACGTGAAAAACAAAATGCAAAGTGAAGAGTAACATCGTTCCTAATGTTCAGCATTGATTCTAAGAGAAAATGTGACAGATTGAGGCCACTGTACCTTGGTCATTAGCCATTTTGTCAGGGTGCTCAACTGCAAGAAAAAGACAATATCATTAGACTGTGACAGCTCCGAGGAGGCAAGCTGACATATCAAATCAACAATTTTGTTAGGTTTTCATATCAAGTTGCTGTTTTGCTGCACTTTAGGCGGATTGGTTGGGAGATATTTTACCATTCCTCTGTTCAAAGAGATTCTGAAGAACAGAGATGGCAAGTACAAGTTGCACTGTGTTTTTAGATGTAGTCACAAGTTCTCAGAAAAATAAAACAGTGAAAAAATGTATATTTTCTCAACATGTTGGTCTCTGAAATTAGAAGTATCAGGGAAATTTAATTAAGTGTTGAAGTGAAAGAGAGAGACACAGACAGAGACTGTTCCTTGAATAATTACACACAAATCACCTATGTATTGGAAGCTAGATCTGAATTATAATGTCATTGTTTCACCTTTGTTCAAAAGGGTTTTTTAAATTATTTACATGTTTTTGTATGATAATTACACAAATGATGGTGTGATTTGAAGTGCACCAGACGAGACTTCAGAGTTCAATAGACACTCTGAAAGCTCTTCTGAACTGATAACAGCTCCCGACAATTTATTAAATGATAAAGAGAATTAAGCTTCCCTTCAGATTCAGAAATAGCTACCATTATGGAAAATTATCCAATTTTCTGGTTAATAAAATGTAAAAGAAATTTAAACGACAGGAGATTAAAAAAAAGATTTTGACACACCTGAGTCTAAGCAGCTGACTAAGCACTCTATAAATGTAGAGTGGTTTTTTAAGGCTGGTCTAGTCTCTCTTTGACGAACACTCCATAAATTGGTTACCCACCTTCATGTTATCATCACCATGTCATCCTGTGAGTTAGCTTACAAGAGGTTGCCAAGAGCAATAAAGGCCCAAGATGGTGGCAACTTACATCTAGCACAATGACATCAGTGTGTCTATTCCTGAAAACAATGCCTTCAGCACTTGTTATCATGGTAACTCTCACTGGTACTTATGAAAGTTCTGTGCCTGCAGCAAAGGGAAAATAGACCTCTGAATGGCCACCATGCACTTACCTACCTTTATGTCTTATTTCTTCTCATGTGGATGCAACAAATGTTAACAGAGAAAAATGTATAGAGTTCTACATATTCCCTCAAAGTTTCTAGAAATCTTTCGAGGGAGAACGGGTTTCCCTGGTGAGTCATATCTGGGATTATGACCTTCCCCAGAGGACAAATTGATGTACAAATTTGTTTGCAATGGAAGTTACCTCATTTCAAGTGTTCATGACACTTAAAAGCTGACCTCAACCTTTTTTGCCTTCTCCATGTTATTAAGGAGATGTAACTTGAGATGTAATCTACAGTGTTGTGAAATATTGCTGTGGTTCAGTTGGTAATATTTGTCTCTGGCAGGTCATAAAGGTTCACTTTTTGTACAGCTCAGGAACAAGGATGTGCTTTTTAACCACCACTCCAATACAGCATTAGAGGGCACTGTAATGCTAGCAATGCTGCCCCATATCGGCTTTGCTAAACAGAAATGGGACATCAGCAACATGTATTCCTAGTGTCCCCAAATAAAGACTTACCCTGCTGATCTTGGTATAATGGTATTGGTAATATCTGACATAACTGAAAAGTCAATCCAATTCTCTCTCCTTGTCCTTTATATACATAACTGACCATATATTTAATTCATTCTTGAAATAAAGCCAGTAGGTGTACTGCACATACCCAGATTTCTAGAAAATGCAGTAAATGCATTAGCTATGCCTGTTGGTTTAATTTTTGTGTGATTATAACAAACAATTTAAATACTATTTTATTTGCTTCAGTTAAAGTTCAGTATGCAATTATGGTTTGTTTCTAAATGGAAAGTGAAATTTAGAATCAAATTACGTTTCAGTTGAAAAAGGGGTAAGTACGGTTCTGGGATTTACCTGTTTCTGCCATAGATTAAAAATGTACTCATTAATGAGATATTTGAAAGAATGAGAGTGTCTCTTCCTGATCTGATACTACTACATTCAGACTTCATTAGCTAGCCTTTTCATAAGGCAGTCATAAGTAAATTCGAGACTGGAGTTGCTTCCCTATATTGCTAAATGGATTAGTTATTTTGTTTCAGAAATGTACCATTTAATGTTATTAATTTACATACAGTAAAACTAGTGGAACATTGAGATTCAAATTCTGCTTTCCCACTTGTTACTGCATGCATCTTTAACTTCTAGAGGAATTCATGTCAATCTGCAGTTTAATATTTCAATATATAAAATATAATTTACTTCTAATTTTCTTTATATTTTTTCAGGACATCAAATTAAATCAGCTGGAACTTGTTTGGGTAAGAACTAAATAAAACCTGAATCACATGACTCGGATTTTGGTTCATGATATATAATAACAAAAAAGAGGCATTCTGAAGCAATTAAGTACAGGGTGGATAATCACATCTCACAGTTTCATCTCCAAGCAAATAAGAACTACCTGAAAATGCCTGCATCAGAGTAATTATGTCTTAAATGATGAGTATGACCATACCCAACCAAAGAACATGGGGCAGAGCCTCAGCTGAAGCTATCACAATTTATAGTAGCTGAATATCTGTCCGTTGAATTACACTGTCACCAATGGATTTGAAGGGGGAAAACATAAGCACTTTTCTTATCTGGCCGTGCTAGTTACAATTAAACATCTGTTTTCATACAGATCACTGCATTTTTCATTACTAAAGACGTTACTGAGAACAAAAAAACCAAACAAAGCAAGCTTCAGTTTTGTACACGATTAGCGTTTCGATTTCCTTATGCGCTATATCTTAAATCAGATAGGGAGTGACTTTGTAGATCTTTGATGCTTACTTAGTTCCTTGTGGTTTAAAACAACTTGTGATCAAGATATATATTTGCCAACAGAACATTCATTACCATAAGACACTTGCATATCTCCTGTTAATCATTAAGGCCAGGAAACTAACATTTTTGCATAATTCAGAATGCACTCAAGCGTTCAAAAGAACTTTTCACCTTATATGTAGAGACTGATTTGTCAAAAATCAGTTGAATATTATTGAACATGACATATTTAGGGTGGATAACATTAAAGATTCATGTCAGGGTATTAGACATAGTCCTTGTAGACGATTACAAGATGTAACAAATGTGTAAATTTATCCTTTTGGTATCTCTTGATGCTTTCTGATCTAGAATTCATTTTCCAAATGAGTTTTATGGTTCTTTGTCTAAATAGCACAAAATAAGTGATATCTAGTCCATTCATCTTTTTGTTTAGTTAGCTATATGGGTCTTCATATCTTTTGATGTCTCATTACTCTGTGGTTATTATATTTTGATGCTTTCTCTCATTTTAAACTTCTTCTAACAGAGTTCTTTTACTTGGCACAAACTGGGAGGATGAAATTAAGTTGGCGCCCATCTAGTTGATAGAGACTAAGCACTTGCAAAGTACTATCTCTTCACATTTCATGGTAGTTGAGAATGAATAATCAGGATCCTACAAATAATTCATTCAGAGTGAAACCAGACTTGGACAAGTAAGAACTGAAAATCAGGATAGACTGTGATAAGGTCAGAACAAACTGAAACAATTTTTCATTTTTCTGACTCCTGTTAATTCACTAACACTGTTGTATAAGGGTTTTCACACTTAGCCTGAATATCAGGTAGCATGCTCTTTATAAACAATGATATCAGCTAGCACAAGGGGCCTGTCCTCTGCCAATGCTGCTGAATGGCCTGGCCCATTGATTGCGATGCTTCCTTAATGGTAAGCATTAGGGACTGACAGAAAATGGAGTCTCCCTTTCCTCCTTCAAAATGAGCAGCAGTAAGGAGAGGGTTTTCATATATATATAAAGGTATAAATTCAAGATAGGCCTGAACCAGAATACTGAATCTAGACCTCCTTCCTCCCCACAAATGGATTTGTATCGGAATCCTTCACTGATCAGAGTTTTTCAACTCTGGCCTGTCTGTCAAGACATTTTTTATACTCAAGCTTTGGAATTTTTCTTCTGGAAAATTTACAGCTCTACTATGTGACCCCAGATTCCTAAAATAGGCACATACCTTGTGTCACTCTATTTTTTCATTAATTAATTGCCTTTTTTAAAAAAGAAGACTTTATATTGTCACGTAAGTACATGAGTGACAGTTTCAAACATACGGCACACAGTTGCTGCCAGTATCCTTTGTACCACTCGCAGTAATACAGTCTACCTTTTCATCACTAATAATGTAGGGGCAGATTGTGACAGACCTCTGTGTGTGTGGATTATTTCTCCCCTTCCACTTGAGGCCAACTATGGTTGCAGTCCAGAGCTCATTTAAGCGTACACACTACTCTGTGCTAACACACACTGAGGTATTAACCATTGAAAAGGTCATCTTGCCCTTTCTTCACACTGGCCAGCAAGGGAGAGATATCAGATACAGACTTGTTTAGGCCTACAAATAGTCTGTTCTAAGGAAGAGAGAAAATTCCATTTGTATCTAATTAGACTGTGCCTCAGACAGTGTTGATCTGTTCTTTAATTATTTTGCATTTGTCTGATCAATGAAAAAAAGGAGATTATAATTTTGTATTCCTATTTTCTAGGTACGTGAGTGAATCACTACTACTTCTTTAGAGCCATCAACAGAGATAAAATAAATACCAAAGTGAAACAGTGTCTCATTAAAGAAATTGCAGTCATGTGCAATTAGCTTCCTTGTTTATGGGAGGAAGTGGAATGATGTCATAGGTCTTTTTATTAATGAGTATGTGTGTGGAAACAGCTGTTGCATTATTATGGAGTTTATTTTTGTCTACTGTTGCACTAGCACCTTATTTTATCTCTCATTAATGGTTTCAGGGTGCCTTCTAAAACTCTCTCATTAGTGTTAACATAATTGACTCCTAGTGTTACTGAAGTAAACTGCAAGAACTGACACATGAGCATGTTCTCTATCTCATTAATAAAAATTCAAACCTTTCAGAGTCCGGAAGAGTATAGGGTCAGAGAGAGGTCCCACTCCTTTGGCATTGCGAGCCTGGATTCTAAAGTAATAAACTGTATCTAGGTTGAGGTCCATGATTTGATGGGTAAGACGGTCACCACTGATTGACTCCATAACCCAGTCATCAATTGGAGCATTCTTGTCCAAGGTGTAGAACAGAATATAAGCTGCATAAACATTCTCTCAGTTAGTATATTTTACAAAATATATTAAAAATTCAAATTTCAGACATGATAAGTGTTTTTTATTTCACTTTCATCAATGACAGGTCTTTCATTAAAATCTATTCGGATCAATGTTTCAAGCATTAATGCATAATTTTCCAATTCCTAGATAAGAGTATCAACTACAGTACACACTGCATATAAAACATAGGATTAACAATTAGAGAAATACCAAGTAATCTTTAAAGTGTTATGTTTGTTACTTGTGCAGTGCACTTGTCAAATTCAGACTTGTGATCCAGTATGATATTAAACACAAGCCATATGAGATGAGTCTGTATTGTTTCATGGCTGGAATAAAACAAAATAACATTGATGATGCGCATCATTTACTGGGTGTTCATGAGAAACCATGCAATATTTCCTGGTAACTATATGGTAACTCCATTTGAAACAAACCACAGCAACTCACTGTAATGTTATCACTGTATCTAACAGTCTCTGGGGAAAGAAATTGAACCACTGCTTGTAGGTAATCTGATTTAGTAATAAGTGACACACAAGAGCCTGTCCAAAAGGTGAATGCAGCTGAACATTCAGTAATAGCGACCATAATGTAATTAAATTTAGCATTCTTGTAAGTGGGAAAATACCAAAGAAAGAAACCAAAGAAACCTACCACAGTACCATTTAAATTCAAAAAGGGGAACTACACAAAAATGAGGAAGCTAGGTAAATGGAAATTAAAAGGAAAGTTAAAATGCCTGCAAGCTGCATGGAAACTTAAAAAAAAAAAAACCATAATAAAGGCTCAAACTAAATGTAAGCCCCAAATTTAAAAAAAAAAAAGTACAAGGAACAAAAAATGGCTAAACAACAAAAAATGGCTAAACAACTGAGTAGAAGAGATGGTTAGAGATAACATGTAAAAATTGGAAGAGAAATTCTAAAAAGACAAATAGAAACAAGAATAAATGCTGGTAAGTCAAATGTAAAAGTATATTTAAGCCAAAAAATATTGAAGAATAACTAACAAAACACTAACAGCAATTTTTAAAGTACATCAGAAGCAGGAACCCTGACAAACAATCAGTGGGGTCACTGGATGATCAAGGTGCTAAAGGAGGACTCAAGGAAGACAAAGCTTTTGTGGAGAAGCTAAATAGATTTTTGAAATCAGTCTTCACTACAAAGGACATAAAGCAGATTCCCACACCTGAGCCATTCTTTTTAGTGAAATTGCAGAACCACTAACTGGTATGTAACCTATTACTTAAATTAGCCTCTGTACCAGATGACTGGAGGATAGCTAATGTATATCTGATTTTAAAAAAGGATCCAGCGGCTATCTTGGCAATTACAGGCTGGTAAGCCTAACTTCACTACCAGCCAAATTGGATGAAACTATAGTAAAGAACAGAATTATCAGACACATAGATGAACACAATACATTGGGGAAGAGTGATTTTGTAAAGGAAAATCATGGCTCAGCAGTTTATTAGAATTCTTTGAGGATTTCAACAAACATGTAGACATGAGAGATCCAGTAGTTACAGTGTACTTGTACTTTCAGAAAGCCTTTGACCCCTCACCAAAGGCCCTTAAGCAACCTAAGCAGTCATGAGATAAGAGAGAAGGTTCTCTCATGGATCAGTGAATAGATAAAAGATAGGAGATAAAGGACAGGAATAAATGGTCAGTTTTCACAGTGTGAAGAGATAATATGCGGAGTCCGCCAATGATCTGTACTGGGACCAGTGCTGTATAACATATTCATAAATGATCTGGAAAAGGAGATAAATAGTGAGATGGCAAAGTTTGCAGATGATACAAAATTACGCAAGATAGTTAAGTTCAGTGCTGACTGTGAAGAGTTACAAAGGGATCTCATAAAATGGCACATGAAATTCAGTGATGATACATGCAAAGTATACACAGTGGAAAACATAATCTCAACTATACATACAAAAGGATGGGGTCTAAATTAGTTGTTACCAATCAAAAATAAAATCATGGAGTCATCGTGGATTTTTCTCTGAAAACATCTGTTTAATGTGCAATGGCAGTCAAAAAAGTTAACACAATGTTAGGAGAGCTTAGGAAAGGGATAGATAATAAAACAGAAAATATCATAATACCACTATATAAATGCATGCCACACCCACACCTTAAATACTGTGTTCAGATGTGGTTTCCCCATCTAAACAAAAAGTATATTAGAATTGGAAAAAGTTCAGAGAAGGGCAGCAAATATCATTAGGAGTATGGAACAGCTTCCATATGAGGAGAGATTAAAAAGACTGGGACTGTTCATCTTAGAACAGAGAGAACTAAGGAAGGAATTGATACAGGTCTTTAAAATCATGATTGATGTGGAGAAAGTGAATAAGAAAGTGTTATTTACCCCTTCGCATAACACAAAAACCAGGGATCACCCAGTGAAATTCATAGGTAGCAAGTTTAAAACAAACATAAGGAAATACTTCTTGACACAACACATAGTCAACATGTGGAACTCACTGCCAGGGGATGCTGTGAAAGCCAAAAGTATAACTGCATTCAAAAAAGAATTGGAAAAGTCAGGGATGTAACTGCATGCTCTGGGAGTCCCTAAGCTTCTGACTGCCGGAAGCTGGGAGTGAACAACAGGGGATGAATCACTTGATAATTGCCATGTTCTGTTAATTTCCTCTGAAGCATCTGGCACTGGCCATTGTCAGAAGACGAGATACTGGCCTAGATGGACCATTGGTCTGACCAATATGGCCATTCTCATGTAACTTATAAAATTTCACCACAGTAATTGTAAAACTGTAAATTGTAAAAAATTGTTAAAAAAAATACGATAAGTACATATAAAACCAAAGTGACTAAAACCACAGAAATTATACTATGAACAAAGTAAGTCCCTGATCCTACAACCAGATCGATGACTGGACCATTCCGCTTTTGTGGACCCCTACCAATTTACATGAGACTCCACATGGTAAAAAAGGGTGAGGATTGGATTGCAGGATTAGGTTTTATGGTATTATTTTAAAACATAAAATGAAAGCCTACAGAATATAAAAATTATAGTGATCCTTAGAATCACAGAACTAATGTGAAATAATAATAGTCTATAGAAATAATTTCCTTGTCTACTCTAATTCTTTTGGGGAAAAATACTATTTCTAATATAAGACTTCCTCTGTCTAGATCCTCAGGTGGGGCAAATTGGCATAAGTAATGTCATCAATATCCCTTTATTCCCTTTAAAGTAAAATTATCTTTGCAGGATACTGTTTCCAAATGAATTGTTGTACCAATGGGTAAAAAAATAATGTCAGAAAGAAAGGCAATGATTATACTGTTAAGATTTTTGGCATTTCATGATTAGGTTATGTTTACTAGATTGTATATAGCTATTTAGTGGTTGTTCTAGTTATGAAATTTATTTCTGAAGTTCTTTGTAGTCATATTTCAGTCAGCCCGATTAGGTTAGTCTATCTGATGATGATATGACAGTCATGTATCATATAGTACCTCAACTATGTAACATATTACAAATCATTCAGTGGGATTATTCACATTAGTAAAGTTACACACTTGCATAAGTATTTCCAGCTATGGAGTTTTGGTCATCTTTGTCCTGCACAATGAGTTTTTGCCTTTGCTTGACATTTCTAAGTAACATTTGGCCACTCCTGGCTGACTTAAAGATTTCTTGTGAGTGTCATTTTTTCAAAAAACTCCACAATGAAGAATGATTGTCCCTGGATATTTCAGTGCAGTCAGCTCTCACTTACAACACTGTAAATAAGAAACTCCATTAAAATTTCTGCCTTTGATTCTTCTCTCACACCTATGGAAATCAGGAGTAATTCCATTAAAATCAGTGGAGTTACACAGCAGAGAATGGAGAGAAGACTTAGAACCACTGAGTGCCAGATAAAATGCCCATTTTCCCCTCTGAAATTGGGTTAATGTCAGAAGAAACATTTTCTAGGAAAATTTGTGTATCTTTAAAATGCCTTTTTTTAAGATGTGGTCAGTGAGTGTAAAGTACTGAATATAATATACAGAGAAATAATCTATAGAACATTTCCAATCTGAGGTGTATTATCCCTGGGAAACTTCTAAACAAATCCAAATTAATCTTATTTTACTGGTAATATTGGATCAGATTCTCCACTGGTGTAAATCACCCTACCCCTACCAAAGCCAATGGAGATGTTGATTTACATAAAGTTGAGAATCTTTGAATTACTCACACAGGATCTATATTCTGAAGTGCTCTTACACCAACATTTATGGTTCAGGATGCTTGAGTCAGGAATTATTAGTAGCATTAGTGACATACAGAGACTATCTCTGGCATACAGAAAATATATTGTATGACTTCCAAGTGTCTAATCCAATAGTTTGTGTTAATTAAATCATTATGTGTAGATTTTTAAGTTGTACGATATTTGTCATAATAATTATATGCCTCTTAGATGTCTATTAAAATCCTAAAGTGATCATTTAGATGCAAAATCTCTGATAGAACTCTATTATATGTTTCATACTAAATTAAGATTATGGGTTTGTAATGGATGTCTTAATTATGCATTGATGTTATCTGTAATATTTTGAACAATAAAATTTGACATTGTGAAGCATTCATTAAATTCAATCCTTGTCAGTCAATATTAGAGTTTTTCTGATCATCAGTGCTTTAAATTATTATAAAAGTGAAACATTTACAATAAATCCTACCAGTATGCATTAAGCTAAGCAACCTATCATTATATATCTTATGTATAACAGTATTGCCAGACAAACTACTTATTATTAGTCATTTCTAATTGCCACTGAAGAGCATACACCAGAAGACCTTTACGCAGAATTACTATATTTTAAAAGTATACCAATGACTTCAGCAATTAAAATTAAAGGATTTACATTCTCTCTGTTCTCCTTCTCACTTTAACTCTGGCACTGAATTAACTTCTAACACAACTCAGCACTTCTATTTGAAAAAAAAGAAAAAAAGAAGTCAGTTGAAATATTATAATGGAAACAAACAAAGATGTAAGACGAATAAATGAGGAGTGAAGCCAGTAAGTGAACAGAACTGTAGAATAAAAAGACAGACATGGGATAATACAAGCACTTACCAGTAATTTTTCCATTGGCTTCTAATGGAGGCTGCCAGCTAACAATGACAGCTCGAGGCTTCCCTTCCCGAGTAATGACTGTCAAATCCTTGGGAGCAGAGGTTGGTGCTTAAAAGAATGGAAATAATAAAAAACAAACAGTAATCAGATTCTCAGCTATATACTTGTTTTCCTTAAAATGCTATATCAGTCATAAACTACTCATTCTGCATTTAGTTCTTTTCTTAGATCTGCTGATTCATTACAAATATATCCTTAGGTTGAGAATTAAAAAACTACATTTTTAAGGGAAACTCTTTTGTGGTCCCATTGGTTGTGGGTACTTTTGGAAATGTGGATCCTTTTTAGTCCATTCCATTCCAATTTGGTGCTTTTCTCTCACCCATCACTGTGCTATCTAAGCACCTATTATATATGTGAGGGGCCTCTAGGCAACACAATATTTAATATGAATACAATTGCAAATACTGTATTACAAAGGTTTTTAGGTGCCCACTGCCATTTACAAAATGAAATGAAATGAAATCACACATAACATGAGACATTCTGGATATTGTAGGAAAGTCCTGGGAGTATTCTGTATCAATAGTACAAAGGAACTCCTAAATATAGCAATATAGCCCATTAAATATAGCAGGCCAGATCTGTGAGTGATTGTGCCTTCTTTACGCTGCATGTCCATTGCATGTTTGCCACAAAATCTTCAAAGTGGCTTAGGGATGATCATTAATAGGATCTTTTTGTAGTGTACAGACTATCAGCAGAGTGGAGAAAGTGGGGAGCAATTACTATAAAAGACAATGAAGGTGACTGGATGTGGAAGGTGCAGGATGTACATGATCCTGGAGGGGGTACCTCAAAAGGGTTTCTTTCATATGAATAAGCCTTAGCAGATGGAAGAGAAGATCTGAAGCTTGGAGATGCAGGTGGAAGTTCTGGTTGAATCTAGATGATGATTCGAACAGATGATTGAGCAAAGTCATGAGGAGGCTGAAGGAAAAAGCCTAGAGTTGCAGATGGACCAAAGATCTCTGAGGGAAGATTGTTGGATGAGGAAAATGGCCAGTGGAAGGATGCAACTGCAGGCACAAGAACCAGGCATAAGAAAAGACGGTCTACAGAAGGAGAAATAGAACTCAGGAACACAAAGAATGCTGAGTTGGAAAATGAAGAAGGGGGACAGCAGATGGTTGCTGAAGATGGGAGGG
This sequence comes from Mesoclemmys tuberculata, assembly GCA_007922155.1. Classification (NCBI taxonomy): domain Eukaryota; kingdom Metazoa; phylum Chordata; order Testudines; family Chelidae; genus Mesoclemmys; species Mesoclemmys tuberculata. The sequence continues at coordinate 14,943,309 of ML675629.1, read as the reverse complement.
CAAGGAAGAAGAGAAGAGCAACTAGTCCTATACAAAGAGTGGATCAGCCAATGAAGACACCATAAAATAAGAGCCTCGGGAGGATATAGGAAGGATTGGAGAGCATTGCAAGGGAGAACAGTAGACAAGAGGACTTGCAGACAAAAAGAACAGGGGATAGGCTGGAGAATTGCACCATCACCAGGAAAAGGCAGGTTTATGTGACTGGGGGCTCCCTAATCAGAAGAACAGACAGGCTTGTAACCAGAGCTGATCCCGAGAACAGAAGGATGTGCTATCTGCCGGGTGCTAAGATATGGGATGTGGACGTGAAGATAAAGAAGATCCTAACAGAAGCGAAAAAGAATCCACTGATTGCCCTTTATATGGGTACAAATAATACAGCTAGACTCTCGTTGGAACATATCAAAGGAGACTATGCCAGGCTGGGGAGAGCTCTTAAGGAAATTGAGGCTTCGGTGATCTTCAGTGGGATTCTGCCTGTTTCTAGAGGAGGACAACCAAAGTGTGACAAGATGACAATGATCAACAGATGGCTTAGGCAGTGGTGCTATAAAGAGGGCTTTGGGATTTATGGTCACTGGGAGGCATTCATGGACAGAGGACTGTTCTCTTGGGATGGACTTCACCTGAGCAAGGAGGGAAAGGCACTTCTAGGATGGAGGCTGGCACAACTGATTAAGAGAGCTTTAAACTAGGGATTTGGGAGAGATGGTTGGGAGATGCCCGGATAATCTCCACACCTGAAAATGAAGTAAGAAAGGACACCACAGTGGGTAGGAGAATGGACATAAAGAGGAAGGGTAGTGTAGATACCAGTTCTAATAGGCGATACTGGTGGTGGAATGACTGTGCCAAATCAGATAAGGAATGTGAGCAAGTCAAAGAGCAAAAATTAAAATGTTTGTACACCAGTGTGAGGAGCCTGGGTAATAAAATGGAGGAATAGATCTACTGGTGCAGGAAGTGAAGCCAAATACCAAAGGGATAACAGGAACATGGTGGAATAGTATGACTGGTGTTCAGATACTTAAGGGCATGTGCTGTTTAGGAAAGACAAAAATAAAGGAAAGGTGGTGAAGTAGCACTTTATATCAATAATGAAGCAGACTGTAAATAAATTAGAAGTGATGGAATAGATAAGACAGAGTCTGTATGGGTGAAATCACATTGGGGAAGAAAGCTACTAGAGATTCCCCTGGGATAGTGCTTGGGGTGTGCTACAGACCATCAGGATCTGATTTGGACATGGACTGAGACCACTTTAATGCTTTTAATCAAGTAAATACTACTGGAAATTGTGTGATTATGGGAGACTTTAACTTCCCAGATATAGACTGCAGGACAATTCCTAGTAATAATAATAGGGACCAGCTTTTCCTGGGTGTGAGAGCTGATGAACCAAAAGAGGGGATACCATTTTAGATTTAGTATTAATGAGTACTGAGAACCTCATGAAAGAACTAGTTCTGGGGACAACATTGGTTCGAGTGACCAGGAGCTAATTCAGTTCAAACTAAATGGAAGGATAAACAAAAATAGATCTGTGACTAGGGTCTTTGACTTCAAAATGCCTAACTTTAAAAAATTAAGTGAATTAGTCAGGGAAGTGGACTGGATGGAAGAACTCATGGATCTAAAGGTGGAGAAGGCTTGTAATTACTTCAAGTCAAAGTTGCAGGAACTATCTGAAGCCTGCATCCCAAGAAAGAGGAAAAAACTCATAGGCAAGAGCTTTAGACCAAACTGGATGAGCAACCATCTCAGACAGGTGATTAAGAGAAAGCAGAAAGCCTATGAGGAGTGGAAGATGAGAGGGATCAACAAGAAAAACTATCTCTTGGAGGTCAGAACATGTAGGGATAATGTGGGAAATGGCAAAAGCCAAGTATAATTGGACCTTGCAAAGGGAATTAAAACCAATAGTAAAAGGTTCCAAAGCTATATAAACAGGAAGAAAACAAAGAAAGAAGTGGTACTGCTAAGCACTGAGCCCAATATCTAAACAAATACTTTGCCTCCATTTTTAATGAGGCTAATGAAGAGCTTGGGGATAGTGGCAGGATGGCTAATGGGAATGAGGATATGGAAGTAGAAATTGCCACATCCAAGGTAGAAGCGAAACTAGAACATCTTAATGGGGCTAAATCAGGGGACCCAGATAATTTCCATTCAAGAATATTAAAGAAACTGGCACATGAAATTGCAAGCACATTATCAAGGATGTTTAATGAATCTGTAAACTCAGGGGTTGTACCATGTGACTGGAGGATTGTTAACATAGTTCCTATTTTTAAGAAAGGAAAAAAAGTGATCTGGGTAACTACAGGCCTGTTAGCTTGACCTCAGTAGTATGTAATGTCTTGGAAAAAAATTTGAATGAGAAAGTAGTTAAGGAGATAGAGGTTAATGATAATTGGGATAAAATACAACATGGCTTTACAAAAGGTAAATCATGCCAGACCAACCTTATCTCCTTTTTTGAGACGATAACAAATTTAGTAGACGAAGGGAATGCAGTGGATCTAATTTATCTAGATCAGCATAAGGCATTTGATATGGTTTCACATGGAGAATTATTAGTTAAATTGGAAAAATGGGGATTAATATGAAAATTGAAAGGTGGATAAAGAACAGATGAAAAGGGAGACTACAATGGGTCATACTGACAGGTGAACAGTCAGGCTGGAGATACGTTACTAGTGGAGTTTCTCAGTGATCAGTCATGGGACCAATCTTATTTAACCTTTTTATTATTGACCTTGGCACAAAAAGTAGGAATGTGCTAATAAAGTTTGCGGATGACACAAAATTGGTAGGTATTGCCAATACAGAGAAGGATCGGGATATCATTCAAGAAGATCTGGATGACCTTGTAAACTGGAGTAATAGAAATAGGATGAAATTTAATAATAGAAAGTGCTAGATCATGGATTTAGGGAGTAATAACAAGAATTTTTGCTATAACCTGGGGACACATCAGTTGGAAGTGACAGAGGAGGAGAAGGACCTGAGCGCACTGGTTGATCATAGGATGACTATGAGCTGCCAGTGTGATGTAGCTGTAAAAAAAGCTAATGCGGTCCTAGGATGGATCAGACGAGGTATTTCCAATAGAGATAGAGAGGTGCTAGTACCATTATATGAGGCACTGATGAGACCTCATCTGGAATATTTTGTGCAGTTCTAGTACCCCATGTTTAAAAAAGATGAATTCAACCTAGAGCAGGTGCAGTGAAGGGCTACTAGGATGATCTGCAGAATGGAAAACCAAGCTTCTGAGAGGAGACTCAAAGAGCTTGGCTTGTCAAAAGAGCTAGTCAAAAGAAGGTTGAGGGAAGATATGACTGCTCTCTGTAAACACATCAGAGGGATAAATACCAGGGAGAGAGAGGAATTATTTAAGTTCAGCACCAATGTGGACACAAGAACAAACGGATATAAACTGGCCATCAGGAAGTTCAGACTTATAATTAGACTTAGGTTTCTAGCCAGCAGAGGAGTGAAGTTCTCGAATAGCCTTTCAAGAGGAGCAGTGGGTGCAAAAACCTAGCTGGCTTCAAAATTGAGCTTGTTAATTTATGGAGGGGTGGTATGATGGGACAGCCTAATTTGGTAATTAGCTGATCTTTGACTATTAGTGGTAAATATGCCAATGGCCAGTGATGGGACATTTGGTAGGGTGGGTTCTGAGTTACTACAGAGAATTCTTTCTTGGGTGAGTTTTGCTCACATGCTCAAGGTTTAGCTGATCGCCATATATTAGGTCAAAAAGCAATTTACCCCCAGGACAGATTGACAGAGACCCTCAGGGGTTTTTGCCTGCCTCTGTAGCATGGGGCATGGGTCACTTGCTGGTGGATTCTCTGTATCTTGAAGTCTTTAAAACATTATTTGAGGACTTCAATAACTCAGTCATAGGTTAGGGGTCTATTACAGGAGTGGGTGGGTGAGGTTCTGTGGCCTGCATTGTGCAGGAGGTCAAACTAGATGATCATATTGTTTCCTTCTGACCTTAAAGTCTATGAGTCTATCTCTGGGCTAGCCACCTCAGTTATAAAAGTAAAAAAATTGCTTGAGCCCCAGCACCTTTCATTACGAATTAAGCATTGAATTTATTAAATTCCAATATCTTTGCTTTGGAAGGAGAATTAAATGTCTTTTTTGTTACCTATAGAAAAAAATGAAGGTTTTGATATATACTGTTGATTTATTTAGCTGGCGTAAATTTGACAAAGCTACCAAGTATATAGCAGTTCAGCAATTTCAAAATAATTAGTAAGTTCCAGAGTTTAAAATTCCTCAATATCTTTTGCTATTATGTGCATTATGAAACAATATCTCTTTTTAAAACTATCAAAATATCTAGATATACCTGCTTCATATGTTGTGGCATGTGCAGTCATGCTCCACGTGCTTGACCTTCGACCTTTGGTTACCATGACAGAGAATTCATACATAGTGTTTGGCTTAAGGCCTATTACACTATGGCTCAAAGCTGTCGTATCTGCCGACTACAAAAGCGGGGGAGAAAAGAGGAAAACAAGTACATGTTTAAGCAAGTAAGACTTAAAAAAAGCAATCACAGAAAACTAATTTACACACACACACTTTCTCCATATAACAGAAAAATGGAAAAGCATAATACAGTAACTCTAAACTTTGTAAGCGTCTTTTTCTTAGGACAGAAATTGCCTTGGCACTATAACATGTATTGTAGTGGAACTTTTCTTAGTACCATAAATAAGAAACTAAACTTGCTTTCTATAATTTAGACAGTTAACTAACATCTGAAGATGCCCCTCTCCCCACTTCTTTTTCTGCACCAAGCAATTTGTGTCACAGTCTTTCAAATGCAAGGAGAGTAAACATGGAAACGCACACTGTATCCTCCATTTGTGCCCTTACAGGGGAAAAGCAGAAATATTTGCAAAATTTAAAGACTCATATTCCTGGGCTGCTTTGCTCTGTGCCAGAATCTTAACGTTATATTTAAAATATTTTTTTACTTAAAATTTGTTTCCCTTTCATAATAGTTTCCTTCCCCCACTTCAAAAAGTGTTTAGTGGTCTCTAAAGGAAGTTTACAAATACATATTTTTTCACCAGAATGGCTCTAACTAAGGCACTCTGGTCTTTCCAAGGCTCTTGGATAAATATGTCCTTAATTTTTTATAATGTTCTAGTTTGAAGTCTTGTATTTTTGCTTGTTTAAATATGTATTTTGTTTGTATATTATATTTTAAATATGTATTATTTATTTGCTTCACTTCAGTGTGTTAAGAGCAGGTATATAAAGTCATACTGATGTGTGTATTACATAGATTTACCTGATTCAGCTTTTGCCTCAGTCTGTTCTAAGGAACGACTTAAGAGAGACGGCAGGTTTTTATCACATGAGTAGAACCAGAAGAAAATTGCAGGATAAAACTGGTGAAAATTGAATGGAATCTCATCTATATTTTCAGGGCATTATGGAACCCCATCATATAGGACCCAATCCTCTGAAGTGTTGAGCGCTTCTAGTGAGGTGTTGAGCATCTTCTGTGCCCCCTGCCAGCAGTGAGAGTTGAGGACATGCCAAATCCAGTATAACGTGATCAGTTTTATATAACCGTTTTGCAAACCTTTAACTCATGTGATATATCTGATGGCCTAAAATCTACCAAATGATGCCTGAACCACTGGAGCAGGTGAGTGAAATTTATGCCCAGTTATGCAAAACATCTGACTTACATCATAAGAATGGATCCTTTTTCACTGTTTAGTATGATGTGTTTGGAACAATGAAGATCTCTGGTATTCATGAATAACGTCACCCTCATGTGACATTAAGCATCAGCTCAAATGATGTAAATTAAATGAATCAACCCTTTAAAAAATGCTACAGTAAGCTTCCAAGACTATGCGGAATACCTTAGTAATTTTCATGAGGGAAGGAGATATCCACTTCTGAGGCATATTAGTAAGTGTCAATATTAATATATCATATAAGTCTCAATAGCACTCACACAGCAGGAGGAGCTTCTGAATCCAGAGCCAGATTCTGTTATATTTATACTCACTAGGACAAATCCTAGCCCCATCAAAGTTAATGAGAGATTTGAACTTGACTTCTTTGAGACTAGGATTTCCTCCACTGAGTAGTACCCTACTCTGTGAAATCAAGGTGTCAAGTCACAGAGTAAAGTATTATCCGATTATGACAAAGAGTGGCAAAATTTGACCATTAGTATTGGTTTTTAACTATGGAACCGATTTCTCTTTAGTGGAAAGCACTGTTCACCATAAGCAGTCCGCTGACTTAGATGGAACTATCTGTGATACTCCATGGTGCAACATGACTGACGGTAGATGAATCTTATAGATAGCACTGTAGAAATTAGAGTTACATTGATAGGATGGCCCTCCAAATGATTGTGGACAGAAGACGACCAAGGGGAAGCCCCAGTATGCAGCATCTTTGGGGAAACGTCGTATTAAGTTTATGTATTACTGTGGGCCAAGGATTGCATAGAATGACTACATTCTACTCCACACAGGAGTGTTACCAGAGCTCCTGCAAGAACAAAAACAGCAGGGGTTGGTAGGAAGATTATTAAGATAAATCACTCACAATGTAAACCTCTCTGGAGAGGTACCACTCTCTTTGAAGATTTGCATATACTGGTTCAAACTGGATTTTCCAGAGACTAAGAGACAAATAAATAGCTTTGGACATAAAAAAGCTGTGTTTAAATTGACTCAGTACCTTGTTTCTGATCCAGCAAATGCACAGAACCATCTTTCCAAGGGCCCAACCCCTGCAGGGAGATTGCAAAGAATTTGGTCTACTGGGGACTCTTAAGATTGATAGGTGACCTCTGGTAAGCTTTGTGCATGTGGATCAGAACTTTTATTGTTTTTTATAAGTTTTCTCTTAATGTTTTTACCATAACAATAAATGTGCTTGCTTAGAAAGAGCTGTGTGGTAACTTGTAGCTGCTGACAACTATTCATAGACCTCAGATAAAAAGAAACACACAGGTGTGGCCTTTAGACAGACTGGCTTTCTGGAGATATCAGAGCATAAGGCAGGGAGTGTGGAGCCTTAACGCTCCCAGGCAAAAGAGAATGGGACATGGATCCCTGCCAGGGACAGGTGATGGCTGGAGACCTGAGACTTGATTGATTGCTCTAAAGTGGACCATGGAGGAGGGGATACAGGTGCAGTTACCGGTAAACCTGACAACTAATTCATGACATCTCAGCTACAGATTTACCAAACCAAAAAATAAAACCAACCAAAAACCAAAAAACAAAGAGGGGGTTTGGAGCTTCATCCCCCAATGTAACTGAACTGTCAATGTTGGAAAAAGCAGATTTGGAGACTGTCTCAAGTTCTGGATCATCTCTAATTTCAGTCCTTCTCCTTACAGCCAGAGTCAGTTCTTTTGTTGTTTAGTTCATTAAAAGTAATCCTACATGACTGAACTGCTCCTCACAAACAGGGAAGAACTGCTAAGGGAAGTAGAAGTGGATGGCAACCTGTGCAGCAGTGATCATGATATGGTTGAGTTCAGGATCCTGACAAAAGGAAAAAAAGGAGAACGGCAGAATATGAGCCGTAGACTTCAGAAAAGCAGACTTTCTCTCCCTAATTGAGCTGATGAGCATGGTCCACTGGAAGGCTAATATGAGAGGGATAGGCATCCAGGAGGGTTGGCTGTATTTTAAAGAAACCTTATTGAGGGCATAGGAACAAACTATCCTGATGTGCAGAAAGTATAGTAAATATGGCGGGGGATTAGCTTGGCTTAACAGAGAAACTTTGGTGAACTTAAACACAAAAAGTAAGCTTACAAGAAGTGGAAGATTGGACAGATGACTAGGAAGGAGTATAAACATATTGCTCTAACACACAGGACTGATATCAGGAAGGTCAAATCACAATTGGAGTCACAGCTAGTAAGGGACATGAAGGGGAACAAGAAGGGTTTCTACAGGTATATTAGCAACACTGAAAAGGTCAGGGAAAGTGTGGGCCCCTTACTGAATGTGGGAGGCAGAGTAGTGACAGATGCAGTGGAAAAATCTGAAGTACTCAATGCTTTTTTAGTCTCTTTCTTCACAGACAAGGTCAGCTCCCAGATTACTGCACTGGGCAGCACTGTATGGGAAGGAGGTGAACAGCCCTCAGTGGTGAAAGAACAGGTTCAAGGCTATTTAGAAAAGCTAGACATGCATAAGTCCATGGGGCTGGATGCAATGCATCTCAGGGTACTGAGGGAGGTGGCTGATATGATAACAGATCCATTGGTCATTAACTTTCAAAACTTGTGGCGATTGCAGGAGGTCCTGGATGATTGGAAAAAGGCAAATATAATGCCCATCTTTAAAAAAAGGGAAGAAGAATCTGGGGAACTACAGACCAGTCAGGCTCACCTCAGTCCCTTGATATATCATGGAGCATTTCATTAAGGAATCCATTTTGAATTGGATCACTTGGAGGAGAGGAAGGTGATCAGGAACAGTCAGCATGGATTCAAGAAGGGCAAATCATGTCTGACCAACCTGATTGCCTTCTATGATGAGATGACTGGCTCTGTGGATTTGGGGAAAGCGGTGGACGTGCTATACTTTGACTTTAGCAAAGCTTTTGATACAGTCTCCCACAGTATTCTTGCCAGTAAGTTAAAGAAGTATGGATTGGATGAATGGACTATAAGGTGAATAGAAAGCTGGCTGGATTGTCAGGTTCAATGGATAGCAATCAATGGCTCGCTGTCTAGTTGGAAGCTGGTATCAAGCGGAGTGCCCCAGGGGTTGGTTCTGGGGCCAGTTTTGTTCAACATCTTTATTAATGATCTGGATGATGGGGTGAATTGCACCCCCAGCAAGTTCATGGATGACACTAAGCTGGGGCAAGGTTGATAGATAAATTGGAGGGTAGGAATAGGATTCAGAGTGACCTAGAGAAATTGGAGGATTGGGCCAAAAGAAATCTGATGAGGTTCAACAAGGACAAGTGCAGAGTCCTGAACTTAGGACAGAAGAATCCCATGCACTGCTACAGACTGGGGATCCACAGACTAGTCAGCAGTTCTGCAGAAAAGAGCTGGGGGTTACAGTGGACAAGAAGCTGGATATGAGTCAGCAGTGTGCTCTTGTTGCCAAAAAGGCTAATGAGCATATTGGGCTGCATTAGTAGGAGCATTGTCAGCAGATCGAGGGAAGTGATTATTCCCCTCTATTCGACACTGGTGAGTCTGCATCTGGACTATTGTGTCCAGTTTTGGGCCCCCAACTACAGAAAAGATGTAGACAAATTGGAGAGAGTCCAGCGGAGGGCAACAAAAATGATTAGGTGGCTCAGACACATGACTTATGAGAAGAGGATGAAGGAACTGGGCTTATTTAGTCTGCAGAAGAGAAGAGTGAGGGGGGATTTGATAACAGCCTTCAGTTACCTGAGAAGGGTTCCTAAGAGGATGGAGCTAGGCTATTCTCAGTGGTGGCAGATGAAAGAGCTAGGAGTAATGGTCTCAAGTTGCAGTGGGGAAAGTCTAGACTGGATATTAGGGAAAAGTTTTTCACTAGGAGGGTGGTGAAGCACTGGAATGGGTTACTTTGGGAGGTGATGGAATCTCCATCCTTAGAGGTTTTTAAGGCTCAGCTTGACAAAGCCCTGGCTAGGATGATGGTTGGTGCTCCTTTGAGCAGGGGGTTGGACTTGACGATTTCCTGAGGTCTCTACCAACTCTATCTTCTATGATTTTAAGATATCCCCACCTTAAGTTTTTCTATCATGTTTGGTTGCCCATATAGTTACTTTATCTCGACCTAAGCCTTGACCCTTCCTAGGGTTCCTTTCCTATATCTTTGTGCTGTAATACGTTAGCTTCCTCAGTGAGTTCCACTTATCCATTTTAACAGTTACTCAGCAAGAAGCAGGGTGCTGACAGTATGAGTGTGTTTCAGGCAAACACAGTTAACCCATTAAACTCATTTTACACAAGTGTGGTCATCTGTCCCTATTGAGATGACACTAACAGGTTATATTTAAATTTGCTGTTTGGTACTTGCAATTTTCTACTTGGCCTACATGTGATTAACATACAGTAACAACGTGGGAAATTTCATCATTATCTAAAGGTCACAGTAAAAAATGCTGTGCTCTTTGGAGCCTTGTTCTTCTTATAGGAATTAAATTAGTGAAACTATGGCTCATTCTACTGTATTACACATTTTACTGGGAATGGGAATAAATAAATACATAAAGTGCTATCTGAGGTTGAGATAGCTATGATAGTATTTGTGAGAGCATTCATTATAGGATACACTTGAAAAGATGTTGAAGACGTATTGTTACATAGTTAAGCAACTTTTAACTAGTTTAAGACATTTAAGACAATCTGTATCTGTAGCTTAAAGACAACTGGTCTGATTCTCCTCTCACTTACACTAGTGTAATTCAAAAGCATTGACAGTGGAGTCAAAACTGGTGTAAGGAAAAGGAAAAACAAGACCAAATGACAAAATGACAAAACAAAATTCTGGCAGATGTGTAATGGTCAGGACTAGAAAAATCATGTCCAGCAAGGGGAGTAAGAAAAAGAAGCTTTCCACCATTTTGTCTCCTTTCAAAATCAACTGAGACAGTCAACTGTGCTAGGTCAACTGACACAGTGATATCACTCAGAGTCTAAGAACCAGATTTTAAAAAGTATTTAGGTGCCCAAAGATTCAGATAATTCTCTAGTGGGAATTTCAAAAGCACCTGGGTCCCTAACTCCATAAATACCTTTAAAAAGCCAGCTCTAAATCCATACATTTCTATTCACAATTTGCTTGACTCTGCAGTGGTCCTGTGATAGGAACAATTGTACTAGAGAATTATATTCGGTTTGGCGACCAACCACTTATTGATGCACATATTTGCTGTGTATATGTGCAATTATTGGGACTAATTGCATGTTGATAAAGAATATAGCCCCATATGGCAAGAAAAGTTAACCAGTATTATGAGATGGCATGACAGGAATGGTGAAGCATGAGTGACTTGGAAATTATATAAGATGTAGTACATTAATTGACTATAGTATGTAAAAGGATGGAGTTGTTTTTCCTGGTTGGTGATTACCGCTTTCTGTGTTATACAATTGCAAAGTATTATTATTATTATTAATTTCACAAACATTTTAATATTATTTTGTTAGCATTCATGTTTGAAAACACCTTTCATTTACAGGCAGTACAATATTCATCCTATTATAGGCTACTTTCAAACTGAGAAGTCTTCTGTTCACCTGTCCCTTTTTGATTGCTGTTGCTAATATGACTGGGATTTGAAATTGTGTAGTTGATTTGAAATTGGGATCCCAGTTTCATTCTTGGGCATTATAGAGCCTTCAGACTAGTGCCGTAATGTGGTCCAATCAATGAATATGTTTATATATGATATGTAAAAGTTAAAGCTTAGAACTTTCAACAATTAGATTTTTAGTGTGGAATTTTCAGGCCAATAAATACTCTTAAAATACTCTGAACTATATATAGTAGATATTTCTTTGTGGCCCTATTAGATACTTGCTATTCAGGACAAATCTCCCATTGGCTATATTGGGAGTTCTTCCTGAGGGAAGCACAGAATAGATAGATTCAGATTATTGTCAAATAAAATATGAACACAAGAAACAGCAGATCTTCAATTCATATCCTATTATAACTTCACCTTGTATTTAGCACTTGTAGAATAGCTGGTTCTCCAACGGACAGTGTAAAACCGAACCTCAGTAGTCTTTTGATTCTTTGGGACAGAGTTGTCTGCCCAGCTGACTCTCACAGCATCATGGGTAAGTGCAACAGCCTGGACACCTACTGGTGGGAGCATGGGGGTGGAGATATCTGGGACTGAGGTAGGGAAATCATCAAGCAAAGAATAAAAATCAACTTCTAATGGATCAATGGGATCTGGGTAAAAAAACACCAAATGAGCATTAAAAAAAAATGAATAGCAATTAAAAAAAACAAAACAATCACCAGTGGATACACATCACAATGGGTTAAATGATGAGAGGAGGACAGGAGAAGAACAGAAAAAGAGGCATTAATTGAAAAGTATAATATATACACAACATTTCACTTACATTACTGCAATAAACCTAATTATCAATTAATATTATTTTGCCTGGCTTGTTCAAATACTTCCATGTATGCTTTTATTTCTTGGCTCTAAAATGAAGTTGAAATGCATTCATGTTTCTCTGTAAAATGATTTACTTTGCAGTAAAAAAAAAATTGAAATACATAAATGATGCATTATTAAAAACACGTACAAAGTAGTGTCATTCTAAAAGACACTTCAATGTGTGTAGGAGTTACCTATGCTTTTTTCTCTCTCTCTCTGCAGCTTCTTTTGTTCTTTTAATGCTATTCAAAGGAGCACTTCTACATCTGCTTAAATATTTGTCAGGCTAAAGAGAACATAATTTTAATGTTACGATGGAGGTCCACGTTTGTTTATTTAATAATGCCAGCATGATATATGTGTGCATTCAGGTGTGGATATGTGGATTGTTGTTTTCATCTCTGAGTGCGTTTCCTCCTTGAGGCATAAGCACACTTTTATGCATTTGGTGATCATGCTGCCTTCAGACAGATCAATAGACTGAATATAATGGTATGCAGTGGCAGATGAAGTCAGCACAACACACAGAGGCAATCTGTGGTAGGTTTTCTTACACAGAAAAGGTTGCTTGCTTTTCCAAAAATGCAGTTCCATGTTGGAAAGTCATACTTGCAAATAGCCAATGCAATTAAGAACATTATAGGCCTGATTCTCCTCTAACTTCAGTGTAATTGAATTGACTTCAACAGAATTAACCCTGATTTACAACTATGTGATAGGAGAACTAGATTGCATGTCTTTTTTAACCTTTGAGTTTTAGGTAATATCCATTGCCTCTTAATGCAGAAAATGGTGGTGAGGGCACAGTCATTATGTCAAAATGTTACCTTTAAATATATATATATTTGCAATTTAAAAACAAAATTGTGATTTTACGAACCAAAAATTTCAGGCTGCAGTAATTATGACACAGTACACACATAATCACGACCATTTTTTTCTAAAATAAAAGGTTATGTAATTAATCAAAGTACAAATTAATCTGACATTTCCCAATTGATAATTAGTTCAGTTTGTCAGCACTATATGTATTTCAAATTTCTGACACTCTTTGATCGCATTTTTTTTGCAATTTTGTGATTAATTATTTAGGACTTCAGCAGGACACAGTCTTTGGAATAAAAAATACAAGAAAAAAGCATGTTTAAAATTTATGATGAGCAGCTAGATGAACCTTTTGTTGTTATTGTTGTTTCGTTCATCATAAGCTTCTTTAGGAAGCTTGAATATAGACCGTTTGGGAAATAAAGCAATCTGGTTGTTCATCTACGGTTCCAAAATTCATACAGACATTCTGCATAGCAGGTTGGACTGAAACGTCTTTGCCTATTCACAAAGAATATTGCTACTGTGAAGGTTTCAATTTCCAGGTCGAAACTGAAATGTTCAAAGAGATTTGTCTATAAGCTGTGATATAATGAACATTTATTATTTTTGTTTCCTTTTTGCTTACATAGCTCATGCTGTACAATAATATGCATTACAGAGATTTGATATTTTGGCAAATAAAACACTTCTTCTTTCCCCATAACGACGTATTGAATTCTGAAGGTTTGTTGTACAGAGGATTATAAAGAAAGAGTAGGTCTAGCAAAATAAATTATTAGATTCAATCAGTCAAGATAATTCAGTTCTTGAAACATGCCATCACTGAGCTGAGAAACAGTGGAATTTCTATAATCCTTTGGTGTCTGAAAATAGATCCCTAAATACTTCCTCCACTTTTCAAAACAGACTTATTTGCTTCTGTTCATGTTCGGACATCTGTCATTTATATGTTTGCATACCCTTGATAAAGAAATTTCTGCTTACTTTAATTCTTATTTTGCTTGTCACATCATATGAGATTATGTTATATACACACATATATCTATCTATACTTATGCAATTCTTATACACTGAAATAAATACAATGGTTAAATTTTCTTTTTCACTCTGAGCAAATCAGTTCAGCAACCACTTGGGGAGTTCAGCTAAAATGCTTCTCGCTTTGGTGAACGTAGTTTTTGAAATTCTCTTCTATGAATGACCCAATGGTACTGACTTGCTTCAGAAGCCACATCCAGAGGGGTAAGAGATTAGATAGAGAAGCTGCTTGTCATAGGTGTTCTTAGTAATAAAAGAGAAGCCACAAAGTGGCATACTTGTATAGAGTCCTTGGATCAGTTCATCAAAGAAGAACCCAAGCTTGAAATACCTTTTTTCACACCTGGATAACATTTCATTTATGAGAGGTCACATACAGACATACATACATACATACATACATATATAAAAAAAATGCCCACAGGCCAAACATAGGTAATTTTTCATCTAGCATCAACACGGAACAAAAGCCTTGTAGAAAACCTACATGGATTTTGAACCAAGTTAATCAAATAAAGATTTCAAAAGACACATACATAATCTGGCATGTTCAGGAGGAAGAACTGACCCTTTGAGTTACCAGACAAGAGGGAATAAAATGTTGAAGCCACATGCTCACTGGTACCTATTACATCTGGATATGGTTTCTCACAGTTGTCTTTGCTTTTACATTGAATCCCTCCTCTCCCCCCCTTTGCGACTTTCCAAGATTTCTTAGGGGAATACTTCACAAAAACATATGGACAAAGGATGTTTTTCCATTTGGAGCCATAGCGCTGCCATTTGATTTAATTATCCCTAATGGTTCACCCTAGTCAGTCTGTCAATGGTCCTTTTGCTCTCAGTGACATAAGCTTCCTTCTCTGAGGAAGTTCTTAACATGGTGGGTGAAACACAAGGAAAAACTACCAAATGAGGTGGCACTCCAGTGGAAAATCATTTTTGGTTTTGTATTTATTCTTTTTGTTAACAGCTCTCTTCAGTCTCACCCACAGCCTAAAAAAACATACATCACAAAGGTCAGATTTGATCAGAGGAACTGCAACTTAAAGGCACCCTGTTTTTTGTACCACGAATACATCTCTGAAGAAAAATGTTGCGTGTTAGTAGAGTAGCCCAATTAATATTTGGCATTCTGTTTTGTGTGAGTTTATATTGTCATTAATTATTCACAGTACTTTCCTTCATCTTATCTGAGACCTGGCTAACTAACCCTATCTATGTCTGTGACTGTTCCTGGCTTTAACTAATTAATTTCAATTTAGCAAAAAGTATAAGAGATACAGAAAATAATTAAATTCCGTGCTTGATTTGTGACAGCAGCCACAATTTTAACCTGATCTTCAGATATTCAAATTGCTCTGGGATTCAGGGCGCTCTCAAGCCGACTCAATCAAACTACTAACGGATGTGCAAGCATTACATTATTTTACGTCAGCTAATGAAAATTTACTGCAGTAACATATATTTCATGAACGTGTAATGAATTCATTATCTTATAGCCATGTAGTTCAACCATTTAAAATGGGGTGGGAAAATAATCTGATTTATTCTAGCAGAAACTTGGATGTAGAAGAGCTCTTTTTTTGTTGGCTTCCCAAAAAGGTGTACCTAATATGCATGTATGTAAGGCTAATGATAACTGGTATGGAACAAAATAAGACTCAACATTTCCAACTCACCTGTCAATGATCTAGTGGTGGCACTTTCATAGAGAGGGACTCCTTCACCCACGTTGTTAAAGGCTTTTAAGGAAATTACATAATGGGAACTTGGCTCTGCAGGCAAAACCAAACAAGGCAAAACACACATTGTTAAAATCAATGCTCTGAATTGAAATGGATTAGCATTTTCATGAAAAATAAATAAAACATGTTAAGTGAATGCCTGTTCAAACGAAACCAATGGCTAGCAGAGCAATTTAGAAAGCTGTCGTGTTTTTGTTTCCATTCCATTCAGGATCATTAGTGGTTTGCTAATTTAGGGCCTTGAAGTCTGTTCTCAGTCTTTAATCTGAGTTTCCATTTAAATCCATGAAAGTTTTGCCTGAGTAACGACTGCAAGATCAGCCTTGTGTTCTGTAAGAATTAACAACTGATGCACAACTCTGTATGTAGGGTAGGAATCTTGGGGGTTCATTCAGTAGTTCACCCTCCCCCCACATGTTGCATGGGGTCTAGCTTCATGTCAACGTGTAGCATGAATTTAGCAGCACATCAGGAACTGGATCCACTGGCCCTTCTGTGGAAGGCAAGTTGTCAGTACAGATGCTATGGTTGCTGATCCACTTCAGTAAGAGGATAGATTCCTTTCTCCCAATCCCTGATAAGGTCCCCAGCTCACCGCCCAGGTACTCAGTCTGTGTATTTGGGGAAGGATTTAAGGCCAAGAATTTAAGGTCTCAAGCTACATATCTGATTTTTTTAAAATGCATGTCAGTGCGTTTAAAATGTATTCCGCCCCCCCCCCCATTCATCCATTTTGCTGGAGTTTTTGTTCTGAACCAAAATTCGAACAACTCACATACCATTATAATTGCTACCTTGCTGCTGAGCCTTGCTGCTGAGGAGTATATCTCATTCTCTAACTTCTTTGTGACAGAAAATACATTGGTAATAGACATTTTAATACTTTTGATCTTACTAATACTGTGAATTTATCAAGCCTTGAGCTATCTGATAATGCTGGCATCTTAACATGAAGCCCAGATATTGTACATCACCCTGTTGTGTGGCTAGAGATTTATAATTTACTAACGGTTGTACTAATGAAGACCACTAATCATCCAGGGCCATACATCCCTCGCTATTCTGGTTATGCTGTAAATATGTGGGATATGGAGGAGGGAAATACTGACATATAAGAATTAACTTGAATACCTTTATGTGTTATAGTTACCATAGGAATATTCTAAACATAGCCCCCAAAGATAAGAAAGTAAACAGAGTAGGTCAGTTTCATAATGCGTTTTGCTACTGTTTTCAGAAAAATAAAACAATCCATTTTCCTGCATATTTCCATGTGAATTGTTGTTGGCCATGTTTTCTTCAGTAGGGAAGGTGGTTGTTATCGTGCAGATGTGAATTTTAAACAAGAATGCTGCATGCTCACATCTGGGCTAAACACAGGGAACTATTTCTTGAGATTCTTTATTTAACAGAAAAAAATGCTTTTAGGTGAGGACACAAATTAATGTTACATTACAAAGGAATTGCTGTGGAATTACATACTTCATCCACATTAATATTAAATGAGTTCAAAATGATAAATGTTATTATACTGAATACTGAATGAATTAATAATAAACATGTTGTATAGTGTTGCTACTACCCCCGTATTTTGTAATTAATTTAATGTTCAGCAGAAACTGTGACATATTTGTTTAATATTCAGGTAGATGTCCTGTTCATTTTCAATAAGAGTGAAACTTTTTAAAACTGGCTCACAAATCATTGGAGCATTATCCATTAATAACGCTAAGTGTTCCACAGTTATTACTTCAACTGGTATTCCCTGTAGTATCATTAGTCATGATGAAATTATTTCGTTTTCATGGAGATGTAATATAGATATTTTTGTGATTTCTGCCATACGTTAGTTTACTGTTTTTGATTTCTAATCATTGGGTGTACCTCACTTTGTTAACCTTTAGATTCCATATGAAGATATATTAGTTATTATAATAAGAAAGAAACATTTACCCAAGTATTCTGCAAGTTTTGCAGTACGATTCTACAAGTTACTCTCTGAAAAGAAAGATACCATGAGATCTACGTTTTTAATCAAAACACAGCCTGAAATTCTAATACTGAATACTTGAAATTAATTGCTCATAAATAATGTACTGACCAAAAATTATTATCATTTGGCAAATTATTTGGCAAATAATTCCAACAAACTGATTGCAGAAAATGATCTGTTCAGAGAAAATCCACAAACAGAGGTGATAGTCATCAAACACATTCCTCATTACAACTGTTCATCAAGCTCTAAATTATTATCAATCCTCCTTTATACACACACGCATACGCTCCCCGCCCCCACACACAGAGACCAGATGATACTTTCCTGGTTTCAGATTTATAACTACTTTCGGTGAAGGTCTCATTTGCAAACATGGATCAAGTTTCAAGAGAATTTGGTATGAAGTTGGGGTGTAAGCAAGAGATTTATGGTTTTGAGTAACAAACAAGAAAAGTTAAGGGGTTTCAGTGAAGTCTGTTGCTAACTAAGGCAATAAGTAATAATCTGGGTCGGTGGTTCTCAGCTGTTCTCTGTGCGGATACACAGAGGTCTTCCAGTGAGTAGATCAACTTACTTAAATATTTGCTAGTTTTACAACAGGCTACATAAAAAGAACTAGTGGAGTCAATACAAACTAAAATTTCATACAATGACTTATTTATACTGCTCTATATACTTTACACTGATATGTAAGTACAGTATTTATATTCTAATTGATTTATTTTATAATTCTATGGTAAAAATGAAAAAGTAAGCAATTTTTCAATAATAGTGTGCAGTGACACTCTTCGTATATTTATGAATGATTTTGTAAGCATGTAGTTTTTAAGTGAGGTGAAAGATTGGGTTAAGCAAGACAAATCAGACTCCTGGAAAAGGTACAGTAGTCTAGACAGGTTGAGAGCCACTGGACTGGGTCTCATTTAAAAATATAAAAAAATAAAAAAGCAACGTTTGCCATACTTTAAAATAGCTCATCATCCTCTCTCTTAAGTTTACCCCCAATGCATTCAGAGATCAATCATATCCCTTCTTAGCCTTCATTTTACTATGCTAAACAAGCCAAGCTCTTTTAATTTCCTCTCATAAAATAGGTTTTTTAGTTCTGACCTGTAATGAAAATGAATATATTGTACAAGGTCTGACCTGAAGAAGAGCTTTGTGCAGCTCAGAAGCTTGTCTCTCCCATCAACAGAAGTTGGTCCAATAAAAGATATCACCTCACCCACCTTGTCTCTCTAATATCCTGGGACCAATACAGCTACCAAAACATGGCAAACATCCTAGGATTATATTGGATTTTTTTTTACAGTCGCCTCACAGTGGAGTCTAATAGTCATCCTGACCAACACACCAGGGTCTCTATTCCTCTGCCATTTTCAAGCAGCTTATAGCAGACATTCTTATTATTAGACCCGAATGCTCAAATATTGAGCTCAATATCAGAACTATATCCTACTCTGAAACTAGAAAACACTGCAGTAAAGTCAAATACTCCTGCCCAGCTAAAAGTTGCCTTTTAAATTGCATTCACTCTATATTAATAGTCTTTATAAGGTAAGTTGAATTGAGTTTTTTTATTTCTGCATTTGGTTTGAAAATATAAATATTTAAAATAACCCTTAAGAATTAAAAGTACAATCCAATCAAGTAAAAAACACCAGTATCAAAACAGCAATCATCAAACAAGGAACCAAAACAATTTTTCCCCCCTCAGTTCCTACAAAACACTAATGTCCAAATGAAATCTACTCCTAGTGCTCTCTCCCACCCATCATTTCAACTTTTCCCAAATGCTACCTAATACGTGGGCTTTCAAGAGTGTCCTAAAAGTTAATACCTTTGGGATATTTCAGACTAAGATGGAGTCTGCTGCTTACCATGAAAAATGTATTCATTTTACTGTTACCTCCTAGCTATGTCCCTCTGTTTTTGTGTGTCTTGTCATAAACAAGGGCATAAGCTCTCTGGGGACTAAATGTTAATGTAATACAATTAATAAATAATAATATAAGTGAATTACAAAATCAAGAGCCCTCACAAAGAGTACCCTGCCAGCAGCCGCTTCTCTCATATACCAAGGGAGCTATAACTCCAGTACCTGCACCAATCTTAGCTATGGCAGTAAGGCACAAGGAGAATGGGGGTGTGTCATATAGGCAAGTAACAAGTCATTTTGAACTTTACATGTCAAACCCAAAACCTTGAATTCTGCTTGAAGAGCAATGCAGATTTCAGAGAATTGGTGGTCTTGATGAGATAGTCAGCTTAACAAACAGGCAGCCACATCCTGCTCTAGATTTTTTTACCACATTGGCTTAAGATGCAGCCAGGTTTGGATTTAGGGGCAGGTGACCCAGATGACCCAGATGGCGACCCATGTGTTGGGCTCAGGGTACTGTTTTTGTTGTTGGTGACAAAAGGGAAACTAGAATGTCGGAAGTAAAATGTTTCAGGTATTCCATATATGGATTCATTTTTCACTAACCTGCCAGAATGTTCTGAGCCTTTGTAGAACCTGGTGGAACCTTCTAGACTTTCTGAGAACTATATTTTCCTTGAACCTCCTAGAATGTTCTCAGCTATGCCTTCACAAGTATATATGGAGTTGGGCATTGCCAGTCAGTCAGTGAGATAGAAGAATACATTTCCTAATGTGTTTGAGTATTCTGTTCATGCTGCTGGTCGCAGTCGCGAGTGGTGAGTGCAGCTTTTCGGAGTTCAGGTTCATTAAAACATATCAACAATGGCTGATGAAAGACTGACATCGCTTGCTATTTTATTGCTTCAAAATGCCATTGGCCAGTCTTTGGAGCTCTGTGATGCTATGTTTCAGTTTGCAAGGGCAAAGGAGAAAAAAGCAATCTTTCGAACTAAAGGACTAGGGTTAATATTCTAATGTCACCTATTGTAACCCTACTTAATACTGGTCCACCCATTGTTGGTGCACAGTTCAGTTTCTTGATATTAGTACATTTCAGTTATTCTTAAATTAAAAATTTTCTATAAACTTAAAGGAAACTAATTTTTTTAGTTTGCTTATGTATAGCATGAATAAATACAGATGTACAGATCCTAGCATGCAAATTGATCATTTTATGTGACAAGGATAAATCATACGTGCAAATCATGCATCAAAGTCATGAAATGGGCTACACATGCACTAAAAAATAAGGTATTCAAAAGTTTAACAAATGGAAGACAGGGATGCCAAATAAGCTTCTCAGCTGGGGTGCCATTTGTTCTAGGGCCAGCCCTGAATGTAGCCCTGTGTAGAATTTGTTACAATGGTCTACGCTTGGGAAGACAAAGGCCTGGAGGACTGTAGTGAGGTCTACAGAAAGGGCAGTAATCTCCAGACAAGATACAACTAAAACAAAGCCATCTTGGTCATGGCTGCCCTAGGACTGTCTAACGAGAGAGGATTCTAACAAGGCCTCCGAACCGCATACTTGATGAGTTGATGGGCCCTGACCCTGATAATACTTGTAGCTGCCCGAGGGAAGTTTGAAGCTACGCCACTGACATAATGTCCTTAGACCCCCCTCGCTAGTAAAGGATTGATGTAGTGAGCTCTGCTTCACCATAACCACTTACAACTCCCCTCTCATCTTCCTCCTTTTCTATACAGAGCATAGGGGTGGAGGTGCAAGGCCCAGCTGCACACTAGGGAGTTCCCTTCCAGCCGCTTGACAGTCTCAGCAGAATTATGGCTTCTTTGATTTATTGAATGGCGTAAAGGGGACATAACCTGAGAAACTGGCCCATATTCTTTTCCATATCTTCCAGTTACCTATCATAACCTGACAACATCGCTTCTGTCTTCTCTGAATTGAGCCTTATCTCTACCCCTTCGGTGCCATGAAATGGAGAGAGAGTTGAGTGTTATCAGCATATTGAAAACAGTTCATCCCAGGCCTCACCCCTCCTAACAACATCTTATATATTTTGAACAGGAGGAGATGATAGGGTGGAATCCTCCAGGAGCGAGCCCTTAGGGCAGAAAACAAATTGTCTAAAATTATTCAGAGAGAAATGTAAAAGCCACCAAAGAACAGTCCAGTCTGCTCCCACTTTGGTCTGTGAACCAAACACCCACAACGACCAATAGTATTCATATTTCTTGATAAATCTACTAACATCAGCATGGATGCCTGGTCACTACACATTGCAAGCAAGAGATCATTAAGCAACGTGACAAGTGCCAAACGCAGGTTTGAAAACCAGATTGACAAGAATCATAGAAGTCTGACCCATTAAAAGTTGTTCAGAACACAGGTTTGGAACAAAGGTTTCCCAGTCCATGCAGAAACTAGTGAGTTGCATCATTGTAAACTTGATCAGAGAACTCTGAGTGATTGACTGCTTCAAGATCTTGCTTGGTGAGACAGCTCAGTGTGTATCTGCAGAATGGTGTCTGTCAAATAAGGAGGAATTTCCTCACAATGTGCGACACTCAGATCTGGCCCTGGAGAAAACAGCCAGAATTTAGCAAGATACCCTATGCAGAATACATCTGCTTTTTGAGATTGCTATGGTGAAGGCCATGCAGAGATGGTCAAGCATGCAAAGTGAATTCTCTGCACTACTTGTAGGAATATAGTAGTAGATGTGATTCCTTCGCGAACTGGAAAGCCCAGGGAGGGATTCTGCCTTCTTGAAGCAGGATCCCTCCTGGCCCACTGAGGCAGTGTGGGTGTGCGGCACATGCACAATGAACTTGACAAATTGTAGAATTGGTCTGATATCAAAAAGATGAAATTAAATAAAGATAAGTGAAAGTACTACAGGTAGGAGGGAAATATCAAATGCACAAATACAAAGTGGGGAATAACTAGCTAGACAGTAGTACTGCTGAAAAAAATCTGGGGGTTATAGTGGCTGTGGTTATGTAGGTTATATAGGTGTGAAAAAGGATAATATAATTCCTGCATGAATTAACAGGAGTGTCATCTTTAGGATATGAGAGGTAACTGTTGCTCTATTCAGCCCTAGTGAGACCTCGGGGGGGAGGAGGAGGGGAAGGGAGGTAGTACTGTGTCCAGTTCTGGGCATCACACTTTAGGAAAGATGTGGACAAATTGGAGAGAGACCAGAGGAAAGCCACTAAAAATGATAAAATGTTTAGAAAACCTAACTTATGAGGAAAGGTTAAAAAAACTGGGCATTTTATTCTTGAGAAAAGCAGTCTTGAGAAAAGACCAAAAAGATCAAAAAGTCTTCAAATATGTTAAGAGTGTTTGTTTTAAAGAGGGCTGTGTTTAATTCTTCTCCACGTCTACTGATGGTAAGAGAAGAAGTAATCAGCTTATTCTGCAGCAATAGAGATTTAGTAAAGATACTAGGCAAAAGTTTGTAATAAGGAGGATAGTTAAGCACTGAAATAGGCTTTCAAGGGAGGTTGTGGAATCTCTGTCATAGGAGGTTCTTAAGAAGGTTGGAAAAGCCCTGTCAGGGATTGTCCAGGTACAATTGATCTTGCCTCAGCACAGGGGACAGTACTAGACAACCTCTGAAGATCCCTTTCATCCCTACATTTCTATGATTCTATGTGCCTTAAAGGTCCAATGAAGCCCGAATTCAGCATATTTCCAATGCCATTAGGTGCAGTGAGACTACAAAGAAATAGCAAGATTGATATGTTCTCCATCTTGGACAATGCTATCCTTTCTCCTGTGAACAAGATTGAAAAGTAGATCTGAACCCAGTATAACAAAATTAAATCCTATTTAGAAATGATCTTTTAATCCTATTAGCAGCCTTTAATCAGATTAGCTGTTCTCTATATAAAATACTGTATTAGGATAGCATTAACAGTGTGTCATGGTGAGGTTCAAAGAAGTTAATTTCTTCATACTTAAACTTCCCCTGTAGTTGCAGCTAGATAAAATATTTTTACATGTTGTCTTTAACTTCTGCTAGGCAATCAATTCTACAATATCAATGGATAAAATATGTCAGGTGATTTTGAAATTTTGCTTAGGTAGCAAAGGAATACTATAAGTGATAATTGTTATTATTAAGATTGAAATGGAAATATATGCCTCTTGATATATATGGAAGTGGAAATATATGCCTCTTTTATTTCAGTAAAATAATTATTTATTTCAGTAAAAGAAAAGAACTACCAATATATTGTCCATCCTGTAATATACGAGAACTTGAATTTGTTACTCAGCTTCTGTTAAATTGTAATTTGCATTACAACAGAGCGGAAATTATTGTACTTTAAAAACATGTTAGTACAATGCAATTTAAACTAGCCTTATAGGGTACATTTCAAGTCTTTCTTCTGCATGTCTATAAAATGTGGGTGTAAATCTCTTATTTGTATAAATGCAAAAGCAAAGATTTGTGCACACAACTGTAAGCAACAGGAGCATCTATAAATAGTAAAGGCTGAAGTGCAGCTGTCCAGATGTGAAAATTCAGCCAATAATAGTTTCCTAAGCCAATATGTTTAAACTTGGTGCCCAAATTCAACCAGTTAAATACATATTTGGGCACTTAAATAAAAGGCCTGATTTCTGAGATCTTGACGATACGAGAGTGTGAACCTCCTAAGAAAATCAGATCATTTTTGTTTAGGATCCTGATTTAAGCACCCAAGTTTAAATCTTTTGGCCTAGCAACATATAGTGGGCTGAATTTCCAAACCTACTATAAAAAATAAAGAATGGTCTTCTGATTAAACTTTGTACTGGGATTCAGGATGCCTGGGCTTAGATTTTGTCTTGGACTAGTCCTTCAGCACTATGCTTCCCCGACTTTCCAAAGGCCATGCTTTGGAAGGCTATCAATGAATCATTACAAGAGTTAGATGTATGCATATCCATAGGGCCAAGGTGCATTTTTCAGGGAACAGACAGTCTTAAGGCTTAAGTAGTAACATTACTTTCCATTGGCAAGTTTTATTATATTAAAATATTTCATTGTGATTGGCTGTTATTGTGCCACACTATATTAGAGACAATTATAGATGCACGTACTGCCTCTGGAAATATTTTGTTTCTAAAAAATTAGGGAGTTTAATTCTCATTATAAATTCTCTCTTCTTTGTTAGATAATCACCTGCATTATTTTAATGCAGTTCAGAAGATTAACAGTAAATCTCATCTTTACAGAAGCTTTTAAGATGTCATCTCATCATACGTTATACCTGCTCATTGATTTCTCTCATGAGTCAGATCCTATGTGCATCATAAGAAAGCATACAGGCTTTTCAAAGAATGACTGTAACTTGAACATGCTTAGAAATAGGTCTCCTCCCCTGTGGCGACATGAACCTTTACATCTCCCACGGTGCATTGCAAGTTCAGTGCATTCCATGTAAATTATAAAGCTAAACCAAGTATAAAAAAATGTGAGGCATATATGTTTGGAATTTATGTTACAAACACAGCTGAAATCAGTAAAAGTTAAGTAGTGTAGCAGAAACTAAAGCAAAAGACATCTGGACAAATGAATTAAAAATTAATAACCATCTAAGAAGCAGTCTGGCTTCACAGGAAAATTCTTTCATTGTGTGAGTAGTGCAAACTCCTTATGAAGGATTTCTTTGGGTACTGAAAGCAATACTGAGACTTGTGGAACAGGAAAAGGCTGTCTGATTTCTCAGAAATGGTACTTGCATCCAGGGAAATGTGAAAGTATGACTTTAGGATTGGGTTCACCATGTTGCTCTGCTCTGCACCAGTCTGGTAAGGCAAGGTGAGGAGCTGAATCTGTGCCTTTGTAGAGATAACAAATCTTTGAGAAAATTTACTTGTCACTTGATTATCACCATTTGGTAATAAATATGTCATTTTGCCAAGATTTATGAGCAAAATATATGTAACTAAATTATTCCTTTATGACATTTGTATCATTTATACAGGAAACTGGATCTAAGAGTTTATTCTTGGGCATTCTGTGCTGCAAAACAGAACACTACTCCTAAAATCTAGCTCTTATATAATTCTTTTCATTGATAGATATCAAAGTGCTTTTCAAGTGTGGTAAATGTCAGTCTTCCCATTTTACAGACTGGGCAATGGAGGCACAAAGAGATAAGTGACTTCCCCAGGTCACCTAGTAGCTAATAGCAAAGCCAGGAATAGAATGCAGATCTTCTGAATCTCTAGTCTAGGTGGCAGCCACTAGGCTACACCACAGCATTGCTCTGGTCTCTTTGTTCTCCTGCCCAATTTTAGGTGTCCTTCTAGTCTTTCACTCTCACAAGGACTTAAATCTTGCCATCTATGGGTGAGGAGACAGACACAACAACTGCTGTAGTTCTGCTGTGCACAGGGGAGAGGGGCAAATTCGGGGAGCTCACATGAGAAATACAGGTTTGCAGGAAAGCCTCTGTGTGCTGCAACGTCCACTTTTGATCAAGAGTCTGTCCATCTGTTTTTTAAAAAAATATAATATTTTATTTATGATAATATTTGCTTTTTCCCACCCTTGTCTGTCTTGTCCATTTAGACTGTAAGATCTTCAAAGTGGGGCATGTCTATAACAAGAATGGTAGTAGCTTGAAAGGGGCTTCCTGCAAACTGATGTTTGGGCAGGCAGAGTAGGGACAGATTTAGGGGCAGGCGAGTGCTTGAGGGGCGTCCGGTTCAGAGTGCTGTTTTTGTTGTTAGCAACAAAAGGGAAGATAGAATGTTTTAATAAATATAGATTTACAGATTTACAAAGTTATCCTCTTAAATGACAGGGATAAATCTTGCATGGAAATCGTGCGTCACAGTCATGAAACGGGCTACAATGCAATAAAAATAAGGTATTCAAAAGTTTAACAAATGGGGGGGCACCAGAGACACTTCTCACCTGGGGCACCATTTGCTCCAGGGCCTGCCCTGAGGCAGGGAGCAAGGCAAAGCTAACGGATCTGCCACTGAAAGGACTCATTGTCTCTTGCCAGCTCCATGGAGCTAGAGTGCCGGGTTTCCAAAGCCCAGTGCCCTGAGACTGTGGCAGTATATGCTGTGAACTGGTGTGGGAAAATTCCTCCTATACCCTGTGGAAATGTACAGCACAAAGCCTAGTTACTCAGGTTGGCTGCAATTCATCTCTGTGCTGAGGGCCAGGGCAAGGCCTATGTACTACTCAAGACCAGGGCTAAAGTGGGACTAAAGTAGTGCATAGACCTTGTGCTGATCCTCTGCCCCAGAGTCAGGCTGGATCTACACCTAAAACAGGCTACATCACCAAAGGTTGTGAAAAAGTCATACCCAGAGAGATGCCATTAAGCCGACCTAAACCCTAAAATGCTGCTAGGTCTCTGCACTGAAACCAGGATCTGTAACCACGATAAAAGAAAGAAAGAAAGAAAGAAAGAAAGAAAGAAAGAAAGAAAGAAAACCAGTCTATGTAATGTTTGGTGCAATGAATCATTTTGCAGTCATTTCTCAAAGGAAGAAAATAGAATGAACAGTCCCTAGAGTTTTGAAATGCCTTTACTTGTTAGTGCTGTGTTTAATTTGATCTTTGAGGGAGGCAGTGGTGCTGCATAAAACATAACATGTTTTTGTTTGATTTCTACTGCTCCATTTTTGTTTTTAAAAAAATGTAAAGAGAAGAGAAAACCCTACTACTATAATTAAAAAAGCACTTTTGTTTCCTTCAATGTCTTTGCTGAAATCCTCAACTGTCATCTGCAGAGATTAAAAGAAAATGAAGAACTCTTTCTCTCCCTCTTTGCAACAAACCAAAATAATTATTTGCTTCATTTATGTATGTGTCAAATTTAATCTAATCTTTAGTTAAAAGAAAGGTGAATTTGATGAAGTCCTTGATGTTCTTTAAGCTATGTTCATTAAAATATAACGTCAGATTTCAAGTGTTCATCTACATTTACCCTTGTTTAAATTTGTCAATATTCTCTTTGCTCTCATTCTGTGAGTAATGTAGTGATCTGCCAAGTTTAATGTTTGATAGTGCACCATAGTTCTGAGTCTATCATAAGGGTGTGTGGTGCAACTCTGGAGAAAGAGCTGTTCATCCCATGTGCCTCAGACAGGGTCTTTGAACTGGTTCCTCGTAGGCCAGCAGAGAGCCATGTGATGGAGAGAATGCTATGGGCTGTCTACTTTAAACGAGTGGCTCTAACAACACCCTCTGTTTTTCTAGTCACTTTTACCTTCCTGCTCCTCAGGGTTATTGCCAGGCTACAATATTTGACTTGCAAGCACTGTAGGGGAATTAATTCTATTAAACAGTAATTTAAGAAGTGAAGTTCTGGTTATATATAGCCTGTAGATGATAGTCTTATCATAGGATATATGAAAAGCATAGAAAGCATACAGTTGCAAATGAGTTTAAAATGTTTTTCTGTGTGTCTTATTAATAGTATTGATGCTTATTATTTATAGGTTAACCCTTATTTTCCAAATTATTGGTTAACCAAAGTTTGGTTATGTCTCCTAGGCTTACACTGCAGAGCACATTATATTTCTATATATAGGCAGCTTCAGTCCTACAGAGTCATTAAGCTCTACAGGATTTAAGTGGACCAAATTTCCACAGAGCAGCTCTGTTCCACAGGACAAGAGTCCCTCTTTCTAAAAGCAACACAGGAGCTTAGTTTTGACCCTACAGAGTTTAGGAGCTCCACATAACTAAAACTCCAAGTTTTGTTAAATGCTCAGATGTCCCTGAGAAAATTTTAAAATCAGGATTTACCGGTAGGTAGTGCAAACAATGTTCAAGGCATTTTATAGGGAAGAATGAAGACAAAACTAGAAGTCCTTATTGAGGAGTTTAAAATCAGGAAAACAAATATTTTAAAAAGTCTTTGTCTTAATTATGTATGATGGCTATGTTTTATGAGATTCAATTCTAGGAGTGGACAAATGTGATCAAAGGTCTACATTAAAAGAGACATGAGAATAGTATTTCAAGATGTGTATCCTGTTTCCCAAACAAACCCTTTCACATGCTTGTAGATTAACTCCTCCTACATTACCATCACATTCAAGGCGATTCAAGGAGATTTAGGGATTGCTGCATTCAGAGTTGCAGCACCTAAGTCTTATTTGTAAAATTGATTTAGGTACTTATGAGCCTATGGGATTTTGGCTCCTATGTGCCTAAGTCATTTTGAAAACAAGACTTGGGCTCCTAAATCACTTATGTCTTGCAATGCTGAGTGCAGCAACACCTAAATGCTTTTAAATAAGATTTCTGACCCAGATTTTCTTCAAATTATGTTTTCTTCTTCTGTTCATAAATAGGTAAAGGGAAAGATGTACTTAACACAGTGAAATTCACATTCCTTTAATTTACTAAAATGTGATACTGTGTTCATTTCATATTTGACTAGTAAGGGTTTTTTAACAGTTAAGTAGTAACAGGTGGCTTTATGTAGTGCTCATACACAGATCTCAGGATATTTTACAAAGGAAAAATCATTATTATTGTGAGGAAAACTGAGGCAGAGAGCTGAAGTGTCTTGCCCAAAGTCACAGAGTAGATCAGTTGCAAAGCTGAGACTAGAACCCATGTCATAAGATCAGAAGAGCGTAAGAACGGCCATACTGGGTCAGACCAATGGTCCATCTAGCCCTTATCCTGTCTTCTGACGGTGGCCAATGTCAGGTGCTTCAAAGGAAATGATCAGAACAGTTAATCATCAAATGATCCATCCTCTGGCGCCCATTCCCAGCTTCCAGCAAACAGAGGCTAAGGACAGTTTGGAGCATGGTTTTGCATCCCTGTCCATCCTGGCTAATAGCCATTGATGGACCTATCCACCATGAACTTAGATCTGTCTCCTGGCTCCCAATCTAGTACCCTATCCTTTGGAGCACAGACTCACCTTTTATACACTCACCAAAGTATTGTTTAAGGGCGGGAGGGAAAGCAGCACATCTGATCTCTCACATATGTTACTGATAAAGAAATAAAGCTTTTAAGATCATAAACCGCTTCATTTAAATTATTATAGCAAATGAGTTTTTCCAGTGCCACATTTTTTCATTTTTCACTTACTCGAAAATTTTTGGCAATAGTCGCACATTTAGTAAACAGAAGCCTCCCTGGTATGCTTCTTTCCTCTTCTTTTGAATTTTTGATTTCATGAGTAAGTTTTAATACAAAGCTTCATGGATGCGAGCCCAGTCAGCTCATTACAAGGTTTAATGCCTTTCGAGTTGGAGCCGTACAGAAATCATTATAACTTATGCGTAAAAGATTAGAATGGGCATGTGTGAAAGTTCCAGTATTGCACATTTGTTAAAACATCCATTAATCAGGAGATAACTTTGCTTTTAATAATTATAAGGGAAAAAAAAGAGAGCTTATTGCAAATGGACCTTCTTGTTAGAATTATTCATCTGAGACTCAGTCAACCACCGATTCCTTTGACACGCGTACATGGGGTTTACAAACGTGGTAGCAAAATTGTGAAGTCTTTCACTCTTTGGAAGGCCGGCACTATCTTATACTTTGTTATTCTATCTTAATGTATTCTACCCTACTCTATTCAGTTTGCATTAACTTGTTGGTTACTTTTCCTGCTACAACCCCATTCACCTACCACCTCAATTTATACTCATGCCCATTTGCAAATGTTTCACTTATGCCTCTCTGTTGCCCCTGTACTAGGTCCTACTGGCCTGATTTTCAAATGGACTGAGCATCTATAGACCCATGGATTTTTAGCTGACATTGTAGATGATCAACCCCCCTGAATTCAACCCACGTGTCTTAATGAGACCAGTCTTGCTGCTCCAGTCATAATCCTTTTCTCTCTCCCATATCCAAGATCATTGCCATTCTCCCCTCGCATGTGCTGGCTGTCACCGTTCACGAAGGCAATGCATTTTCATTTAAGAAGCTCTTAAAAGTCACTTCCCTGAGGGCCACAAAAGTGATCTTATAATGTTATTTCTATTAATTAAATTATCTCCAAACATGGATTTAGGTTGCTACCTTTGGTACCCAAGTTTCAAAGCACTTGCCACAGAAGTGAGTCAGCATGGATTTGTGCAAGGCCAATCAAGTCAGGCAAATCTGATTGCTCATTAATGAACAAATCTATTGCTCTAGAATCCAAATTATACTTAATTAAATATTTAGCATATTTGAAAATAACACCCAAAGCATAAACAAACAAAAACAAACACTACAGTGCATTTCAATCATAGAGAGGTAACATAAATATTAAGTTTGAGCCCTAAAACAAAGCCCTAGTTTTTCAATTGCACCTGTTGTCCACTGAAACGGGAGGCCTGAAGCTTCCCAATTCTGGGGCTGGATTTACAGTGATCCCATTATAACTGCTTTAATCTACAGTGGCTGGTAATGGTGTATACTAGCTGCGGGGCTCCCGCACGCCTACCTGGAAAAAGGCTTTGTTGGGAATATCCCTGGCCTTCCAGTTCATTTGTACCACCAGAATAGTAAAAAGGGCCACACTAAATAATAGGATC
This sequence comes from Mesoclemmys tuberculata, assembly GCA_007922155.1. Taxonomy (NCBI): domain Eukaryota; kingdom Metazoa; phylum Chordata; order Testudines; family Chelidae; genus Mesoclemmys; species Mesoclemmys tuberculata. The sequence goes on along the minus strand of ML675629.1, from coordinate 14,912,113 downwards.
GGGACTAAAGAATGAAAAAGGAGGATGAGAGAGATGAAATATGTTAATAAATTACCTTTTTAAAAATCTGATTTAAGTGTTGATAATCAGAATTTGGGACCATAAGCCAAATTATGAAAAATGGCCCCTAACTTAAGCTCATAAATATGCACTTGGGCATGAAGATTCTCTATTTGATTTGAATGTGAAAATATGGGTTCTGAAGAGAGAGCCATTTTGATGCTTTACTAGGTTCTGGATTTACAGAATATGCTAACTAGGTCATGATCACCATATGCAGAATCCTGTAGTGCGGGATGATTCTGCATTGCACACAAGACACAATATAGGCTAGTTTGAAATGTGCCAAGAGATAGGGCTCTTTGACACTTCCATTGGCATACATCTCTAATAGCAGTGGTTCTCAATCTTCCCAGACTACTGTACCCCTGTCAGTGGTCTGATTTGTCTGTGTACCCTACGTTTCACCTCCCTTAAAAACTACTTGCTTACAAAATCAGACATAAAAATACAAAAGTGTCATAGCACACTAGTACTGAGAAATTGCTGACTTTCCCATTTTTACCATATAATTATAAAATAAATTGTTTGGAATATAAATATTGTACTTACATTCAATGTGAAGTCAAGCCCCCGGGCAGCATGGCTGAAGCATGTAACTTAGCATCATGGGGCCCCCTGTGGCATGTGGCCTTAGGCAGTTGCCCTGCTTTCCATCCCCTAATGCTGTCTCTGCACTTGTGACCCCCCTAAATCCATCCTGTGACCCCACTGGCTGCAACCCGCAGGCTGAAAACACTGATCTAGATGAGTTGATATACCCCCTGAAAGACCTCTGAGTACCCCTAGTGGTACATGTACCCCTGTTAAGAACCACTGTCTAATAGTTCTCATATTCAGGAAGCTTTATCCTGATATTCATCTAATTTTCCCCTTTCTCAACTGTATTCTATTACCCCTAGTTATGGGATAACATCATTTATTTCTGCTAAATAATTCTTTTCCCTCTACAGGGTTTCAACATTTAAGATACCTGTAGATTGTTACTGGTATCATGTTGCTCACTTATTTACTGCTTAGCTAAACTACATATTTAACTCCATTCTTACCTTGTAAATCCTTCAACACCCTTGGGCTATATGATCATTTTTGCTGCCTTTCCCCAATTTGTCAGAGTCTCTTTGGTCCAAGGTGCTCAGAACTGAACATGGTATTCCAGGTCCACAGCTGAATAAGACCCAGCCTGAGATGAGGTAAGTACCCTTGACTTCTCAGAAACTGGCAGATCTGGCAGAAACGTGATCTGGCAGAAACATGGCCACAGAAAAGGACTATCAAAGTCCCTTTCCCTCTCCTGTGATGTACATCTATGCAGATGCAGCCCAAAATAAATCTGTAATCGCAGCTATCATATTACACTGCAAAATGATATCTAATGTTCTGCTCACTATCACCTATCACCCTTTGTCAGTATTACTACTTCTCAAGGGTCTGCCTCCTATTGAATGTCCATAGGACAGCAAGAGGGTTTGTGGAGTTGGGCAGGAGAGGAAGGAGAAAAGCAGAAGTCAGAACTGGGCTGTGAGAGGGTAAGAGATTATGCACCAGCAAAGAAGGCAACAAATGTGATGTTTGTGGAATGAGGAGTTGGAGACCTCTTTTGGGGCTCAAGGTGACTGGATCTGGAACTGAGAGGGATGGAAGAAGACAGTGGAGGTCATGGGTGTTGAATGGGGTAGTAGGAATTTGTTCTTTGGAACACAAAGGGAAGTTTCACCATTTATTTTAGGCATCAGATTTTATTATCATATTGCATATTGATGATAACAGAAGACACATGCACTTAATCTGAATGAGTTGTGGGCCATTTTACAATAGTTGGGATGAGTCCGTATAATGCCTAAGTAAAATATCTTTTTTCCTTTCTGTCAGTAAATGTATTGTGATCCATATCTACTTGAAAACAATATTTCTGTTAGGAAAATAATCAGGTCTGATTGTTTTGTAGTAATTTCCTTGTAATGGTCTCTAATAGAGTTAGGTGAATAACGTAAGAAACGTTGGCAGCTGTTTGTTTTAATTTTTAAAAGCTTTCTCTGTGCTCTTGGTTGCATCCCTTCGGGGTTCATTTTTTGTGAACATTTGAGCAGCTGAATTTAATTAGCACAGTTGTTCACAGAAAATGATTTTCAAAGTTGCACACATGAGTATTCAGAGAAATTGAGTATTCACAGAAATTAACTTTAAAAAGTACTCATGCCAGGATTCACACTCTAAGTGTCTGTGTCCCTCAGCCAATTAGGGAACAAATGCATATGATGTATTTGGACAATCACAACTAAATAACCCTGCTTACATTTTGAATATATGTGATCAAACCAGAATATAAACATTCAAAAAAGCATTGGTCCATTACATTTGAACACTGATGAAATCCTGATCTGTTAGAGAATGTTCAGCAAATTAAAAAAAAGAGACTAAATTCAGCGAATAAGTTATCTGTACACCTCTAAATGGTTTCCTCATATTTTGGTAGAAGTTGCAGAGTCATTTCTGGAACTACAATAGATTAAAATAATTGAAGCCACAAGAAGTAATATTATGAGGCATTTCTTCAGGTGCTAGTTAGATTATCCCTAGTGATAGGTGTTCATTAAAAACTTTATAACCATCTTCTCCTGGGCCTTACCAGAGTTCAAAGAACATATTGACTTATGTAACTCTGTTAATATAATTTCTGTTTCTAATACCTTTGGGTCAGTGGTGGTGAGAGACTTCAATTCAATATCATTAAAGTTATTAAACAATTTAAAGCAGGATGATTAAATTTGGAAGAATATAAATTCATTTTGGAATCTAGAAAAATGTGCTTAATTTCACTTGAATCATTGGTGGTTAGACCTATACAATCATTAATAATCACTTTTATCCTTATGTTCCACTAACCTTTTTTGACGGCCTATTCAGACGTCTTTACGTTTTGCATAATAACTTCAATTGCCATCAAAACACTTTCAAATCTGCCTTTAGCTACATGACCCTTTGAGTTATTGGACTTGTGTGGCAGCGCTTACCTGTAGCTCCCTGCAAGTACCTTTTGAGACTTATGAATTTGAGGGACATGCGATATATTAAACTGAGTTCAGTGCAGTTCATCTGAGTTACTGGCTTGTCCAGAAAAAAAATACCCAGCTCTTTTATCACAAGGGTGCTGAGAATGGGAAAACTACAGTGACAGCTGGCACTGTGTATTTTGTGATTAAGTAATTAAGGATTTAAAACACTCTGGATTTTGGATATATGTTTCCTTATGGTATACGATATATGGTATATCTTTTGGATATATGTTTCCTTGTGGATGTTTTTTGAATTATGGCTGTATTTATATCTAATATATATATAGCTAATATAATTTCTAATTCTGCAAAATGATTTAGCCAAGCCAATTTATGGAAAAATGGAAATGCCCTCATAGCCACAGAGAAACTGCTTGGTGAAGTCACAGTAAGCAATTTCTTCACACTGCCCTTTATTGTGACCCTCCCCCCAAAAAGTCCTCCTATGTATGATGGAAGATTTTATCTGTACAGTAGCGCAAGTCTCTCAGGCTTCTCCTGAGGACAGGGGACCATAGTTTTGAATCATGTGTGATTTCTTATACTACCAGATGCTATTACCAAAAAAATAGCATATCCAGTGATCAGAGAAGACAACTGGAAGACAAAAAGTGCTACATTCCATTCTCACCTATCAAAATGACTATCTGTATAAATTCTAGCAAGTCATTTAACCTAATCCTAACACACAGGTGCATTAGGAGATTTAATATTTGTACAGCATTTGAGCATGCCTATATCATCACATACAAATGTTAAACAACAATAATAAAGAAGAAACAATATCCTTGAAAGACAAATGCTATAGAAGAAAAACAAAGGAAACTGATTATTTTTCAAGACTTCATGCAAACCACTTTCCCAGTGCTCCCAACATACTATGCCCAGCATCAAGATGAACTGTCAGAGACAGTGTGCAATGAATAATGGGAAAACAGAATATCTTCTTAAACCATTCTGACAGATACAAAATATGAGTTTTGTGGTTGCCGCTAAATTCAAACATTTGGGCCAGCTCAGGGAATATCAGTTCCAACTCCTGTTCTCTAGAAAACGGGGGGGTGGGGGGGGGAGAAGAGAAGCTACATCCAGCTGGTGAAGTGCTTCTTAATATTTAGATTTGCAATGATGTGAAGGAGACAAGCTGATATGCAACCAAAGTTGCAACCAAGAATATAAAATGCTGATGATATTTTGCTGTTATCTTCAGTTCAAAGAGCTTTCCATTGGATTATCAGTTAAAGAAGATCCACTGCATGACATGGTCACTTGATTAAAAAAACGTGATCCTGCCTGATCTGGCTATTATAGTTTTCAGCATATGATCAAGGACAGAGAAAAATTTCAACCAATCAGTGATGAACAAATAATTGCATTATCTCAGTTTAGTAGATGAATTATTTTTTCTAAGATCCATGATGACAAACCACTTTTATTTCCTCTTTTCCCACCATCATTGCTGTATCTCATTGTTTTCTAAAGGCCGAGCAAAAGATGAAACAATAACTTCATTAAGATAGTCTGTATGTGCTCATTAGAATAAAAATATTGTAATGAAATAAGAGCTATTATTATTGATTTTTGTTTCCAACATTATTTCATGTCACTTAACTAAGGTTCCACCTACACTATAAATACAACTTTATTCTGGTAACCTTGCTGTAGCACCTTTATTGACATCCATGCTGAAGAATTATAGTGTTACCGCCTGGTTACATGAAGACAACCAAATGCCAGTCTAGGCCAATAGCAGGAGTGAAATCTGGGTAGCCTCTGCTGTTAGTAGCTGAATATTAACCACTATGTGTGTTGGCACAAACTATACTATGCCAAACCCTGTTACTAAGTGGCTACACATTTGGTTTGTACATAGGGACTTAGTGATAGCTCAGAAAAAGTCCCCAAAATTAGTAAACTTCAGAAGGAACTTCTTTCTTTTAAAATCATTAAAGAACACAAAGCTACCTACCCAAATTTTCAATGGAATAATAGCGCTGTTTGCTGTCTACTCGCACTGTCTCAGCATATGGGCTGCCCACTCCATAGCCAATGATGTATCCACGTACAACAATGTTTGGATTCAGTGGTGGAGTCCAACTCATGACGATACTGGTTGTCAATGGCCTGACATGAAGAGAGCTTGGCTGATCAGGAACCTGAGATTCTGGGATAAAAAGAAAGGATCCATTAATATCCTGCTTATTGAGTTTTACAATTCACAAAGGCAGAGTTTAGATTAAGAAATACATTATAGGAAAAGAACCAGGAATCTCACAGTTACATGCATAGTCTACGTGCAGTTTGCCTTCTGAATACTCATCCTCGTTTTGAACAACATTCTTCAGCAACAAGCACATTGAACAGCTTCTTCAACATATAAGATCACCTTTCCTCTTTGGTTTTTTTTTTTAAATAGAACATCTCCTTGTTCATCCCATCTTTAGTGTATGAATATAAGGCAGGTCTGAAATTATGCAGGATAGTGAGAAATGGAAATGTTTGGAATGGATAGAAAATTTCCCATAAAAATATTGAAGTCTTCCTGTGTATTTGCAAGTAAAATAAGATGCTGAAATCAACTACATGACTTATAGTGGGCCAATAGTTTAACTGTTGTATTTAATGAACTGGTTGACTTTGTAAGTGATATAATAGTATTTTCTGGCAATGAGCTTATTCATGCCTGTGAAAACTGTAATGTTAATTATGAGCAAGCAAGCTTTAACTTTCTTGGACATACCTATCTTGGCTTGGAGGTTGCTCTGAATAATACAACAGCACTCAGATAATAAAATGAAATAATACAATGATATCTTTGATGCAGGTTCTCTCAAGGCGTAATCATTTCTTATGCAGTACTTAATCACTTGATGCCTAGATAGCACACTTTGTCTTCAGTGAACACATTTTTACTTTAAAGAATAGATGAATACATGCCTTTTGTGGGAGTGTATGGTAGCTACCATATCACAAGTCTCTTTAGAAGAGCAGCACAGTAGCTTGTCTTTTTGAGAGCAGAAAGAGACAGGCTACTATTTTTCCCCAGTGAAGAGGCCTGTAATATAATAGGCATATACCTGCGGGGTGGGAGATTTGATACAAAATGCTGGTATAAACTCCAACAAAGGCATTTTGAGATTGTGAAGCATTCCCACTATAAACCTTGGAAAAGACAATAAAAAGATGGAATTAATATTTTTCAGTCTTACTGTCACACATGGTACATATAGCGTTGTCCTTGGTATTTTATGTGTTTTGAAATGAATTCTGTTTAACACATTTAAAAGTCCTCTGAAGAACTATTGAATCTGGTTAATACATTATCAATCTGACATACAAATTGCACTCAGTTTCTTAAAGTTGCTATACATGATCTTAACTTTAAGAATGAAGGAAATGCATTGAAGAATAGCTAATGACAAAACAAAAACCAGATTACACCAGTGGTCCCACCGCAAATCAAATGCAACTGTCATTCATCTCTTTCTGACCTCCGAATTTAGCTTCAGTGTAGAATCTAAAGTTACTCGAATGACTCTGTCTTTGAATACTGATGATTTTTAAAATTACAAATGTGTTTCTTACATGAATCAGACATATAGTAGCAGTTTAGCACCTTGTAATAATAAATCACAGAATGAAACGATACTTGATTCCTCGCACCCGGTAGAAGTAGTAAATCTCAAGGCACTTGATGAAATCAGAACATTCAAAAAGATTGGTGTCAAGCAATAATCTTTACATCTCATTTATACAATACATAGAGATTTTAACACCAGCATAGACGTCCCTAGGTAGCTGTTCGGTTCAAACTATTTTATTCTGTTATGCTGAACTGTTCATATGAAGGAATTCAAAGATATGTATCATACAATTTTAAACAGCAGTGCCACTGTTCTCAGTAGCAAAAGCCAGTCTATAATGAATTTAGCCATCTTGTTAAACACAGCGCTAAGAATGAACCAAGGGTGAGTTAAACCATTTTGGACTATTTGTCTATATATAGGTTTTATGAATATCTGGCATTTTAGCTACAGAATGCATTTTAGAAACAGAAAAAGTCCAAGTAAGCCATAATGCTCAAGATCCTCTCCCTCCCTTCAGCATTTTAAGAAATTTTCTCACCATATAATGTATATTTCTATCAAATACTTGATTAGTTTCCTTTAAAACTCTTTATACTAACCATTCATATTCTTGTCCTTGGAAGTTTATTTCTTATAGTAATTGCTCAGTATAGAAAACCATTCAACATAAATTCCTTCTTGTCAAAGCAACCCACGTTTTTATGTTTTATGTGCAATTCTAACTTAAATCTACCACCTGTCCTACTCCTTTTACATTGTTACTTACTCTTGGCATAAAGGTTTAGGAGAACTGCAGATGTGGTTAACTCAAATCCTTCTGAACAGAGCTAAGATCTTAGAGTTAACAGTACACTCTGGGGAGTGCTTGTTTTCTGTTGGCAGACTCAGGGAGACAAAATGAATTAGTTTACATTTGAAGATTTTGTTCACAACCAAGAGGAACAGAAATGTCACACTACTCAGATTCTGCAAAAAACATTGTAAATACTAAGACTCCAACAAGAGACCTTAATTATTTGCCAGACTGTGGAATTTCCATGGCTGGTAATGGAAATAATTATGATTAGAAATGATACAGAACATAATCCCTTTTCTCACCATTTTGTTCTTAGCCTTATTATCTGATATTTTTCTATCCTGGAGTACATGAAGCAATCTATCCATACTCCTCCTCTAGCTACATAACTCTGAAACTTTGTACAGTTTGTTTTTGTGATTAAACAATTTCATCACATTGCTATTATTTCTTTGGGTCACATGACGAAAACACTCCAAAATACTTCCCCTTACATGAGTGCGATCTATCTTTACTTTGGGCAAAATCCCAAGGTGGTGTGAATTGGTGTAGTTCGATGGGCTTCCATAGAGCTGTGATGATTTGTGCCAGGTGAGCATCTGGCCCACTATGTCCACAGCTGCATTCCTTCATCAGAGAATACTTCCTAGTTCACGACTGTTCTCTTCGATCTTTACTGCTTTATTTTAATATCTATCTGTTTACTGGAACTGGTCAGAAAAACTGAGAGGGCACAATTTTCCATGGGAAAATGCAGTTAAAATGCACTGCTTCATAAAACTGTGTCAATTCTGTAAAAATTTAATTCCAGACAGAAAGTGAAAAAAAGTCCTAATGTCTTCACTGTGCATTAAGCAGTGGGATCTTTTGTCCAGCTGGATGGCGAAGGTGAATTGCCTCCTTTAACTACAGGAATAGGGCTTGTATGGAGGCTGGTGGAAAGGAGGCCATTTTCTTTTTAAGGCTTCTCGCCCACTGGATTATGTTTCCCAGAAACCAAGGAGGAAAACCGTACATCCAGAATAGGTAGAATAGGTTGGGAAGGATGCTGCCCCTTCCCTCCCCAGCTGGCTGGAAGAAATGGGGAGTATTTATATGCAGGGAAATTCTGGAAAAGCCCTCCTTACCCCAGATCAGACAAGCAGCTCCCACCCTCTTACCCATGGAAGTCGTTAAAATACAAAATTTCATCCCCCGTGGGCATTACACTAGTCACCTCTTTTCTTGGGGGATTAGAAAGGAATTTTCCCTCCCTGCCAAATTGGCCTAGGCGAGATGGGTTTATCTCCATCCCCACAGCAGATTGGCGTCCTATTGGGGTAGGAAAGGGACGTTAGGTTACATTATCACAACTCATTATTTAAACTTGTGGCAAATGTCCAGTGCAGGTATTCCACTTTAAATAAGCAGTAAAAGGGTTTTAATGACTGATATGGCAAGGAATCAACGCCCCCTCCTTCACAGCACCCCTTAACCCTCAAATGGGGAGGGGGGTTGTCAGGGTCCTACCAGCAGGATTGCTAGGCCCAGGATGGAAAAGGGGGAGGAATTATGGCAGTCCTCAACTATAGGGAAATGATCATAGAATTACTTGCACTGTACAATTTTATAAGCCCGGTGCTCCCAGGTATTTTAACAGTAAGTCTGCAGCTTAAATAATACCATGTTCATAGAATCATAGAATATTAGAGTTGGAAGGGACCTCAGGATGTCATCTAGTCCAGTGGTCAGTGGCTGCTGACCTTCTTCTAGCATAGATGGACAATGATGCTGAAAGACTGCAATTTTTTTTCACTGTGAATCAACTTTTCATTTTGATATCTTTTAGTTTGTGTTATATAATATCAACTTTTTAAAAAGTCAAAATTGAAACAAAAGCAAATGTGGTGCTTGATTTGAAACAATTTTTTTTTATTATCCTTTGGAGAATTTTTTTTAATATTGGTTTTGTTCTGATTCAAAACAAAGCCAAATTCCAAAATCTGAAATACTTTGTGCAGCAGAATTTACATCCTCCACACCGCTCCACGCTTTACATACCTTTTACATTTAGCCCTTGGTCACTTCCCCATCAACTTCCGGCTAAGTGCATGTAAAAATCTACTCAGAGCATATATCTCTTGCTCTCTTATTGTCTTTGTTGTATTATTTTTCTTGTACTTCTAACTATATGTTCATTTATGCCTGTTTCCAACTTTCCTCCTGTCTACCTGTCTTGAACACAGTGCCGGAGATATTTCCGAAAGAAGGAACCTTGAAATTCTGTTTCCATACATAAACCCTCAAACCTGCTTTGAAAGAGATCCATTCTATTTCTACATTTGTCAGTTCTTCTAAAATGAACAAAGATTGCATGCTCCTTGTACTCTACAATTATGCATGGAGTTTATCCCACTGTAATATGATGTCTCCTGTCCTTGTTTGTAGAATGCAAAATTCTACAGTCAGATACATGTATGCACCACCAGCTATTGAAGTCAATCAGCACCTCTTGGGTGTTTTCTTTATTTCATCCTTAACCAATGACTCTGCTTTTAGGTAATGGGCCAAGCACATGTCTTTTGTTCAGGAAATGTCATATGTTTAAAAGTCCCAAATCCTTCAGGTTACTTGACAACTTTGAGGAAGTTATTTATACTTTGGGTCTCTTTAGCAATTGCTGTGGACGGTTCTCTGGAATTCATAGTTATATATTTTACAGATTAAATTAAGGCTAGTTTAAACATTATTTCCATTTCCTTTCTGCAGTCCCACAATTCATTTTCAGAAGAAACTACACTGTAATACAAGTTTAGCTTGTCATGCTTTTAAACACTAATTTCGAGCTGAAGTTAAACTACATCACTAATGTGTCCCCCAAGGAGTTTACCTAGATTCCTGGGGCTCTGTATGTCAGTAGCTTGGGGGGGGGGGAATCAAGGCAGACTCAGAATCTGATCGGCAACCAATAAGGATGAAGATGTCCCTCCCAGGGAGCTCAGGAGTGGGGAGACCATTTTGGGGTCTGTCTGGAACCAGGGGGGAAAGGGGCAGGACTGGCTATATGGGAGCTAGTAAGCTCAGGCCTGCATGCAGGGTTCCCCCTGAGAACTGGCTTCTAGGGACTGGAAAGCAAGATTCCTCAGCTTGAGCCCTTTCCGCCCAAGGTGTCTCCCAGTTTGTAGCGTGTAGTAGGGAAAAGTTCCCCCAGCAGGCTGAGGTAGCCTTCCAGCTCCTAGGTGGGAGAGGCACCACATGGCAAGCTCTGCTCTGGCTGCTAGTCTAGGGCCACGGCCTGCTGTGCGGGTGCCGGGGTGGGAGACCGAAATTTGGATGTGTGGTGCAATTTTGTAAACTGCACCTTGAGCCCTGCACCCCTTGGTGTTGAGAGGAAATCCTGGGACCAGAAGCAGCCTGTTGCCTGCATGAAGAGGACGCCTGCCAGCAGAGACCAGCCCCTCTGCAGTGACTGAGGAGTCCAGAGTCATCTCTGAACCTGAGGATCATTCCCGGAGCAGGTGAGTGCACCGTCTTTTAGTTAGTTAGTTAGCCAGGGAAATTGTTTGGGGGTACCCCTACTCTCTGAACAGCATCCTCAAAGCAGGGAGTAAAGATATTGGGATTTTGATAATCTGCTGCCTGAATCCCTGCAGAGGGACTGACCACTTTATCCTAATTGTGAGCTTTTTGGACTGTCCTGAACCCAGTCAGTCCCACTCCCAAACCACTGCCCAGAAGAGATTGTGGTCACAGGTCGTCAAGAGCCCCAACAAAGTACGCGTACCAACGGGACGCTAATTTTACAATTGCTACATCGGATCATGTGTCAGGTGATCCTAAAAAGAGTGTTTTACCCTCTTATATTATATTATATTATATTTATCTCCTGTTTAATATAATGGCTGTGTGGAATATATTGTATGTTTGCATTATTCCTTGGCAGTCTCCAACTGTCAGGCAAGTAAGTAGGAGTTATCCTGTGGTTAGAATTTTCTTCCCAAAATGCTCTGGTGACCCTGCCAGGAGCGAAGGGAGTGGAGGCACCACCAATTAAATTCATAGGGGAAAAAAACAAAGCAAATACACCCTGCTGAGTGGGTGGCGAGATCCATAAGAACCCAGGCCTGTCATCAAAACCTATACACAAATTGGCATTAAAGAAGGTAACAGCGTGGAGAGGGGCGTTACGCTAATATGTATGATAGCTTCCATCTGTTCAATGCAGTAAGCAGAAACTGAAAATCCTAAACCCATTTTCCTGGAGGATACCTTTGCAGACTTGAGTCTCTTGCATCCTTGCTCAAGCTATTTACATCAGATCCTTTGGGGAAACTAAACTTCCATTTTTTTTAAAGCACAAAATTTGAGGCTCAAAATTAAATATTTTAGAACTTCCCAGCTGTCAGTAAGGGCACAGAAGCTTTCTAGGGAACCTTGACTAAGCAGTGATGTTTGGATTTCTAATCACTTTAACAAAACACACTAATTAAAAGGAATATCCATTGGGAGTTAGTGTAGTTCTCCAGGATACTGTTCATCTTTGTGTTGCTTATGCCAAGCAGACATACAGTGAAGGCAAGGGAAACTGAATAAGCCATAAGAGTAGAAAAGGGAATTGCAGTTAACAATCTGTGCAACAGCATTTCTACTATTTAGCTGACAGTTGCAGGACTTTGCATAACTACAGTAATAAATTAATTTATCCCCTGAGTTTATCAAAGTATCTCAGTGGTGTCTATATTACGCAACACAGTGCATGCAAAGTGTCATATTGCTGCAGCTTCACTACAAATTAAAAAAAATCTTCAATTTAATTTGATTATCAGCATTTTAATTTTCACTGCATGTCCCCTATGATTACGCTAGCATCTTTGCATGCATATATACATCGCTGGAGGAAAACAGATCATAATATTTTGATGTGGATTACATACAAATAAAAACAAATGTGTTCCAAGAAATGCATTGTGTTTCATTTTGCAACATAAATAAATAAAGTCAAGAAATGTATTTGCTTTTTTTCTCTTAACATGATATTCAATTTTGAGAGGTGTTCAGAATATATTTATTTTTTACTTACTAAGATCTACCTCCGAATGAGTGGCCAGCTGCTCTCATCTTGAGTAATCTGTCATTTCTGAAAGTGCTACCCACCCAAAACAGTGATTAGTAGAATGATAGCATATATTGTCAGATACCAGAGCACATTGTGACCAGTCAGTATCACTTCCAAAAGTATCATTACCTCTTTAAAATATTCATTGGAAATCAGTTGCATTGAGTACAATATTTCAGGTGCCAAGTAAGCCAGATTCCTTGCTCCTCCATACATTTGGACATGCTGGACAGGCAAAAATACTCCAAGTAGGTCAGGTTGGTTGTGAGATCATGAGGAAAGACACTTCATGGGGGTGGGGAGAAAAAAAAAAGCAAAAAAAAGCAACATGACAATCTCTTGTTGCCTTTTTACTAATTGCCTTTTTATTCTTTCATCCATTTTACCTTTGTTCTTTTTTAGATGTTTTTGGCTTTATTTTGCTTTTGAACCATTATTTTTTCTCTTTCGGTTTCCTCATATTTTCCATTGATCTCCATCTCTTATATATTTGCTTCTTGTCAGTTCTCCATAGTTTTATCTAAGTTTCCATCTGTATCTTTTTAGTTCCATTTTACGTGCACTTTGTTTACTTTGAAAGTAGGCAGATGTTTCCATTACTTTCCCTTTCTACTTAGTTCTTCAAAAGTCTCAGTCATTTTATGTGTTCCTTTGCTTTCACTTATTTTTTTCTTTTATATCAATATCTCACTCATTTTTGCATTCCATATTTTTCAGCTTTCTGTATCCTATCATCTTTCACTAATTATGTAACTTCTTTTTCAACCCTTTGAAAATAAATACCTCAAACACAATAATCTTCAAGACGTTGGTAGGCTCATCTTGTTGAGTTAGATGGATTGCTATATTTTAAGTGTTTCTCTGATTATGTTTATCGTTCATGATGTTATTGATTCACTTCATACTAATAATTTTTCAAATAGTCATGACATGCAGGAATGACATTCTAATAGCTAATAATTACAATACAGATTTTTGACTCTATTGGTGATCAGACCAGAGACATAGCTTAAGAAATGTTAGTAGTGAAAATTGTGTAAGAACTATTTGGTTGGTTATTATCCAAGATTGTGGTTGCATATTTTTTGCAACTGCAGCAAAAACTGTAAAAAAAAAAAAAAAAAAGTGAGACTGAAAAAGAGAGTTCTTATAGTGCCAGTGTAAACAGGAGAATAAAATTACGTTGTCTTGTCTTGTCTCTTCCACATCACTTGTTCAGAAAAGCAGGCAGGCAATTTTAATAATGGGTCATCACTGAGCTCTTCTGCTCAAAAACACCCAGACAACTGCTCCTGTGACTGTAATCACTGGAATCTAACCCAAGACCTGCACAGCATCTGGTTAAAGCTCTAGGTAACAATTAGAATGACACCCGTCAGATAAAAACTAGAAGGATCGTAGTGATAATGTCTGTAAAAAGAAATGTAATTACCATCAAGATCGTTCTCTGGAGTTTCTGCTGTATACCAGTCTGAGGAGGGTCCTGTCCCATTGACTGTCATGGCAGCTACCTGGAAACTATACTGGCTTCCTTTATCAAGTCCTGTTAAAAACACAATTTAAACCAAATGGAAAGAAAAAAAAAAGTTTTATCAAGATTTGCAATAGAACTAGAGCAAAAACAAATAGCCTCTAGGAATATTCCAACTTCTTTGCCATATTGAGTTGTGTAAGTGAGCAAGCCTGCACTAATATATTCATTTACATGAATAGCAATAGTGGATACATTCCTACATACGTATTTATTTACAACGGAACCACTTTCTATTACTGTTGCTACTTAATATCAATTCAGTTTATCTCATAGACTTAATTCTTGACCATATGTGGATATGGTGAAGCCATCCGGCCACCAAAGCTCCTAAAAGTGCTTTATCATTGTGTTTTAGCCTATACTGACCATGAAGTAAAAGAAAAAATGCTACCTTTAATTGCAAACATTTAGAGACTGATCAAAATTAAAACTGGTAACAGCTATTTAAAATAATTTTTGTAACTCTAAGTTACTTTGCTATTGTAAGATTCTTCTTTTTCCTGCGAAAACACCTGCCCACCAAATAGAGGATTGTAACAAATATCTACAACTGAATATTTAAGTAATTCCTTTAAAATAACTGTACAGTTCACCTTCATCAATCATATTTTATTTTATTTTTAACATTTTATTATATTAGAGAAATCATTAATAATGAAACATGGAGAGTGTTTTGGTTTTTAACCTGCATATTTAAGTATATGTTTCTACTACTTTCCCAACACAAAATCCCTAACTTAATATTCTGAAATGCAGAATATCTTCTGCATATTGATGCCCTGCAGAGACAGCCAGGACCCATCCTTCTGTTCTGGGTGGAGTCTCAGTTTACAATTGCAGTCAAGACTTCAAGGATAGTCTTTCTTCCCAAGCAAAGTTGAATTTTCCAAAATCGAGGTAGCTCTAGTAAATTTTTATTAGTATATATAGTACAGTGTGCATACATGTGCATATTTTTCAGAGGGATATATCAGAGCATGTTTTTCAGAGGGACTGTGATGATATCAGTGGGACAGATTATGGAGTCATGTGATAAACTCCCTTCATCCCTTTGATTACATCACCTGCATTATTGCCACTAATCCATCACCACGAGGAGCACTTCCAACACTCCAAGTCTCTAAGCAGCCACCATTTTTTATTTTGAAATCACCTATCAAAGAAATATTTCATCTTTTTCCAGTACATCTTGACATTTTTATTCCCCCAAAACTACCTTGCTCTGCACTCAGCAGACACTGATCCTGCAACCCTTACTGAAATAGTCCCATTATCTTTGAGACTATTTACGTGAGTAAAAACTGCTTATGTAATGAAGGTTGCATGATTAGGTCTGTTATGTAAAAACTAACTTCTACTTTTGGTTTTCTCTGATTAAGGAAAGTTGGTGTTTTTTTCCTCAATATAAGTTTTTCCAAGTAAATATAATTTTTTGTTCCTTAGATACTTTTGTGCTTTCATGAGACA
This sequence comes from Mesoclemmys tuberculata, assembly GCA_007922155.1. Taxonomy (NCBI): domain Eukaryota; kingdom Metazoa; phylum Chordata; order Testudines; family Chelidae; genus Mesoclemmys; species Mesoclemmys tuberculata. Next base: position 14,896,518 of record ML675629.1, on the reverse strand, counting down.
GAAATATGAGAAACAATACTTGTTTATTTTAAAATAAATGTAATGGGGTTAGTTGAGGGGGAGATCCTGGGTTTCACCTATGGTACTTAACTTCTTTCACAATATACACAGATTGCTTGTGCAGTATGAAAATATACCTGTGACAGTCTGACAATATTCTGTGATATCCTGGACAAACCTTATGGAACCTTAAGATAAACTGCACTGAAAATATGTTAAATGTTACTGAGTTAGGACTAATACTTTGGGGGGCCAATTTGTATTAAAATTAAATTGTGATTGTGTTATTGTGGAATTCTCTAGTAAGGAGGGAGATGCTAATGTACTTCCTTCATTATGAACCTTTTGAAGCCACCCCCCCAGAAATTATGCATATACTAGTTCAAGCAGGATTCTCTGGGATGTTTGGATGAATAGCCTTCTTCCTGATCCAGCAAATAGACAGGATCGTGGTTCACAGAGGGCCCACTTCTTAGGGAGAGTTGGAAGCACTGGGCCTACTGAAGTCTATAAGACTGTGTGTTTGTTCTGAGCTGAAGCTGGGAGGAACTTGTAACCTCAAGGAATCCCTTTAGGCGGGAATTTGAAGGAATGCTGCCAGAATCCATGTTAGGGTTGGGGTGAATCCTGGTAAGCTTATTAGCATGTGTGTAGGTTCTCTGATTATTTTTAATGTTTTCTCTGTAGCACTTTTACCTTAAGAATAAAATAGGCTTGCACAGAAGGAACTGTGTGGTAACGTATCACTGCAGCAATTACATCTATTAACCGTCTCTGAAAAGAAAGCAAGCAGGTGTGCTTGGACAGCCTCTCTGTGCTGGGAACAACACAATGAAGGCAGGGAACTGTGCAGCTTAGAAATACCCCTGTCAGAAGGGAATGAGATGTGGGTCTTCACCAAAGAAAGGCAATGGCTAGGGAGCTGGAAGCCTGACAGTGGGTGCCCTTGCTCAGCCACTGAGGAAAAATATAGGTGCAGTTGCCCTGTGACAGCACCCTCCTCTAAAATGGACTCAAATGAAATGTCTCTTTATTAGTTTAATGTAATGTTACTTTTAAAGTACTGATTTGGCTGCTTTCAGTTAGCATGGCAATTATATTTTTTAAATAGTGTAGTGTTGGACCTTTCACACTGGGAAGAGAGATTTTTCCCAATACAAGAAGAGAGATGGAGAAAAAAGATATGTGGCAGATGTCATTGTACTAAGAGAAAGGATGCGTTATTGACTCAGTGATCTGAGAAACTAAGCGAGGCTTCAGCTGAACAGAGGGAAATTTCCTTTCAAATTCATTAAGATGATGAAATCCAGGAGACAAATGTCTGATGAAAGCATTAACGAGAAAACAAAAGTCAAAAATATAAAAGTAGTTTCTATACAGCCCAATAAATGTCACCTGCTAGCAAAGAAATCGATGTTTCCTTGAAGTGAAAATTTATTTCATTCCCAAAGCTTTTAATTCATCAAATCTTGCCAGCCTACACCATGAACACTGACCTGTGAACAAGTACCAGAGGTTGTTTGGCTCCAGTGTTTCTATCTCACCCCTGCGGGTAGTCTTTCTGTGTCGGATTTTATAGCCGGAAATAAATCCATTTTGTGTGCCTGATGGTGGAGGTAGCCAACTAACTTTGATGCTCTGTAAAAACAGGAGATATTAATGTTGAATTTTTTGCAAAGAAAGATGAGAAATGAAGTCACAATAAATGGAATCACAAGTAAACAAAAGTGTGTTGGAGAGGTGGGAGGGGAGAAAGGATAGCTCTCAAGGTTGTTTTTTATAACATTAATTAATTTTCATTATTATTGTTATTAGCTTCAGAACAAAACAAATGTAATTTAAACCAGGCACTAAATAGATGTGAAAAGATTAAAACAATATCAATAAATCTACTTATTAATTGGCAGAATTAACAGTGTGAACGGCTGAAGGCTTGGGAAGTAAACAGCCTGGTCCCTGGCTGGAAAACTGTCTCCATTTCAGAAACATTTCATTTCAACAGGCCAAAAGGATGTCTCAGCTCCTTTATCTACTACTGTGATGTTACAGCTGTCATCTTTATATGTGAACATTGTGAAGTTCTCCCCCTGCAATCCGGACTGGTATATAACTGTCACCCCAATTCCTCACTTCTGGGTCCTGATTTACCCTGCTTTGCTGTGTGAACCACTCACTCCTGGGTCAGCCCACGCCCAGCCTCCTGCAAGTAATCACGGTCCCTGACTAGTGAAGGAGTGCTTCTGGGCAGCCACTCATGGGATAGATTCCCAGAAAACACCCCAGTCCCAGATGCAACTCCAGGAACTGCCGTCTTGCAGGGTTCAGTGCTGTACACTGGACCTTGCAAGCTTATTTACATGTGTCCATCAGTTTATCAGAGAAATTGATATACGCCAGCTCCGTCAGTCTAAGTGAGGTCTCTGCAAACACTCTGTCCACATACATCGTTTAGATAAAGCAAACAAAAGTTTATTCACTACAGCAAGATTTTAAGTGAATATAAATCAAATTAACATAAACCAAGAGATTAACAATGCGTCCAGGAGTTGGTCACAATTAACTAAAAGATAACTTGCATCCTAAAGTAAGATTCATATTTCAGTAGATTCTCAGTCTGTGAAGGTAGCACACCCACAGCTGGTTGCGATGCCTCTTGCAACCAGGTCCCCTGCCCCTCCTCCGTACCCCTCCCCTCCAGGTAGGTACCAGTCCTTGATGTTGCTTGGAAGATAGATTCCAGGGGAGAGCCTTAAGACAAAGCTGCTTCTTTGTTTTAACAAATTTCCTTGACACCCCTGGGGTCAGATGATCGTCCATGTCCAGCAATGGGTGTGATTTTTCTCTCTTGAGCCAAAGTGCTTAGGGTAGTCCATTGTTCCTGTATGCATGCTTCTGCAGGGCATGTACCTTCAGCTTTGTGTTTGTCTGCATTTATTCAAGCCATGTAAGACACACATTTGGGGACATGACCTCGCAGAGTTTCATATTTGTACATATGTATGACAGTGCATGAAACATGCTACCATAACAATAATGTTCAGTATGTCATGAGCATTCCAAAAACACCTTAGATGACATACTTTGCATCAGACAATACACAGTTACACTGTCAGGGTGAACATGAATGATACACAAATCACACCATACGGGTGTGCACGGGGTACAGCATGTCACAAACATATACTATGGCTCACCTCCACTTTCTAGTGAACCTCCAAGTTACAAAACCATCCATGTTGGCTGTACAAATATTTAGAGCTGGATTCTCTTCCAGAGCTTTCTACTTCCACTGACTTTAGTGGGTCATTTCTGACTTATACTAGTCCCCATCAAAAACCAGTCCCCTTGGTTTTAACCTTACTGCTGATTCTGACAAATTACAATATTTTAGCAGAATTGTTTGATGAAGTCAACAGCAATAAGCTTAATTGAAATTTGTATACATATATTGGCCTGCCTTTTCAAAATAATGCCATGGATTGTCTCATTTTTGGAGCAACTTAAAGGAGCCAGATTTTTGGAAGTATTGAAAAATAGGCCATTTTAAGGTGTCTCAAAATGGGCATTCCCAATACTGAACTGCCCCCGAATCATTGGTCACTTTTAAAAACTGAGGTCATTGCTTTTAATTCACCATGTTATGAACAGATGCAACAAAATCCCCAAAAGGCATGATTTTTAGCTGAAAAGTGAAATCTGACCTAATAGGGGAGCTTTTGCCATTCATCTCTTCCCTAGGACCACCCTCAAAGAATTAACTCTTTGTAAGACTCTGGTCCTGTCAGGTACTGAGTGCCTTTAACTCCCATTAATATCAGCGGAAAATTAGGATGTTCAAGATCTCACAAGATCAGAGCCCTAAAAAATTAATTTATCCAGTCTTTAATAGAACCGAGGCAACAAGCTTTTGGACAAAAGGAAGAGTCATCTATGGGGCAGTGTATAGTTTTTGACCATATACAATTTATTATCATTATTGAACTGCTTTCTCCATGCACAAATATAAGTTATGGCATATATCAAATTAATTACTGCAATATAAAAATCAATTTTGCATATCTACTGAATAGTGATTTATTGGTCCAATCAATTATACAATTCAAAATCAATAGTGGGGTTTTCAATGCTAAATGATGTAATGTAGCAATACGGTAAAACATACTGCATTTTTCAATTCAAGCAATGATGGTCTTTTAAAAAATGGATTTAGCAGCTGTGGCTGTAAAAATTGCATTCATGTAATATGTTTATGGGAAAATGCAACTGCTGAGAAAACAGATACTATAAACATGGACAGAATTAAGAACACAGAAAATGCTTCTGAATTCTTTTGGGAGGTTAACAGTAATTCTGTTAACATTTGCTTAAATGACGAATTTTAGCTCATTTAGCTCATTTAGCTTTGCATGATGCTGCACACATCTGTAACATCCGATGCATCCTTATTTCTCTTTGAAATCGATAGTGATGACAGACCCTTTGAATGATTGGCCCCATTAGGGCAATGGGTTTGATCTCACATTCAAGGTGTAATGCATAAAACTACTTTATAGCTAGACAAGGCCCAGTCCCTTAAAGCTCTACCCAAGGCTATCACCATTATGGTAACAGTTCACTTTCACCTCAGCTCAGTCTCCACGGACATTGCAGCAATGTTTTTTATCAATAGTACTTAACATGTGACCCTTGCTTCTCAAAAATCAATGGCTAAGGCTCTGAAGTGCCTCTTGTCCTTTACTCTGTTTGAGAGAGAATAGTAATTACCTGTACTTTCATCCTTTACGCTTTATACAAGGGACAATTTACTGAAAGAAAATATTTCACTTCTATTGAATCAGGGTTCCTAAGGAAACCATAAAAAAATTCAGCTATCAAGCTTGTTTTATGAGTCTTTTAGGCATGGATACAAAGAAATTTGAATAATGCATTTAAAAGATTTTTCACCACCTGTGTATTACTGCAATAATTCCACCGTAATCAGACTGTGTCCACTGGCCTGCACTTCAATAAGGTCATCTCCAGCAGCACCGTATCTCATTGGCTTCATTCAGAGCTACGAATACTCAGCAATTCTGAAAATCATGCCCTATGTTTATGGCAATGGACATGGCACCACCTCACACATAGCAAGTGGCACAGATTATGACCCTGCACCATAATGTTTAGAGACATCTTCAAAGGACCTACTCTTTTAATGATTGCAAACTATATTGAATGATACACATTAGTTCGACTGAGGACTCATAAGTGAATGTGTTCAGCTAAAATAGGTATTGACCTCAACTTTCATCCAACATGCATTGTCCTGTTTTATAAATGATGTAGACATGTCATGTATATGCTGCAGCTGCTGCTTTTTTTCTTATTTTTTTTTCTTTTCTTTTTTTTTTTGCAATGCTAATGGCTAATGAGGTCACAATTTTAAAAGAAAAGTTTGATTGAACATGCAAAAGTGTGTTTACTGTTACACCAACTAGATCCACAAATCAGGTAATGCACCCTACCTAAAAAAGGTCAGTTATGCTTCTACATTGGCCAGTTTGAGTTCACAAACATATCTGATTTGCACGTGCCGTTGTTAGAAAACCAGGCCTTGAACACTTTCAAAAATGAGGGGAGGTGAAATAGAGTTAAAACAAGACGACTCTGGAGTGCATTTATACAGCTGTTCTGCAGAATACATACACACATATAGTTTGCATAAAGTTGAAAAAAAGAAAATTGTAAATTAAAATAATCTCCTGTGGCCATATCTGATGATTTCATGCATCTAAGAGACATGGGCTATAGCTTTCCACACATAGCTAGGAGCTAGAAACAGCTCAGTCTAACACTCACTTCCGATATGACCTTGAACAATCACTTAACCTGTTCAATGAATAGGCAGCAAACTTGGGGGTCAGGAGACCTAGGGTGTATCTTTGAGTGTGCCATGGGCTCTTAAGCAAGCACTTACATTTTCTTTGTCTTTGCTTCCCTGTTGTTACCTGGCAGCTCTGTGTTCTTGGGGAACCAGGGTGAAAAACCCCTATTCTCTCTCTGGCTCACCTGAATCCCCCCCCAGCCTCTGCTTGAACCAGAAACAAAAGCTATGAAAAGGCTGTGGGAGACACACCTAAAACCCTCCCAACACGGGTGATAGGATTAAGACAACTCCCCATGCCTCATCTACATAGAAGATGTAAAAAGAGGCATCTCAATTAGCACATTGAATGGAGAACTGGAGCCTCATTTACATCGAAGATGGAACAAGAATTAGCATGAAGAATGGAGAACCAAGCTCCAAAGCAGGAATCACACTGAATTCTGGGATTGGCAAGGCAGGGACACACTGCATTGTGGGAGATCTCTGCTCTTGATGTAAATGAACTCACACCTACACCCATCCAGCTCCGCAGTTATCAGACCATTCTAGTATTGATATGCAAAACACTGAATCTGCCTGGTTGCATTGTGAGCTCCCCCAGGTAACATTGACTATAGCTGGGAGTGATCAGCTCCTATTGTCCAGCATAGAGAAAACCACCCTGGGGTACTTCATTGAGACATTGTTTACCCACAAACAAACTTGGTTCTACAAAATACTCCTACCCAAGTTCAAACCTCTCTCTTGCTCTCCTCTTCTGATGCCTGGACCCAAATGCTTTCCTGACTGATCCTGTTGTGGGTTTTGCCTCTCCCTCAAGTGTTCCTGACCCTAAGCTGAACAGCCTGTCTCCTGGGAACTTCTAAGCTGCAAGCAGTGGTGAGATTCTCCCTCCCCTCCATCTTTCCCAATTCTCTCTCTCTCTCTCTCTCTTTAATCCAGGTATAACTTCTACTTTTGTAATCAAACCTGGACGAGCCTTCTCCAATACTCCTACTGTAATTGTGTTGTATTGTAAGTGTTAGATTGTTTTTCTCTCCTTGTATGGCATCACTATTAGTCATAAGTTTTATACACCTGGCAATAAACTAACTATTGTAATCAAGCTGGTTGCCAGTTTCTCTCTCTCTAAATGCATTTACTCCTTTGTGTTCTTGGCTTCCCTACCTTGCTCTGCAGCAACGCTTCTTTTACTTAAGCCAAAGATCCCTGGAATGCTTAAAATCCTATGGGGTTTGCTTATCAAGGGGGTTACCGCTAGAACAATTGTGTTGCAAAGAGGCATATAAAGGGGGTAGCTGAAAAATGCTGCTCTGCCTAGCCTACGGAGTCCAGAGGCACATACGGGTGACAGCTGAAAGTGCTGCTTGACCCAGCCTGATTGAGTCCAGGGGGCACATAAGGGGAACAGCTGAAAAGTGCTGTTTGGACCCAGCCTGCTCATAAGTGTGCTCCATTCTGGTGCGGTGCAACGGGCACATGAGGGTGGCAGCTGACAGTGCTGTGTCACCAGCCTGCTGAGTTCAGGGACGTGTAAGGGGTCAGCTGAGAGTGCTGATAGCCCGGTCTGCTCAGACGCACTCAGTTAATCTGGAATGGTTGTGTGTATCTGGGGGGGTTTATCTGAATCTGAAAACCTTCGGTCCTGCAGGATAGCTCCATTGAGAGGGGACTTGTAACCATATGAACACACCAGTAACACAAGCAGCACATTAATAGAATCACACCCCTCTTCCAGGAAGGTAACCCCAATAAATAAGCATAACTCAAAGTGACGGGCAAATCTGGTAACACTGTGGATAACATTTTACTTTTGTAAAATGATCTGAGAGCTTTGCATAAAAGGCTCTATTGTAAGTATTATTTCTGCCCCAGTCTAACCATATCTACTTTTTACCAATATCAAAAGAAATGTTGTGAAGATTAATTATTTAATGTTTGTAAAGTGTTGTTTATTGTATGCATTAAATATTATTAATAATAATTTCTGTTCAAATTTTGTTCTTTCAAATTGTGTACTGCATGTACTTTTAGTGCATTGACAATTCATAGGAATATTACGTATTGACCTTTGGTACAAATTCACTTTAAACAAAATTCCACTCCCCCTCAAAATGAACTCAATTTGGCAAGAGATTTATATTAAATAAGAAAATAATCCATCATTATGAAGAGTAGAACTTTCTGGATTAGATTTCACAGCACCAGTCATTCTGAATTTCTAGCTGAGCCATGCTATTTCCTTAAAACTAGCACCTTCCAGCATATTCTACCACATTCCAGCAGTCTGCATTCTATGTGTCATTGTACCAATAGTTCCAGTACTGCTAGGGAATGACATCTAAATGCATTGGTACCATTCACACCAGACACCAGTTACAAATAACTACGGCCTCTTAATACATTTGATGGAAGGTTGTAAGATTAGTTTAACCCATCTTCAGTACTTAAGAAGGAGCACAGGAATTGTCTCATAGGATCAGATCAGTAGTAGTAGTCCAGCTAGTCCAGTATCCTCTCGCCAATAGTGACCAATGCCAGATGGTCTAGAGGAAAGTGGAAGAAATTTTGCATTAGGCAGTTATCAGTCAGTCTGCCTTCAGGAAAAATTTCCTAACCAACTCCCAATATTCAGAAGTCAGCTTATGCTGTCAAGCTTGAGGGTTCCGATCTCTCCCAAATCTTTTTTTTTTTTTTAAATTACTATTCAAACTCTCGATAGATTTATTACCCATATAAATGTCCAATTGCTTTTTTAATCCTGCTGAGTTCTTGGCTTCAATGATATTCTGTGCCAATGATTTGCATGGACTAACTTATGCATTGTGTGAAAAAAGCATTTCCTAGTATTTGAATTTGCTATCATTCAGTTTAATGGAATGTCTCCTTGTTTTTGTATTATCAGAAAGGATGGACAGACAGTCCCAATCCACCTTTTTAATTCCAATTAAATCAAAGTCCCCTAGATAATCCAATTCCCCTGAATAACCCAGTCTGAGGAGAAAATGTAGACTATTTCCTGAATCAAGTATCTTTTGCAGAACATGTGGAACTTGAGGAGAAACTCAAAGATTATATTTAAGACATATTTAAGTATAGACTTTTATTAAGTATTTTAAGGCAGGTTATTGCTTCAGTTTTCTCAAGTAAATGTTTCCTTTAGCCTGAGAACATGAAAATCAATGTATTATTTGAGCAGTAAGATGTACTAACATTGGCATAACTGTAAAGTAATTGATTTCATCAGGAAGTTAACCATCCTGAGGTGAAGTGAAGGGAGCTTAATGTAGTGTCACTTTGCTACCTGTGAATTCTCTCACTCACGAGATAAGATCAATTTTCAAGAAATGCCCATTAGGTTTTATGTAAGTGTGATTGGCTTTCGTAGGACAAAGATTAAGATTATATGCAAAATCCAAACTCTATTTAGAAACCAAACTATGAAAGTCTATGGAAGCACTGCATGATGCTTAGTAAGAAACGTGTGTCTCATTTTGAAAGACTTCACATGTACCTCAGTTCTGTGCGAAAACAAATGAAGCCCAAGCATTTACAAATATCAAATCCCTCAGACTAAATATACTTTAATTGAGCACCCCTGTAATTGTGACTGAAAATCAGTTATCTATCCACCTAAGTGTTTGTATATATGCATATAACAGTATAACAGAGCTACAGCACTCACAGTTAGGGCCAAATCTTGAATATTGACCTGATCAACCAGGCCCCAAGGATCTTTGTGAAGGTCCAGGGTAGAGGAAGCTTTTCCCCTGAGGCTGTGAAACAGCTAAAGATCTCTACCATGCACACACACAGCAGAGCCATAATAGTTTTGCTGCATATAGGAATCACTAAAAGCATAAGAGGTGAGGGAGGGCGAATTCACTCCTGATCATGCTATTTCCATTAAATTACTTTCCATTAAAACTTCAGAAGCCAATGAAAAATAGGGATGACATTTTTGTGAACACTGAACCATTTTCCAGTCCATTCTTGCAAGTCTGTTTACATATGTGTGACGCCCTGTATCTGAAAACAACACCCCCAAAACCCATATTCACCAACATCATATAACTGATACGTTCTGTACAATTGGATACTTGTTGGATATTATTTTAAAAGTCTTGATCTGCTAAACATTAATATCCTGTTGGATTATATGGGGTTTCATTGTATGTGAAGTTACACTTTATTTCTATAAATGCCACTAGAACGTGCCGTGAGGTCGGAAACACTAAACAATGGAGTGGCCAGACACTGTTAATGGCTCATTCATTCATTCAAGACTGGGACTGTATACAATGTGGGATGCACATTCACAATGTGATACTGATTGACCAATGGAGAGAAACCCCTACACCACATGCATGACCTGTCCAGCAAGCTGGGAGTAACTATAAGAGGAAGGGAATGACATCACCACTTTGCTCCACTTCCCTACAACTCAACACATGAAGAACCATCTGGAAGACAAAAGGACTTTGAAAGGGAGACTGGGTTTCCCAGGCAGCGAAGGTTGCCCAGCCTATGTTTAAGCAATTGCTTGTACCAGCTAACAAGGGTGAGACATTGCTAATTCAAATCCTGTTCATGTGTAGAATTTAGACAGAGATTTATGTTTATTTCATTTGGTAACTACTTTTAATCTCTTTACACTTGCCACTTATAATCACTTAAAATCCATTTTTCTAAGTTAATAAACCTATTTAATGTTTTATCTTAACCAGTATGTTTTTGAGTGACATGTTTAGACAAACTGTTCAGAAAAAAAAGCTGATGCAATTCCTTCCACTTTGAGGGAAGGGTGGACTGGATAATAAACTTCACTGGTCAGGATTTTTGACAAGGGCAAGATGGTATAGTCCTGGGGTCCGGAGCTTGGGAGACAGCTGGAGCATCCCTATTGTTGGTTCATGAGTGGCTGGAAAGCATTCATTTAACTAAGTTGAGTGTGGTCCCTGCCTGTGGATGGCTGTGCAAGTGCAATACCTGCCAGAGGTCTGTAGCTTATCACAGCAACACAGCGTGAGAGGGAGCTCAATCTGGTCAGACAGAGGACTCAAGGGTACCTCAGCTCCCAGAAGGTACCCCAGGGGTTTTGCATTCCATCACAATATGTAAAGCAATGCAATGGATATAAAGGATGACCTGACCATAGACCTTAGTTCCATTTATGCCGCTGACATATCGGGAAAACAACAATTGAATTGATGATGCTTGATGTCCATAATAAAATTATTTAACACACAATGTCTATCTTGCATCCTGCATCCCACAACATTCACTTCCTCTCTTCTAGAAAAGGTCTAGCAGTGTGGGTTAAAAAAGAACAGATCGAAAACTTCACTCCAGTTTAAATCCAAACAGAACATTTTTTTTTCTAAATTCCTAAATTCAAATACCCCTGAAATCATTGCACCCCTTGACTCTGGCTGGGACAGGAAGTACTAAGCTATCTTGTAAATAGACTGTTCTCATGGTAATCCTGGAATATAAAATACATCTCTTCTCACAAGAGAGCCTGCTTGCTCAAGCCTGCAAAACCCAATATTTAAGACCTTTTTTTTTTTTTGGCAGGTCAGCTAAGCCTTCCTACTTAGAAAGCTGATCAGCACTGAACCTCTAAACATCCAAAGATTCAAATAGAAGCTCAATCACTACCTGGTTGACTTACATCCCAGGAACAACACTGAAAATACAGTGCAAGATGCTACAAGCAGAGGGGGCAGAGAAGGGGTGAACCTTACTTTGTGATACATTATTGTAAATTAAATGACCTACATACTTAACGTATTCTCTTGCCCCATTAGTATGTGTGTGCAAGGTTTTATATTTAATGTAAAAGCTTCATTTCCCCAAATCTGCTTGCTGCTGTCAGATCTATCTCTGCCTGCAAACCTCTTCAGTATCATCTCCACTCCACACATGACTTGCTCTGCACAGGTAGGGAAGTCTCTATTATATAACTAACATGGAAGCTGAAAATTGACTTACAAAACAGGTCTGATGTCACTGGCAGTTGCCTTGGATTCCAGCAGTTTTGAAGTCATCAGTCATGTTGTTTTATTAACCCACTTTTGCGCCAAAAAATACTAGGATTTTTACACCATTAAGCCCCTTCCAACATTTTTAGGGTATTTCTCTTCTGCAAATATTTCCCCAAATTGCTTTCATGTTAAAATTATACGGTCAAATACTTAATACCATCTAAATGCCACAATCTTCTTTAAAAAAAAAAATCAGGAAAAGGAGACTGATATAACACCTATGCACCTCTTCAAGGTTTTCCTGAGTGGCCCAGCCCAGGAAGCTGGTGGGATTTTTAAAAGTGCAACGACATTGACTTAACTTTAATTGTATCTTGTTATGCTTGTAACAAAGCATTTTTCCAATTAAAAACAAATGTTGATTTGTTGAAAGCAAAAGTTTTGGGATCACTTTTAATTAATTTCCTGTATTAAAAAAAATAATAAAGTTTTGAAGTTGTCAAAATGGGATGTTGTCATTTCCTAAATGAAAAGTTCCAGGTTATTTTGGTTCAGAACAACTTTTCATGTAGAAATGTAACTTAATTTAGTAAAAAAATGTAGTAAAGAGGACAAAACTGAAGTGAAACATTTCAACGTTGTTGAAACAAAACATTTCACTTGATCCCAGCTGATTTCCAATTTGCACAATTTTCAAGATTTAGAACTTTTGTTCAAATTTGGGATGGGAAATTTTTTTGAAATCTCAAATTTTCCAAAGAAAGGATAACCATTTCCTACTCAGCTCTTTGTACTATATCATAACAGAGGTAAAATATTCATTTTCAGTATGAACCCCTTCTCTTATGACTCAGGCTTACTTAATTCCAGTGATATTTGCTTTTTCATCTTGTCAGTGTTCTAGCTTCCAAATAGCTATAAACATGTGGACTAATTAACCTCCATAAAGGCCAATCAGGAAATTGACCTTGATACTGACTGCGGCTTCCTGGCGAAACAGGAATTCTATCATTGTTTGTTGACTGTCACATTGCATATGTAATGGCCCTGGCATTTGCCAACTCCAGACGTACAGGGACAGCAAAACCATCTGCAGGAAACTGCTTGTTATCATGCAAATAAACCTATTAAAATTCAAATACCCATTCAACAGTCAGTCAAGCCAGTTCTGATGTACAGTACCAATTTTATTCATATGAGCTAATGTGGGTGGGGCCATTGGTACTGATGTTCAGAGCTGATTTTATTCCCCTAAGACTATATAACATTCCACACTTGTAAAAATGACCAAGTCAACTTTCAGAATATCAAGAGATATTTTACTGTTCCAAGGTCCATAGGCAAGTATCAATACTTCAATTGTGTTTTCAATTATGGATGCAATGATTATGCATTTGATTAGCAATTAGCAGCACCTGTAGCTGGCTATCATTTTAATTACTGATTACACCAGTGCTGATGACTTAAATCATACGTGCATGAGAGCCTATGATTAACAGTTTATATAACAAAGGGCACAACAATTCCAAAATAATTAGGCTATTAAGATTCACATTAAAACCAAATCTCTAAATATTTCAGAGAGAAATCCATTTTAAACAATGGTAATGTTCTTTTTCCTTAATTATGCAGCACAGATCTGAGAAGCTTCCTAGCAATCATTCTAACAGAGCTAATCACCTGCTTCTATATGGCACATAGGTGCCAGCTCTGCTGCTGCTCCAGGGCTTCAGTGCCCATGAGGAAAAATTAGAGGGTTTTCAGCACCCACTGTTTGGTGGCACGCAGTGGTGCCCTGAATCAGCTGATTAGCAGCCAGGTCTCACTGTGGCCCTGCCCACATGCTCCGCCTCTTCCTGCTCCATCTCTTCCCCTCAATGCTCCACCCCCACCTGCCAGCACCAACCGGCAAAACCCAGATTTGGTGCCTATGAGCCATGGGATATGGAAGACAATGGAATATGTCAGTTGTCCATCAGAACAAAAGATCGAACAAAACAAACACAAAACAGTTTTAGTTTCGTTTATTGAATATTCCTTTAAATATTATTAAATATTTATTAAATATTCATGCTTCATCAAGGGGCCGTTTGGTTTACTTTTTTTTTTAAACAATGCTCACTGTGACACTGGGTGATCAAGTGCTAGCTTATGCCAAGGTGCCCAAGCGTTAGTGGAAGACTGAGAAATACATCGCTGGAAACAGTCTGGCTCACCTGTGTGTCAGTATTGTTAAAGTAGATATTCGAATTAGACTAATGTGTTTAGTGCTTAGACTGTATGGAATGCTTGTAAATTGATGCCTGCAACTCACTTATAACATCTGTATTCCGTATTATAAGACAACATCTGAGTGTTTGCATTGTAAGCCTCTGTCACTATATAGTACAGGAAAGAGACATTAACTAGTGTGAAATGCTAATTTCCAACAGAAGGAAGGCCCATCAACACCAGGTAGACTACATTAAAGAAGACAAAAGACTTTGTTGTTTACCCTTCCTCCCCAAGGTGAAGAAGAGTCTTGCAGGTGAAATCCTCCCATCAGTGGAGTTTGTAGCTCAAAAGCAGAAGAGGGAAAGAGAATAAAAACCCCTAAAAAGGAGAAACTGTGTCTTATTGCTGCTTGGATTCTGGGGACAAAGTTTCTAGGCCTGGACGCAGATTAATATTGGGGCTCTGGGCACAAAGAACATTTGGGCCCCCACAATCCATTAAAAAACTAAGCATCAAAATGCATTAATATAAAGATTCCATTCCATGTTTACACACTGCATTACTAATACAGCAAATCATATCCCAATTTACTATGCCTAAATTAGCTGGTCAAGTTTTCCACATAGAAAATCAATATGACTAGATATTATCCATACCATTACACAAAGGTGTTGTTCACTGCTAACCAGGACAACACTGATGTTACAAGAATCAGCCATTCACAGGTCAACAATGGTTCTTTCATCTGTCCCAATTTTCTTAAACATGACTGTCATGCGGACTGGATTGGGAGGGGGCATTTGTGTTGTTTGACATTAATATGTCAAAATCCTAAGGATTCATGTAAGACATGCCATGTCAGGTACTGTCAGAAAGGTTATGATATACTGAATAAGATGATACTATTTGTGTTCATGTGTAATATGTGTGAAGAAAGTTATGGAAATCTTTGATACACCTGTATTTCAAACTGTGCTGTAGAAGACACACCCCAGACAGAGAGGCCGCAGGACAATAGCCTGCTTAATGGCCCATCAAGACCTTATCAGAAGCCAAAGGCCCAGGAAGGAACGAAGGGCATACCTGAAGAGTTACCAGGATTGGCCCATGTGACTATGGACTCCATTTTGGTTCCTGTAAAGTTCCACAAGCCACATGGCCAGCAACAGAGAGTATATAAGATCAAACCACAGAAACCATTTTGTCTTTGTTCCTGTCCAGCTGCGGACACACCTCTGGATCAACACACTTTGCAACTGAACTGAAGGACTTAGACCCATCCAGGTACTTGATGTATACCAGAGGAACTATACAAGCCTGCAACTCCACAATTGTTCTAGAAACCTGTTGTGTATGGACTTTCAAATCATTTGTATATATCTGATTGCTTTAAGCCCTTAACACTTCTCTTGTTTGTTTTTCATTTATTAATAAACCTTTAGTTTTAGTTACTAAAGGATTGGCTGGCAGCGTGGTATTTTGGGTAAGATCCAAACTTATAGTGAACTGGTACTGTGGCTGATCCTTTGGGATCAGAGGGAATCTTTTAGTAAAGAGCATAGAGTTTAAATAACTGGTCTCTTTACTGGACCTAGTGTCAGTTTGGGAGCCAGAGACTGAAATGCAGTAAAAGGGGCTGTGTGTATTTGCACAGTGGCTTCTTGATAACCAGTGTGGGGGAATCAGAAGCACTGTTTGTGGCTGGTTGGGAAGTCTGACTTCAGTGTCACCCACCAGTGCTGGGAGAATCTGCTCTCCTTTTACAGCCTGCCCTGACCCTGGCATTATCAGTGGGCTAACCTGGGCACGGACAGGTCACAATGACCATTACGTATGTTTTTCCCCACCTATTTATCCTGTTACAGTCCAGTTTTGCTACTGTGGAAGCAAAGATGTCTTGAAGACAGCAGTCATATTTCCAAAAAGCAACTTAATTAAACAGAAATAATCCTAACCTGAAGTAAAATTACTCTATTAAGAACTTTAAGTTTCAGCCAGCGGTAAGAACTGGTTTAAAACAAAGTTTGCAATTGATCACATAAACTGTGAGAATATGTTGAAAGACTCTGATGTGTGCCAAACTGACTCTTCTGGCTTAATTCATGTCAAACCATGAGAAAATTGACTTCCATACAAATTACTGATATCTTCTAGAGAAACAAAGGGCCCCAGACAGTTCAGGACCCCAGAACTTTATAACATCCTTGGATTAGTTTATGAACCAGTTTATTTCTGTTGTAACATTGTTTCATTTTTATAATTAAAGTGACCCAACTTCATTTTAAATTAATAGAATTACAAACTCATTGAGCCTGGATGTAAAATGTTAACTGCTTTGTAGCAACACCCAGCCTTGTCTTGTCAGGAATCCCTGTGATAAGCACCGGGAGAATCCCAGCTGGTGTTAAGTACTGGAAACAATCAAAATGCAATCAGTATGTGGCCTGTAGACTTGGTAAACCTGTATGGGCCCTCTGGGACTTGAAACTCAGTAAACTCCATTTAAAATAATATTCAGACATGTATTGCAATGAGTGATCCTTTGTCAACAGCAGACAACAGCTACAGTAAATCCACAGAAAGAGCACAACTGCCCTAGCAGGAGCCTGAAGTCTGTCTAGCACATAGCTGGAGAAGCAGGAAAGATAAGATCACATTTGGCTGTGTCAGGGTGCAGCCCCCGATCACCTCATCGCTCTTAGGAACTTCATAATTGGCTAAAAAGTGGGCATATGGCTGTGAGGAAGAGAATATAAGGTGATCATAAACAGAAAGTAAACGGAGAAGTCCCGTATCTTAAGGAAGAGCACCAGAATAGCTCTACGTGGAGGCCTGATCTACCTACCCGTCTCTCCCCAGTTTGCCGCTCAAACCTGAGTATAGAGCGTGTGGCTGTGAAACCTGAGTGTGACAGTATATTCCACTCAGGGACAAACCCGGGAATCAAACTAGTAATATTGGAGTGTTGCTTTGCTGCTGACAAACCTCACTGTTGCAGTGTAAGTATAATTGTATAAATATGACTCCATAGTGTAAGCTAGCTTTATAAGTATAATTGTATAGTTGTAATTGTGATTGTGTTTTAAGTAGTTAAATTGTTGTATTAGATAAGAATTAATGGTGATTTTTAAATTGTAATTGTTGATTTATAGATTGTTGCAAGTAAAACAAAGCTGTATGCAAAGCAACCCTTGTCACTCCTTATTTGAGGGATCCATATAATCGAACCTGACAGCAAGCTGGTGCTTGTTGTCACCTCAATTTCCATCCCAGTCCCTTCCCCTCACAAACGATAACTGACTCCTGTCTGCTATAAACATACCATTATGCACAGGACTGACCGTAAGCTTTTCTTTTGGGGGTGGAGGATGAGAGGAGCTGGCTGCAGGACAAGGGGAACCTAACTGTGTGTGATGGGATCTGCATATTATTTCTGAAATGTAGAAAAGTGTTTCAATGGACAGCTTTTATTCAGTTCCTACTCAAGACACTAATGTCAAAGGGAATTTTACTTGAGCAAGGACTGAACTAAAGCCTTTTGAATTTGGCCCAGTTACTTCAGTGGGGTTCCTGGAATGAGTATTTAAAACAGAATTCAGCACTGAGTTCTGCATGACTTTTCAACAGCCATAAAAGCCCATGCTTTTCAATACAGTGTTTTCACAACTTGAAACCCACACTCACTATGGGGAGAATAAGTTCTTTGTTACCACTATTCTCCGATATCTCTGTCCTCTGTTTTATAAAACATTCTTGATATTATGCTAAAATATTATAGACAGATTGGCAAAGCTATCTAACGGAGAGACAGGCAAACTGTTAGGGCCCAAACTTCTGATACCATCTAAAATTAAAATGTGAAGTTTGGCATTTTGGTGAAAAATGTTCTGCCATTTTCCCCTAAAGTAAATCAGACTATATTCATCCATAACAAAGACCAACTGGCAAGACCACCTTGGGTCTTCTTTCACTAACATAGTTTTATCATCTTAGCATTTTAAATCCGGCCCACAGTTCACTTCTCCACATTTTGCACTCCAAAGCTGATCTGATTCATAAATTCTGATTGAACTTTATCTGTTCTTTTGCTTTAAGCTTTCTATAAAACATTGCCTTTTCAAATAAGAGTACTCCAGCTATCACAACTCGCCTTAAATATCCCTGGATGCAGCCAGCTATGAACATACATGATCTTTAATTATTTTAATTTTGATCTCTCCATTTTGATCTTTAAATTTTAGGTGCTGGAGGGTCCTGTAATTATCCTTGGCACCAGACACCAAATTCATCTAGAAAAGGTAAATGATCAGAAGTTACTAGACAATGCAACACCTTATATTGATTTTTAGGATTAATGACTAGGGTCATTCAGCACAGTTCTTTAAATTGTGCATCCACTGGCATTTGTTTAATTATTTTTCCCCCTACTTCTTGTGCACATTCAATAAAATTAAGCAGAGTTCTTAAAAAAAAAAAAAAAAGATCTTTGCCATAAAAATAGATTTTCCTTTTTTCCCCTTTTAACTAAATACCTTTTATAGCTCCAGGAGGAAAAAAAACCATATAAAATGCCATTTTTTCAGCTGAAAAGGAATATGTCCCAATTACAAACCAATTATACTTATAAAAAACAAAGTCAGACATTTGAAAAGTTAGGCTTCTAAAAAAAAATCATCTGAACTTTCAAAGTGTTAAGCACCCACAGTTTTAATAGGAGTGCTGGATGCTCTGAGTTCAGTCTGTGGAACTGATTCCTTGGTTAACATCATAATACTGTAGAAAAGATATGTATTCAAGGAACTCCTTGGTACACCCAAAGGGCAACATTGAGAAGCCAGAACACTTAGGTGAGGCTCTTGAACACATTCAGCAACAAGTGAACTTCAGAGCAGTATATGACAGATGTTTCCAGAAATAAATACCCCTGTGATTTCTACTTTAAGAACACAGGCTGGCCTGCAGCAAAGGTGTGTGGGTGAAATTTCTCTTCTATTCTTCAACTGAGCCAAGTTTTGCTGATCCCTTAGAGTGTCTGAGATAGTGAAAAGGAGAAAGCAGGAAGGAGAACAAATGAAAGTGATTTGGAATTTAAAGACTCATTCACTAAAGCAGGAGATGACTGAGCCAGGAAGGCAAAAACCATCTCCTGCCTTGGTTAACTAATCCATTACAAGTTAACAATTACTGGATCTCAAATATGACGAGTTACATAGCTCCTCTCCTGGTATACCAGACATCCTCCCTTCCAAAATACACCCTTTTCCTATGATGAAAAGTTACAGAAGGGTAGCCGTGTTATTCTGCATAAAGCAAAAATGAGAGTCCTGTAGCACTTTAAAGATTAACAAATTTAATTTTTGTAGGCATAAGCTTTTGTAGGCTGTACAACCTGCAAAAATTAAATTTGTTAGTCTTTAAAGTGCTACAGGACTCTCATTGTCTTTTCCTATGAAGTCTATCACAAATAATCTACCACCCATGAACGATGTTGTTTACTTACTAATACAGAAAAGCAAACTCTGATAAACTTATCTTCTGGCAACCTGAGGCTCTCGATATGTGGATTGTATCATTTTGCTGAGACCTGACGATAGACGTATAGATAATAAAGTGCTAGTCCTGAGCATCCTAAATTTGCTCAGCACTTGTGCAGAAGCCATCTGATGAATATCTCTGGAGCTCTTCTGGCTTATTGACATTGATTAATTTTGGCAGAAGTGAGGAGCAAGAAAGTAGCATTTTTCTGAACTAGGAACTTGCCATCAAGTTTTGTAGGAATCTGGGCAGGTTTACTCGTTTGCTGTGTTTGGAATCCAGGTGTGGTTGCTGACTTTCTGGGCTAGGTTGCCCTGCAGTTAGGTGAATTAGCACCTGATTTCTAGCAAGGTTCTTTGAAGTGAGAGCAGTGCTTTTTATTTGAATAGGTCAGTGATTAGAGGCAGCTGAGTGAGGGGAGGAGGAGCAGGGGAGAAGTCATCCATTCCAGCTATGTGTGCTGCACCCAGGCTTCAAAAAGCATGCAGGCTCCCAGTGGCTGGTAAGATAAAAAGATGGTGAGACAAAGAGCAGCATGTCGCTGCTGAAGAAAGCCAGGCAGAGGGAACCACTCAGAGTGAGATGTGCCTATTGGTGGAGTCCCTCAGGAAGCAGGTAAGGGTGCTTCAGGGGGAGGTAGCACATCTGCATAGTATCCAGGAGCAAGAGGACTTCATCAGCAGGATGCATATGTATTCGTCGAGGATGGAGGATGCTAGCTGATTGCAATGGCAACAGAAGCAGAAGGAGAACTGGTTGCTCTGTGGGGAGGAGACTGACTGCTGACCACCTCAGGAAGTAGACAGTGTTCCATGCCCCACCTAGGTTCCCTATCTGTTGAGGTAGGAGGAGAAGAGCAGACCCCACTGGCTGACGGGGAGGAGCCACCTGACTCCAAGGTTGCAAGACTCACGGTCACCACATCCAGGAGGAGGAGGAGACATGAGAGGGAGGTAATGGTGGTTGCGGACTCCCTTCTAAAGGAGAGAGAAGTATCCATTTGCCGACCTGATGTCTCATGCCTGGAACCCACATTCTCGATGCTATGAAAAGGTTGCCAAGGCTCATCTGTACCTCTGAGGACTACTGCAAGCTGCTCATCCACATGGGTACTGCTGAGACCGCCAGGAATGTCCCTGGGCAGATCCGCAGTGAATAAAGGGCTCTGGGAGTGATAGTGAAGGAATCAGGTTGCAGGTTGTATTTTTGTCCATCCAACTTGGTAAAGGCCCAGACAAGTGGCACACACATCCTAGAGATGAATGTACCACAGTGCAGATGGTGTTGAGGGAAGAACTTTGGCTTCCTAAACCCGGGGATGCTGTTTCTGGGAAGAAGGACTGTTGGGAAGAGATGAGGTCCACCTAACCAAGAAAGGGAGGAGCATCTTCTCACACCGACTCACAAGAGTCAGTAAGGAGGGCTTTCTACTATTTTCAATGGGGGCAGATGACAAAAGCCCAGAGGTAGGTATAAAAATGGTGATCTTAACAGAGGACTAAATGTTGGAAGACAAATTATAATAGGGATACAGGTGAAACAAGAGGGATAACAGTAAGGGAATCTGCTCAACATCTTAGATGCATCTGCCTACACACAAATACAAGGAGTATGCGGAATAAACAAGAAGAAATGGAAGTATTAGTATATAAGCTTTTTATGAAATAATCTGCATTGGAGAATTGGTGAGATACATCTCATGACTGGAATACTGGGATAGCTTGTTCAGGAAGCACAGCCAGGGAAAAAAGAGGAAGAGTGTTGGATTATACAAGCTTCATTTGAGGTCTAGAATGAGGTGGGAGGAATCAGATGAAAGTGTCTGGGTGAAGATAAAAGGGTAAAACAAAAAACAAAAACAAAAACGGGGAGATGCCATAGTAAGGGTTTACTATAGTCCACCAAATAAAAAAGAGGAGGAGGAGGTGACATTTCTAGAACAAACAGAAATATTCAAACACAAAACCTGGTAGTAATGGGTGACTTTAACTACCAAGACATCAGATGGAAAAGTAATACAGCAAAATGGCCCATAAATTGTTAGAATGTATGGGGTACAAATTTTTATTCCAGAAGGTGGAGGAAGCAACCAGTGGGACTGCCATTTTAAACTTGATTCTGACTAACAGGGAGGAACTGGCTACAAATCTGAAGGCTGAAGGCAACTTGAGTGAAAGTGACCATGAAATGATAGAATTCATGATTTTAAGAAAAGGAAGGATTAAGAGCAGCAGAAGAAGGACAATGGATTTAAAAAAAAAAAGACTTTAACAAACTCAGAGAACTGGTAGGTATGGGCCAATTGGAAGAAAATGTAAGGGAAAAAGGAGTTCAGGAGAGCTGGCAGTTTCTCAAAGACATGATATTAAACTCCTGAAATATTAATGACTTGAAAATCAAAAAGGAATCTTACAAAAGTCATTTGCTCACCACACTGCCCCTCCCTCTTTCTGTGACTTGAAGTGCTCCCTTTCCTCATGACTCAGCACTCTGGCTAGGTCACTATATAGTACCCCCTTCGGGGGTATCAAAGTCCCTCTGGACCAGATGTCTGGCTGGCATCTTCCACAATCTTCTGCCACTTCCTGTTGCTGGTAGGGGAAATTGGACTAACCTGCTACTCTGGGTTCCAATTCAGGAACTCTAAAATCAGCGGCCAAGGTCTGCACAATCTCTATCTTCTGGCCTTGATGCTCTTTCTCTTGGTTGCTTCCTGCTCCACCTCCCACAAGCTTTCTCCACTCTCCAGAGTAAACTCTTCTCTCAGAGGTAGGATGACAGGGCTTCTTTTACTTCCCTCTCTCCTCCTTTTCCCTCTCTAAGCCCACATTGTGGCTGCTGGCTTCCATACTACAGCCCCTTTCTGCTGAAAGCTTCCTGGCATGGTACTATAGGCACTGTTTTGCCCAGCTGGGCTTTATCAGCCATTAGTCATTTCCAGTCAAGTCAGACTCTACACCAGGTGTATCCTATAAGGTTATTTGGCCCTATTTGTGCCACCTTTACTCATATAGGGCTGGTGTGCGGTTAACATCCCATTTCAGATGGGTGCAAAACTAGTTGAGAGATGCTACTTAGAGGATAGTTATCAATGGTTCACTCTCAAAGTAGGAGGACGTATCTAGTGGGGTCAGTCCTGGGTCCCGTATTATTCAATATTTTTACTGATGACTTGGATAATGGAGTGAAAAGGATGACACCAAGCAGGGAAGGTTTACAAACTTGGAGGAGAGAATTATAATTTAAAACAACCTTGACAAATTGGAGAATTGGTATGAAATTCAAGGAAAGACACAGTACTTCACTTATGAAGGAAAGATCTAATGCCCTGCAGTTACAAAATGATAAACAACAGTCTAGGAAGTACTACTGCTGAAAAGGATCTGGAGGTACAGTGGATCACAAATTGCACATAAATCAACAATGTGATAAAGTTATGAATAAAAGGTAATATCATTTTAATGTGTATTAACAGGACAGTCTTATGTAAAACAAGGGAGATAACTGTCCTGCTGTGCCTGACACCTGAGGCCTCAGCTGGACTACTGTGTCCAGTCTTGGGCACAACACTTTAAAAAAGATAAGGACAAACTGAAGAAGCTCCAGAGGAGAGCAACAAAAATGATAAAAGTTTATAAAATGTGACATATAAGTACAGGTTAAAAAAATCTGGGCATGTTTGGTCTTGTGAAAACAAGACTAAGGGGACGACCGGATAACAGTTTTCAAACATGTTATAAAGAGGACTGAGATCAATTGTTCTCTGTGTCCAGATTATTTTTCTGGATTACAATTTTGCAAAATAATCCATTATAATAATCAACTCCTTTAACAACCCTGTCTGGATTCCCAGTTGCAGATCATAATTAATTTCCACAACCTTGAAGAATATTTGAGAACAGTGAAGTATCTCAGCATGGCAGAATCATCACTTTTGGCACTTTTTGATCCTTATTCTTATAGCCCTGTTAAAAAGGTTTTACACAGAAATAATGTAGGTGAAGATGTATTTGAATTCTCACTACCCTCATTCACATGGCCACAATGTTCATATCCTTGAGGATTTAGAACAAGAACTGTTACTGTCTTGGATGAATAGTAAGAACTCACCAAATAACCTCATGATGTTGTGTGCAGCACAGCAATGCATAAAAGCAAATCATGTGTCTGATCTCAGAGCAAATGCAAGCTTTATCACATCAAACTTCTTAAGTAAATATCATCAACCTTTCACAGAAGGGAACCTAGAACAGATTTTCTGGGAGTTTTCTTCATGACATTTTAGAGTTTAAGGCCGGAGTCTTTACTCCATTACACCAATTTTATCTTGGTGACTCCAGTGGAATTTACTGGAGTTAAATACAACTAAATCCAAAGTGAAGAGTCCAGCTCTTACATATCTTCTGACCAAATATTTATATGCATAACAAACCCTGCAGAGTGAACCATACCACTGATTGTCCTTCATGTGGGTACAAATAATATAGCTAGATTCTCGCTATATAAAGGAGACTATGCCAAGATGGAGAAGACTCATAAGGAAATCGAGGCTTAGGTGATCTTTAGTGGTATTCTGCCTATCCCTACGGGAGGACAACAAAGGCATGACAAGATTCTGATGATCAACAGATGGCTCAGGCAGTGGTGCTATAAGGAGGGCTTTGGGATGTATGACCACTGGGAGGCATTCATGGACAGAGAACTGTTCTCTTGGGATGGACTTCACCTGAGTAGGGAGGGAAAAGCACTTCTAGGACTGAGGCTGGCACAACTGATTAAGAGAGCTTTAAACTATGAAGTTGGGGAAGATGATTGGGAGATGCCCAAGTAATCTCAACACCTAATTTTAGCGTTGAGAGGGAGGAAAATGAAGTAAGAAATGACACAGCAGTGGGGAGCAGAATGGACATAAAGAGGAAGGGTGGTGTAGATACCAGTCTAATAGGCAATACTGGCAGTAGAATGACTGTGCCAAATCAGGAAAGGAATGTGAGCAAAGCCAAAGAGCAAAAATTAATGTTTGAATACCAATGCGATGAGCCTGGGTATCAAAATGGAGGAACTAGAGATATTGGTAGAGGAAGTGAAACCAGATATTATAGGAATAACAGAAACGTGGTGGAATAGTAGTCACGACTGGTGTACAAGCATTGAAGGGTATGTGCTGTTTATGAAAGACAGATATAAAGGCAAAGGTGGTGGAGTAGCATTGTATATCAAGGATGAGATAGACAGTAAAAAATTAGAAGTGATGGAATAGATAAGACAGAGTCTTTCTGGATAAAAATCACATTGGGAAAGAAAACTATTACAGTTTCCTCTGGGATAGTACTTGGGGTGTGCTACAGACCACTGGGATCTGATTTGTACATGGACAGAGATCTCTTTAAGGCTTTTAATGAAGTAAATTCTACTGGGAACTGTGTGATTATGGGAGACTTTAACTTCACAGATATAGACTGGAGGACAAGTGCTAATAGTAATAATAGGGCCCAGAATTTCCTTGATGTGATAGCTGACAGATTCCTTCACCAAATAGTTACTGAACCAAAAAGAGAGGCTGCCATTTTAGATTTGGTATTAGTGAGCAGTGAGAACCTCACAGAAGAACTAGTTGTAGGGGACAACCTTGGTTCAAGCGACCATGAGCTAATGCAGTTCAAACTAAATGGAAGGATAAACAAAAACAGATTTGTGACTAGGGTCTTTGACTTCAAAAGGGCTAACTTTAAAAAAATTAAGGGAATTAGTTGGGGAAGTGGACTGGACTGAAGAACTCATGGATCTAAAGGCAGAGGAGGCTTAGAATTACTTCAAGTCAAAGTTGCAGAAACCTGCATCCCAAGGAAGGGGAAAAAATTCACAGGCAAGAGTTCTAGAGCAAGCTGATGAGTAAGCATCTCAGACAGGTGATTAAGAGAAAGCAGAAAGTGGGAGGGAAGATGGGAGGGATCAGCAAGGAAAGCTATCTCTTGGAGGTCAGAACATGTAGAGATGAAGTGAGACAGGCCAAAAGCCAAGTATAATTGGACCTTGCAAAGGGAATTAAAACTGATAGTAAAATGTTTTATAGGCATAGAAATAGGAAGAAAACCAAGAAAGGATAAGCAGTGAGGATGGGGTGGAGATTAAGAATAATTTAGGCATGGCTGAATATCTAAACAAATACTTTGCCTCCATTTTTAATGAGGCTAATGATGATCTTGGGGATAGTCAGAGGGTGGCTAGTGGGAATGAGGATATGGAAGTAGAAATTACCACATCCGAGGTAGAAGCCAAACTCAAACAGCTTAATGAGACTAAATAGGAGGGGCCAGAAAATCTCCATCCAAGAATATTAAAGGAACTAGCACACGAAATTGCAAGCAAATTTTCAAAGATTTTTAATGAATCTGTAAACTCAGGGGTTGTACCATGTGACTGGAGGATTGCTAACATAGTTTCTATTTTTAAGAAAGGGAAAAAAGTGATATAGGTAACTACAGGCCTGTTAGTTTGACCTCAGTGGTATGCAAGGTATTGGAAAAAAATTTGAATGAGAAAGTAGTTATGGAGATCGAAGTTAACAGTAATTGGGATAAAATACAACATGGCTTCACAAAAGGTAGATCGTGCAAGACCAACCTGATCTCCTTTTTTGAGAAGATAACAAATTTAGTAGACAAAGAGAATGCAGTGGATCTAATTTACCTAGGTTGCAGTAAGGCATTTGATATGGTTTCACATGGGGAATTATTAGTTAATTTGGAAAAGATGGGGATTAATATGAAACTGAAAGGTGGATAAAGAACAGGTTAAAGGGGATACTACAATGGGTCATACTAAAAGGTGAACAGTCAGGCTGGAGGGAGGTTACTAGTGGAGTTCCTCAGGGATCAGTCTTGGTACCGATCTTATTTAACCTTTTTATTATTGACCTTGGCACAAAAAGTGGGAATGTGCTAATAAAGTTTGCAATGACACAAAGTTGGGAGGTATTGCTAATACAGAGAAAGATTGGGATATCATACAGGAAGATCTGGATGACCTTGTAAACTGCAGTAATAGAAATAGGATGAAATTTAATAGTGGAAAGTGGAAGATCATACATTTTAAGGACTAATAACAAGAATTTCTGCTATCAACTGGGAACGCATCAGTTGGAAGGGACAGAGGAGGAGAAGGACCTGGGTGTATTCATTGATCAAAGGATGATCATGAGCCGCGAATGTCATGTGGCCATGAAAAAAGCTAATGTGGTCCTTGGATGCATCAGACAAGGTATTTCCAGTAGAGATAGGAAAATATTACTGTTATACAAGGTGCTGGTGAGACCTCATCTGGAAAACTGAGTGCAGTTCTAGTCCCCCCTGTTTAAGAAAGATGAATTCAAACTGGAACAGGTGCAGAGAATGGCTACTAGGATGATCCACAGAATGGAAAACCTGCCTTATGAGAGGAGATTCAAAGAGCATGGCTTGTCAAAACAGGTTGCCAAATAAAGGTTGAGGGAAGATATAACTGCTCTCTATAAACAAATCAGAGAGATGTGGGAAGGAGAGGAATTATTTAAGTTCAGCGTCAATGTGGACACAAGAACAAATAAATATAAACTGGCCATCAAGAAGTGCAAACTTGAAATTAGACGCAGGTTTCTAACCATCAGAGGAGTGACGTTCTGGAATAGTCTTCCATGGGGAGCAGTGGGGGAAAAAACCTAGCTGACTTCAAAGCTGAGCTTGATAAATTTATGGAGGGAATATTATGATGGGACAGCGTAGTTTGGCAATTGACTGATCTTTGACTGCTGGTAGTAGATATGCCAATGGCTTGTGAAGCTGTGTTAGATGCTGTGGGTTCTGAGTTATTAGAGAGAATTCTTTTTTGGCTGTCTGGCTGGTGAGTCTTGCCACATGCTCAGGGTTTAACTGATTGCCATATTTGGAGTCAGGAAGGAATTTTCTCCCAGGGCAGATTGGCAAAGGCTCTGGGTTGTTTGTTTGTTTGTTTGTTTTTTGCCTTCTTCTGTGGCCTTCTTCTGTGGCAGCTCATTTGCTGGTGGGTTCTCTGGACCTTAAAGTCTTTAAACCATGATCTGAGGACTTTGATAACTCAGTCACAGGTTAGAGGTTTATTACAGGAGTGGGTGGGTGAGGTTCTGTGACCTGCATTGTGCAGGACGTCAGACTAGATGATCATATTGGTCCCTTCTGACCTTAGAGTCTATGAGTCTCTATTCAATGCCTTTATCACTATTCAACAAAACAAACCCTCAGAAATATTATGATAATATATATATCATCCCACACCTTGTCCTTCTCAGACCCTTAGTGGGCATGTGTCAGGAGCAGTAAATCAACAGTACATGAGCTGTTCTTGGAAATAGTGTTTTTATAAATGTGCAGAGCAAAGTACCAGAATTATAATGAATACAAATAAAAGTCAGGGTTGGTGTTGACATGCTCTGCTGAGTTGAGGGACTGTTGATTTTTTTTAACTTAATGTCTTTGTCAAACAAATGACAAAGGATAGCTCAGGCCTGGGCCACTGAAGAAGGGAACATTTTCATTGTGGTCTGTATTCCTCACAATTTAGTTGGTTCAGTCTTTAGCACCGCAACTCTATAGGAAAAAGAAAGCATCCTAAAAAAACCTTTCTCGTATATTGAATGTGACAAACCAATTTCATGAAATTTTCTAGTTTGCTTAAATTATACCTGATATCAACTCTCAGACTATTCAGGTTGTAGTTAAGATGACAGCATAAATTAATGTTTAGATCCTGTATGTATTTGGCAGGGGAACCTAGTACGCAGCGTAACAAACATACAGAATAAACCAGTATCCAACAGTGCAGAGTGAAATTTCCATGAACTTCCTTAAAAAGGACTGACTTCAATCTTGCATGCATATGGAAACCTAGACAGATAGTGATAATTAGGTCTAATGTAGAATTTTATAAACAGAGATCTCAAAATACTTTACAAGGAAGTTAAGTATCATTATCATTGATTTACTGATAAAGGAATGGACATAGAGAGGTGATGTGTCTAGCTCAAGGCTACAGAACATGTCAGTGGCAGAGCCAGCAGAGAGTACACAGAAAACGAACAAAAGAAACACAGTGAGGGCAAAGAATACTATGGATCCAGTAATTCACCATGCAACTAGGGAAGTAGTTAGTTATGGGAGAAGGGCAGAAAGAGGGCACTGAAGGCCCAGATGTGGTTTTAGTCTAGGCAGCTGGCACCATTATCTGAAGAGTAGTGGTGGTCCAAGCCCAAAATCTGAAGCTAGATTCAGATTTCCCTAGTGTTTGTAAGTATTTGTGCTGGGGTGAACATTTAATTTAGCTCACTGCAATAGCAGGATTCAACAATAGAGTTCATGAATATAAGTTTGCTGATGTTTGGGGGTGTCTGGATCTGGGGCTTAGTTTTGTACCCAGTACTACTGAAAAATACAGAGCATTAATAATAATCAGAAACACATATATGGGCAGAGGGATTTTACTACACTTGGTTGCAGTAAGAACATCTGTTAAAACACTGACATTGTCCCTTTAATATAACTAATAAACATGAATGCAACAAGGAAGTTGCTAGAGAAGGGGAAAAAAACTCCAAATCTGTTCTTCGTAAGGTATTTTTTGTGACACATTCAGAATTTTTATCTTTAAAGTTCTCCTATTATGCATCAGCACTGCTTATCCAAAACCAAACAGATTATTTGTTTGCCTCAGGCATGCCCAGGGCCCCATTGTTTAGCGGTGGACCCACTTTAGCTTAATCAGAGAAACAGTTACACAAGGATGTACAGCATATGTCTTTGGTCCACACAAATGTGACTTCTCTTGGTGTATGGTGTATGAACTCAATTTCAATAAATCATTTGGACAAGAGAAGCAAGATGTTGATATATTGTTGTGTTTAAATGAAAAGCATCCAGAAAACACCAAAAAAATGCAGGCAGGGAGGGTTGGAAAGTAAGAAACTCACTGATCATTTAAAGTGGAGAAGTGAAGAAATGTTAAATAGAATATTGAGTGCATAATGGTGTAAAATGCAGTTTCAGAAATCAATATAAGAAATCATATACAGATGTGGAGATATCTAACTACACAACTGATATTTAATATCTTGTTTTGGAAGGACTTATTGACTCAAGAAAAGGCAAATAATGCTGTATTTCATGGTGATCACACTCAGGTCTAGTTCTCCTTAATGACAATGGAAAAACAAAGAGGTCTACACCATCATTTGGTTCCATTATTTGAATGGTAATATTTGATCAATCTGGGCAGCTGTCGCAGCATTTAAAAACTGAGCCTGCTTTGTGTGAACTAAACCCCATATGTTTTTCCACATCCTGATCCAATGCTCATTGAAATGAACGGGAAGCTTCCACTGACTTCGATGGGTATTGGATTGGGCCCACGTGCTCTGCAAGGGTGGAGGGTTCGTAATTTGTGATCTTGGGGGGGGAGGGAGCAAAAAAGAGGGCAGCTGGACAAAAGAATTGCTCAAATATAGTGTTTTATTTAGTTGATGACCTAACAAGCTGGGCTAAAACCTCCCCCATACCAGCATAAACTCCTGGTATACAAGGGGAACAGTTATCAACACAAGCAATATAATGAGCAACATCATGACCTTAAAAGCAATAGCAAGAGCAACCACACACTACCGCAATCCCAAAGCATAGGAAGAAAGCACCGACCAACAACAACATGGTGAGGAGACCCATCATCCACCTTACAAGTGAGTCGCATCCAGGGAACCAATCTGCCTGAGGCATCCGCTAAGGCCTTGACGGATCTGCGGAGAGTCTCTCTGGGCAGTTCCCGCAGGGTACCTAATATACCTCCTTTTCCCAAAGCTTAACAATAAATTCTACCTAGCAATATGCAGCATAACTTTCAATCCTTTTTATGGATTAGGCCTTAAAACTTGTTTTTCATTAGTCTATTGGCTACTAACTCCAGACGGCTAAATCAGCACTTAGAAGTGGGAAGCTGACCTTATCATGGTCTAAACTGGTTCTGCGGTTTAGTCAACTGCCTGCCTGCAGTTAGTCATCCGCTGTTTATCTCAGAGTCCTTTATGCATGGTTAGGATGTTTACTAACCAGGATATTTCCAAGATTCTTCTTTCCCTCTAGGGGCTTTGCATTCGGTTATTTCCCAGCAGGGGCCTACTATTGCTCAGAGGCCAAGAAATCTGTTCCATGATATGTAAGGTTACCCACTATTTGGAGACTTCTGAAATATTGTGCTAACAATAGGCAAATATGAAAGGAGCACAAGCTAGAATTTAGATTTATTTCAGATTTTTCCTACAGTAGTTGATTTAATTAAACCTTTACACCCTTATTCAAATGTTTTTGTGGAGATTAAAACTTCTTTGATAATGATGATTTAACTATTCTGGAAGAAATGCAGTTGGATAATGAACTATACTGTAATGACGGAGAGTTAGAATTGAGTAGCTTCTAGAATAAACACAAAGATGTTAAAGCTATTACTGGAATGCTTCTCCAGAATAACTATGTTTCTGAATGGATAAAAGTACACCAACTCCTCTACTCTCCTCACTCATTCCCCCA
This sequence comes from Mesoclemmys tuberculata, assembly GCA_007922155.1. Taxonomy (NCBI): domain Eukaryota; kingdom Metazoa; phylum Chordata; order Testudines; family Chelidae; genus Mesoclemmys; species Mesoclemmys tuberculata. Next base: position 14,865,334 of record ML675629.1, on the reverse strand, counting down.
ATCCCTGTCTCCCCCGCAAAAGAAAAACTCTGTAGAATCCTGGAAATTATTGTTAGAGCATACATGAAGATTTCCTTCACACACTTTGGCTACGTCTATACTGACGGCGGCTAATTCACCACCGTCAGATCAATGTCTCTGGATCGACTGAGCAGTCTGTGTAGACCCACTCAGTCGATCCAGAAATCAACGGAGGAAAACCACCTCCGTAAGTGGCGCAGTGCAGCGTGGATGGCACGCGGAACAGACATAGCAAAGTTGATGGGAGAAATGCACGTTTTTTATGTCACTTGCATATCTACCCTCGTCTGCTGCCGAATCCGGAAGGTAAGTGTAGACCAGGCCTTTCTGAATTCTTCTTGAAAGATAACATTAAGTTTGTGAAAGAAACAATTATGCATTAAAATAGTCATCTGAGAGTTAAGTCTACTTTAGAAATTCTTAGGCAAAGATATCCTGGCATGAATGATTCCATTAAGTATCATGTAATTTAGTCCTGAAAACTGACCTGTTCTGAGGAGAATGGCCTCTGGATTCTCAATTTTCTTGTTGGTTCCGTGGAGCTATGCCATCTAATAACTTGTTCAACCAAATTTAGTTTTTAATATATCCAAACTATCCCCCCAACACCACCAGCAGCCACTACTATTTTTGGGACATACAAAATCTTTCTATGACTTCCCCTTTAACTAATTCTGCAACATCAGCTAATAAGCAGATATTAATCCCAGTGCTGACACCGGCAAAGAAAAACAGAGAACACCTTACAAAATAATTAATAGTAGGCACAAAAATTGCCAAATGGAAAGAATAGTAAAGACATGATTCTCATTTACACAAGGTCTCTTCACACCACTCTGGTGCTGTAAAGAAGCCATAAGGTGGGAACATTATATTAACACACACTTTTAGTCCTCTTTGCACTGCCAGAGTGGTGTGAAGGGACCACAGTGTAAATGAGAGTCAGGGCATAAATCTGTAGGACACTTTTTCTATTTTTTTTTCAGGTCTGCGGATCAGGCTAGGTCAATATGAGGATGGGAGTAGCATCCCCATTATCTCCTTGATACGGAAAACTGAGTTCCAGACGATCTGTTTCATGAGAAACAATTTTGAAAAAATCACATATAGTAGTGCTGTTTTCAAGAGTACAAGTGTGAACTGATCCCAGGATCTTGGTCAAATTCTTGCTTGTATAATTAGGTGAATTTAACTGCCCCTCTTTCCCATATATTTTTAAGGGGGTAGAGTTTTCCTTTATTTCAACTTCCCAAAGCTGTTCTCTAGCATTCTTGAGTGATGTTTAACAATTGTAGTATTTCATGCCAGAGAAAGCTAGATTTCAGCAACAGATTTCAGATTCCTACCATAATTTAAAAACCCACATGGATTGTGCAACTAGGCCTTTGAATGTACGTGTATTAGTGAGTGCGTAACCTACACACACGGAGTAAAGCACTCCTGGGTGTATCTTGCATGTGTATACACAACCCTACACCAATATGCATATCAGAACAATTTAGCCTGTCAGACTGAAAGGTGTTATGAACACATATGACTCAAAGGCATAAATCTGGCCCTAAGTGGTCTTTACAAGCAACAAAAAAATGTTTTAAAGTCTATGGCAGTATGAAGTTTTATATTGTTTTAAAAATAAATCCTAAATAATTTTCCTATTTGGAGTATAATGGTATTTCCTTAATTGTGTGAGATGGAGACCAATATCAATCAAAGGAACACTACAATTATTTTTTCTTTTGAATTTTTCATTCCCACTGAAACCTGTCCCATAGATGATATTTCTGTTCAGGCCATGCATTGAGTAATGTGCTCTGATTCCAGAAAAATGAATTTCTACTGCCAATGACTTGGAGAACAGTCCATAAAGGGCAACTGTTCTTTTTCCCAAAGCTGGTCTTCCCATGATGGTTTCCATCCTGTTCATCCATTTCACACTGATCCTAACCAAGCCCAGATAATGTTTGGCTTTATTCTTGCTCATATAAAGTGCAAGATAATGCTGCAGTTAGACTCACTCAGGATGCCATCTTAAAGATTTAGAAATAACAAGGTAATAATGGTATGTTCTAAAACTAATGTGACAGCCTAGTTGGCTGAGTGAAAGATTTCCCATTTCTACCAGGTTGACCTGAGCAGTGTCCAGATGTGAATGGTGTCATTTTTTACAAATAAAAAGAGGAGAGGTTGGGAGCTAAGGGGGCTCATCTACAATAGAAATTCACATAGACACAGCTGCATCGTTGATGGCTGTGAAAAACCCACACCTCTGAGCGTCATAATTAAGACGAACTAACCCCTGGTGTAGACAACGCTAGGCTGACTGAATTCTTCTATCGACCTAGTTACTGCCTCTCAGTGAGGTCGATTACGTACACCGATGGGAAAGTGATAAAATGGGTGGTATACACTGAGCAGTGTACCCAGGTCCTAGTCTTAAATTGGAAAAAATGTACATTTCAGCCTGAAGTAGGTAAGAGCAAGAGCCCTTACACCTGAGATACACTTGGAGAGACCAGAAAGTGCACTGGGATGCAGTTAACTCTGTAGTGCGACTGTGCAGTGCAAGTTCCAATCTTTGTCTTCTGCAAAACTGAGTTAAAAGGACAGCAGCAATAGAATAGTTTATATTCTTACGCCTGTGTCTTCAGAATGGAGAAGATGAAAACTTGGTGCCTAACTGAAAGATACAGAGAACACTTAATTCCTATAGGAGTCAATGTAATTTGAGGAAGCTAAGCACTGTATAGGAGTTGCTCAGCACCTGTCAAGATTGTGCCTTATGAATCATGTTTGGTTCTTTGGTTCATTGACAGCCTAGAATATGACAAAATTTGTATCATGTAGCAAAAAATGATGAGTCCCTGATATTATGGGATCCATGATTTTTTCCATGCCAACAATTCTCCTCCTGTCCCTGATAAGGATTTTTTTCCAAAAAGATTTAGGGTCAGATTTCCCCAGAGTTGGCACCTCACCTGCTTAAATGCTTTTGAAGATTCCACTAGGTGCCTAGCTGCATCTTTAAATGCCTAAATATCTTTGAAAACCTGGCCTTTAGGAGCCTAAGTGGCACTGGGACTTGTTCCTAAGTCTCAAGTCTCTTTTGAAAATGGGACATAGGCAATGCTTAAACTGCGGCTTGACAAAACCCTCACTGGGATTATTTAGCTGAGGTTAGTCCTGCTTTGAGCAGGGGGTTGGACTAGATGACCTCCTGAGGTCCCTTCCAACTGTAATATTCTATGACTATGAGTCTAATTCTGAAAATTTTACACCAAGCACAAAAAAGTTCAGTCCAAAAGGGGAATATTCCAGAATATTATGCAGCCATGAAAACTAGACATATGATAGGAACTGATTTATAACAATGATTGTAGGCACAACTATTGATGCCTATAATAAATTGGATGATGAAGTCAGACTTGTAGCTTATTAAATAGTTTTTGTTTTAGCTATGGTTTTTTAATTGTGCTACAGAAGACACTAAAAATCAGGGCCCTATGCAATGTACAAACACACAGCAAGAGACAGTCACTGCTGAAAGAACTTTCATTCTAAATAGATAAGACAAATGGAAGATAAGTGTGGAAGGGAGATCAAGTGGAGAGAAGTGAAGTAACTTGTCTAACCCAGTAGGTCAATGTAAGAGCCAGGAACAGAATCCAGGTCTCTTGAGTCTTAGTCCCGTGCTTACTTAGACAAACCTGCCTCTTTAAAGGCAAATATGTTGCAAGATTTCATTTCAAAGTGAAACTATATATGTGTGTGTGTGCATTCATTTTTAGTATGTCTTATTTTCAACATAATATTCCTGTCATTTCTATCTCAATACTCAAAACACATGCAACTGCAAGATGGAAAAGTGAATTTGTCTCTCATTCCTCACTCTCCCAAAATAAACCTCTGAAAGAAAGCCATAGACAGGTCTTAATATTAATCTTGTTCATGGACAAATTTACCTTGGAGACCTTTTAAATATTCATTCCAGTTGTTTTTAAAGTGGAAATCAAATATTACAGATACAGTGGAAGCTCTCAGATACACTGAAGCAATAAGTTAGCTGTACAACTTTCTCGCAGGGGAATCTTTGAGAACTTCAAATGTTTACTTTTTTATGACTTCAAAACAATTATTTCTGTAGTTAGAACACAACAGAGTGTGCTATAGATGAAAAACATCTCTTTCAGGTTTATCCTTTATTAGAACATTATACCTTGGAAGAATGCCAAGGAGGAATCTAAACATCTCAACTTCAATTCCACCAGATTTGACAAGTCTTTGCACAAACAGCAACTTTACTTTCATCATCAGCGTCTAAGGTGCATTTAATAAAAAATACATGTTTTGTAAGGGAATATTCTTACAGAAATGCAGAGTTTGATCTAAGCTACTTTTGAGACTAGCTCATCGGCTCCCAGGACACATGATGGGTCATTTTCTACAAGCAGTGACATGTCTGTAAACTATGTAAAGTGATACAGAAAACTGCCTGTAAACCTATCCCTACTGCTGCAGCATGAAGTTCTGCTGCTTGGCTCGGAGAGTGATAAAGTGTCGAGAATGCATTTGTTATCCCAGGCTCCTGGAGTACCATGACTCAGTGAATTTGGGTAATAGAGAACTGTGTACCCTTCTTGCAAAAGTCATTGCTACTGAGTCCATTGTAAGGGCGTCATAACTCAGGAATTCAACATGGAACAACTTTTTCCTCCTTTCTACACACGGCAGTCACAAAAAAATAGTCACATTTGTACAATTTGACAGACTTCTAAAATCTAGGGCAGCATCTCTATTTAGCACTCAGATGAGGATTTAGAAGGAGGCTTGGCTTCAATATTAGCCACGATTCATGGCTCCTAAGGCGTATATAGTCTGTGACTGGGAAACATGGTCTCAAACATGTGATTACTAGGGGCCAACATTGTGCAATTGGCAAGGCATTCTGCTAGGCCATTCTGAGCCATCTGGCACCAACATGATAGCTTATCTTGTGCACAGTCAGTCCCACTCCACTCCCATCTCCCACCCTCTGCTCACTTCTGCTAGGCTTTATCATGTTAGGACAGGCTCGGGATTCTCCTTTAGTAATTGCACATCTATAACAAGATTTTATGTCATATAAGATAACTAGTGAAACCATATAAGTGATGATTTTTCTCACTGGTTGGAGAAACTAATTTGAAAAGTCCTAATATTTTCAGTGATATTACGTATTAAACAAAAGTATGCAGCCAGAACTAGGGGACTGTTTCATATCTGGATAAACAAACAACTAGAAAACTATTGATAAGTTTGAGGGAGTACAGAGAATGGCACTTCCAGTGATCAGTGGGTGCATGGGAATTTAATTATAAGAAAAGGATGACATGAACATGTTCCGAAAAAATGTGTGTGCATTTGTAGGCTCAGTTAGTGTAACTTGCAAAGTACCAGTTAGGTATAAAAAATTGTTGCACATGCAATTATCATGACTGTTCACATCAGCACAGTAACTGCCCACACAAATGGAGCGCACATATTTTCATGAACATTCTTCTGAAAATATAGCCCTAAAAGAAGTAAATATGTATAGCTTGACTAAATGAGAACAAATACAGGAACAAAAAAAAGCCATATGAAGGCTATAAATACCAAAGGAGAAGCATTATTCATTGTGGTTCACAAGGGGTATAAGTAGGAACAAAAGAATTAAATTAAGAATGGGAAAATTTAGGGTAACTCAGGAAAGACTGATAGTGAAATATTAGCCACTGGAATAGTCTCCCAAGAGAAACAGGGATAAGGACAGTCACTCAAAACTTTCAGAGTTAGATTTAGGTAAACAATAGGAAACAAAGGGTGGATTAGGCAGAGTGGGAGCTGATGATGCAATGATTCTTTCCCTCTATTATTCCAATCATTCTGTGACAAAGTTTTCCTGCCTTCTGCTGAAGCCAAGCTTTGATGGCACATACTTCATCAAAAACATTTATTCCCTAATTTGTTTGAAACCGCCTCGTATTCCTTCACTCTCCGATTGCTGTTGGCTGTAATTATAAAAACTTTTCCTAAAAAAGGCAATAGAAAAAAGAAAGACTGCACCCAACTTTATGATTTAAAAGCTTACAGAACAAATAAATAAATACAAAAGCAAATAAATAAACAAACGAACGAACAAATAAATCCTTATGGTTACAGTTCTATAGAACTGCCCAGTCACTTCTGATCCTTTGAGAATGAAGGATGGTCTATTATGTTCCCAGTCTTGACTGTATATTGCACGGTAAATGTTGCATTTTATTTTCTGGCCTCCTAGTATCCTGTGAAAAATTATTGGAATTATACAGCTTATGGGGTACAGCTCTCTGGCAACTAGGTTATAATTGAACTGGATATGAGAGTACCATACCTCCCTCATCTCACTCCAAGAGATGGATTATCACCATCTCTCTTAAATTAATAGAAGCAGCCGAGTCAGGCTCACTATTGACCCTATCCATGAGCCACTGAAAGTACACCATTAATTATACTTAAACTTTAAACCAAGGATGAGTAAGTGAATATGTTCACTGAGTATATTTTACTGTACAGGCACATTGAAGCTATAACTTTTAATCATCTGCAGAGGAGTCCAGCAGGGGAAGTAGGCTGAAATGTAAGCATAAACCATGCAAACTATGGCTCGTGCAAGTGTGCACCAGGGGCTAGCCATAATTACAGACCTTTCACTTTTAGAGAGCAAAATCTGCTTGAGGCCAGTATTATCGGTGGTACTAGCTGCCTAAAGGTGGATGGAACCATAGCTATACCTTTTCTACCCCAGTCAGTATAGCTGACAAGATACAGGAGGAATGATTGCTGCATTCTTTCACAGAGTATAGCAAGAACCATGTGAGCCTGAACCCTCAGAAACATTTTGCCTAACCCAGAGATAATGCTTCCAGGACATCAAGGCTTCCATGGACTACAAGAATGGCACAGTTTAGCAGACTTCTTTGAGGGGTTATAAATCATTCTCCAAACACTGATCCCTTGCTCTAGATATTCCACATAACATAACTCCCAACAGTCCTAGATTCCACAGGACTGTCCTTACTTTGAGCCCCAAAGCCATGTCTCCTTATTGAAGGGCTATTTGTCCCAGGCCCTACATTTGAGAAGGCCCCCAAACATTGTGCACAGGATCATGATACCAGTCAAAATTGGCCCATCCTTCTTTCCATAGATTGAAGTGGAGGGGCAGATGAGCCAAACCTGAGTGGCAATGCAGCCTGCTGTAGCCACTTGAAAGATTGGGAGGTGTGATGTAACTCGCTAGTATTTGAGAAGCAATTTTTCTGTTTCTGGAATATAATAATTCATTGATTAGATCCATTTAACTAAAGTGGATGATTTTAAAAAAATCATTCAATAGTCCTTTCGATTTTTTTGCACTGATTATTAATTCTGATTCTTTTTTCCCTTTAAATTATTGACAAATAACAAAAATCCTTATTACAGATTTCACAAGTCTTTTCATCCAAGGAACTGAATTTATGTGTCACAGGTTGGTAGAGTTACTTGTCTATAAAACAAATACATATATCACACAAAACATATAATATGCAAATGGTCAAGGCTGATCATTACCCACAGATGTAACAGCAAGGTCGCAGCTTCCCAACAACTTGTCTATATGGCCAACAGTGATTCACAAAATAAGAGCTCTCTAGTTATTTCTTTTTTAATTCTCTTTCTGGTTCAGATAAACAATATCTTACATTTATTCAGTGCTTTCACCCCAGATGATCCCAGAGCACTTTGTAAACTATGAACCTGATTGAATTAAGTAGACTAGGAGCTCACCGTATTAAAAATACAAAGGTTTACATATTAACTTGTAGGTAACTTCTCTAGGAGACATAGCTAATGTAAACCTTGGGAAGTGTTATGAGCTTCAAAAGACTCTTTGAAACAATGTGCTGGGCAAAATTAAATGAGATTCCTAAGAAATACATGGGAAGAGAGGAAGGCAACTTCTCACCTCTGGATCCATCCTTTTGAAGCTGTGCTCTGAAGAGAAACCCATTATCTACTGACCGCCGGTTACATGAGGACAAAACCAAAGCCCAAACTAGATAAAAGAATGATGCACGGATTCTTGGGTATGCGTCTCCTGAGCAAAAGCCGTTATGAATTTGTAACCACAAGAAAACCCTTTGGTAGGGTTTAAAGGACTGTCCACCTGCTAGAACTCTTCTTGGAGTTGGGGTGATCTCTAGTAAGTCTGAGAGAGTAGGTTGTTTTATTGTTTTTAATATTTGCTCTGTAATGGCTTTACCATAAGAATAAATATGCTTGCTTTGAAATAGTTGTGGGGTAACTCAGCTGTGGCAATTGCACTATTTTTAGTCGCTGAAGAGAAGGCCAAAGAAGCCTGCATAGGCAGCCTGTTTTCCGGGGGAATTCACAGTGTAGGCAAGAAACCGTGAAGCCTGGACAATCCCCAGTCAAGTGGGAGAAAGATGTAGTTCTCCACCCAAGAGAAGACATGACTTCCTGAGAGTGGATGCCCTTGTTGGACCACAAAGGGGGAAATTTAGGTGCAGTTGCCCTGAACTGTGACAGAGGTGCCAGGCATCACAATAAAAGAAGACAGGACCAATCCCCTGTAAGGAGAAGGGAGAAACCACTTTAAATAACAGACACTACAGAGAAGCCCTGAGCCCCACTTTTGGGCTGGGAGTAGTTGGTTTGGATGTTGGTGATATTGCAGAAGGTCTTTGTTCTTTTCTTGTATGATCTCAGGGTGGGGGTCTGACTTGGAAAAGATTGTTTCAAATATTTTATATAGTTTCGAACTGCAGTAAGATCCTGAGATAGGTGCAGGGATATACTTGATTGTATAACTATTCTCAGGAGGATAAAGGAGAATATTGCACAACGTGGCTATGGATCAGCTCTTTTGAAGACCATTACAAAAATGTTACTAAAGACTGACATTCATTATTCTATGCTATTCCAAGTTGTCACTCTTCCAGCTGAGGCAAGTTGTTTATCCCTTTGCAGATAATTTGTATGTTTTGTTCTTTTTATTGCTGAAAGTAGTAATTTTCATTTTGGCATTATCTTCAGAGGCAGAACTGCTGCATATTCTCTTGTGAACAGGAGAATTTCAGGCACAGAAATTGCATTCTGCTATAGTTTAGCAGCAAAAACAAATTAAATCTCCTCCTGTTGGATGTAAAGGATTCAAATTTAATTATAAGGAGGCCAGCATAGCCTTTGAAAGATTACAGCATCCTAATTCTGATTTGACCAGATTCCCTGGATTAGTCTATAGGTCTGAGAATATATATTACCAGATCACTTATTACCTCTTGGTTTTGCTTTCCTGAATGTTTCAGTCATCTCTATATTTCTTTCAGGAAAGAATCATGAATGTCTGGGTATAGGAATTTGAACTCAGAGAGAAGTCAACAAAATATGAAAGAAACAAATTAGAGTTATTTTGGGTTTGGTTTTTTTAGACTTGCCACCTCCTACATAGAACGGTCAGCTGTTATTTTCATCCTGTTTTGGAAAAGATTCCAGGACATCACAGCAATTGTTCAGTACTTAGGGGAGAAGAGAACACCAACCCAACTTGCACTTTGGTGTGGCAATCTTAGACCAAGCAGTAAGGCAGCAGTCAGGGCTGGACTCCATGTTATCCTGCCCTCCTGACACTCTTTCCCTTTGTTCCCTAACTATAGTTGCAGAACAAAATAAAATTAACAGATTTTGCAGAAACATCTCCAGATCCTCTCCTTTCGGAGGGGATAGTGGCTACACAAGCTGGAAGTAGTTTAAAAAAACCCTCTGAATTCCTTTATTTCCTCAGAAGAGAAAAAGAAAAGCACAAGGGCTGATTTGCCATTGTCATGCACTTAATGTAGTCATTTGCACCATCACAAAGTGGGTGTCAAATGCTACCAGATCAGAACGATAATTATTTACACCCATTTTGCATTAGCATAAATGACTACACCAGGAGCAAGACAATGGTGAATTTAGCCTACAGTCTTTAACCTAGGATAGGCTCACTCTGAAACTGGCAGTTTCCTTGTCTAGATCTGCCAGAGTCTCAGTCACATTGCCAGCCATTCCCAGCAGGCTGTAGGTGTTAGTGTGTACTTCTTCTATGTTCCTGGCCGGGTACTAAGCTCCATGCATTTCCTGCCCCTGTTAGTTAAAACCTTTCTCCATGGAAAAACCTTGTCTGGGGCTCCAGAGCCTTCTGAACCTATCAGCCTCTTGCCCATCTTGGGATTCAGGTGGGCACAGACAGAACATTGCATCATATAATAATCTAATTAGGTATCTACAGCCAGGTTTACCAGACACCTGGAAAATGCATAGCTTCTCTCTGAATTGCTCTGTTTTCCCACACATATCAAGCATATTTGAAGAAGCATGCTTCCTACACAGCATTCTTTAATATTATATGGTACACAGCCATCCTCTGGTACCATTCAGTGCCGCCTTGACACATTCACCTATGACCAAAAATGCATTGTTTTACTCTGTAATTTTGTGCGTGTGCAAAAATGTATGTTGTCATCTTCACATAATGGGAAGCAAAAAGATCCACATATAAAAAATGAATACCTCTGATGGTCTTCTAAGTAGAATACATAGATTCCAGTAGTACAGATGAATTTTACATTCACCGCTCTTAGGGAAAATAAATAGCAACTAACATACCTGTTTCAACTGTCTCCTATTCCAGGGTTTTGACTTTAATGGCATAGTACAGGAAAATGTTCAAGTGATAACATCTGTGCAGTTTTACCTCATTTCCTCACGGCTTTTATGACTGAAATAACTTTATTTTCATCATTCAGCAATTTTGAGTACAGGAAACTCAATTGAGCAAATATGCCTTTTCATCCCTGGAAGAAAGGGCTCTGTACTGAACACTTTTTATGTACTATCGACACAAAACGTACTGTACTTTCCCAGAAATTTGACAGGCATGTGTTCATTTAAAGGGGATTTATTTTAAACAAACAGAAGCTTTGTGATATCTTTTCAGTGAGAAGATTGTAGAGATCAACTAAAGTTTTAAAAAAAAGGAAACTCAAGAAGCACAGGTCATAGACGCTGTCAACTGTGCTGCTACTTATTAACAATCCTGGTTGACTGCAGCTCCTCTCTTCATATTTCATAGCATATGTTTCTACCATTTGATCACCAACAGCTTGGCTATATATATATTGGCATCTAAAATGTATTTATCTAACATCTGGAATGCCCAGGAGATATATTTCTTAAGCCCCAGTATTTTAGCACAAAACCGCCTTTGAGGCATCACTCTTATTATTCTTCATCACATATATTGGAATAAATATGTATTCCACTTCCTTTAATTCAGTGGTTTTCTTTTTATGCTACAGTAAAACCTCAGAGTTACAAACACTTCAGGAACGGAGGTTGTTCGTAACAAACAAACAAAAATGTTATGGTTGTTCTTTCAAAAATTTACAACTAAACATTGACTTAATACAGCTTTGAAACTTTACTATGTAGAAGAAAAATGCTGCTTTTAACCATCTTAATTTAAAGATTCAACAAACACAGAAACAGTTTCCTTACCTGGTCAAATCTTTTTTTAAACTTTCCCTTTTTTTTAGTAGTTTACATTTAACACAGTACAGTGCTACACAATATTTGTTTTTTGTCTCTACTGCCTGATGGCATATATCTGGCACCAAATGCTGTGTGTGGTTGACAAGACAGTTCGTAACTCTGGTTTTCACAATTCTCAGGTTCTCCTTTATCATGAGGATTTTCAGTTTCTTAAGAGAGAGGAGATGCAAATATTCTATATGCTCTTCATAGAATGTTCTCTATTTTACAGAACACTCTTTGCCAAAAAGTTGTATTGTGTTGTGATAGCAAAATCAAGCATGTTGCTTACTGAGTTCTAATTTTACCACCAATTAAAGGCAATCTCACTAACCCCCATATTATCGACTTCACAGTAAACAAAGAAAAGTAGAGAGAGGTGGAGCAAAAATTGGGTTGACTTATATTGAATAACACTGAGTGCCAACAACAAAGTTACTCCCATTCTGTAGGACAGGTGGGATCTCACAGCTCTGGGAATGAATTCCTAAAACTTGCATATATTGTTTTGATCAATGATGAAAAAAATACTGAAAATGTCAAAATCATGTAAATCTATAGACTGTGCCTTCAAAATGTAGGAAAGGAATTTTTTTAAACAAACAGCATCAATTCAATAACCTAAGGATGCTAAAAGAACGTATTGTCAATGTATCTATCTGTATAAAAGGCAATTAAAATATGTTAAGAAATGTCACAGAAACGGAAATAAACAGACACCATCTTTTTTTTTTTTACTAAATAATACAATAAAAATAAAATACCATTAAGAAACTTTGCAAATGCTGCAAAAACCTTATGACTCATGACAAGCCATTGATAGATACTCCAATTAGTTGACAACCCAAACCCAGTGTATCCAGACACAGTGGAGGAATGAATTGCCACTGTGTTTATTTTAAATTACAGCAGTATCCTGTTTCAGTAAGTCTTTTTATAGTGAGTCATTGTAAACAATTCCAGTAGCTCATTTTATTTTCATTGTGTTTCAGTTGAGAAAAAAAAAACTTGTCATAATGAACAAGCAGCCATTTATAATAAACACTCACATGGCAGAGATTAGCAGGTTATTTGAATGGACACATCACTTTAGGCTGAGCCTTTACCATCTGTTTCAGTCTCTGATTACCAATGCAAAAAAAAAAAAAGCAGAATTCACAAGTACATCATAAAATGAAAACTAGTGACTGGAATACATGTGTGTGTGATCTCCCCATGTCTTTTTTATGCATCAGAAACAAATCACTAGGAAAACCTGCTCACTCTGCACTACTATGCAGGCCACTAGAATTCATAATAATGTACTTATTCAGAGATGAATCCAAGCCTTTCTAGAGTCTATATTGCTAGAAACAATGGGAGTTGGGAGCACTTGGCAGCTCACGGGAGCACTTCGCATTTCCAGGATCAGGCCCCGAATCGGTGGCAGCACTCCTATTGACTTCAACAAGAGAAATCTCGTGCCCTTAATTACCTTTTAGAACAATCTCCATACACAAACTTACAATTATATTGGCCAGGGGAAACTACTCAAATGCTCCTTTGTCCTAAATTACCTGTTTAATTCAATTGACAAAGATATCATTTTGGACATCTGCTTTGATGATTTCAGGACTCATAGAGGAATGGTCAGAATATCCACCAAGTGAAAACTAGCTAGACAAAGGAAATCGCTATCAAGAAGGTCTCTGCAGTGGATTTTTTAAATCTGGAATACAATTCTTGACCTACCCAAGGCCATGAGACCTGATTCTATTCAATATAAATATTATTTAACAGAGAGAACCGTTATCCAAAACCTGAGATCCAAAAAATCCTGAAATTTAGGGTCAGGAGGAACGAGATCCAAACATTGTGGTTTAGGTCCATCAGTTATTTAATGAGCACTGATTGCTGCGACTGGCATGTTCAGCCCTGTACAATACACAGAAGAACAACCACACCCACCACAAGAAGCTTGTGCTCAAAAGAAGACTTTGCAAAAATAATGACAACAAAATGCTGTAGCAGAGGGGTATTAGCCACCAACTTAAAAAGGGAAAGAGAATCACAAGAAAATAGTTACTTCCCTAGCACACTGTATTGTTCTGTACAAGGGACAAATCCAGCTTGGGTATCCCAATATCATGTCTATTATCCTTTGAAATCCACATGGGAGAAGGTAGAACAAGAGTGAAACCCTCCCACCAAGGCCAAACCACTGAATGAAAGCCAAGTCTCCGTGCCTATCTCAGAGACATAGAGGAGAAGATCCAAAGGACAGTTGCAGCTGTGTTTCTTCTAGTCTTACCTGCCTCTCAACCCACCTTTCCTCAAGCTTGTCCACAAACATTCCCAGTTTGCTGCCATGTAGGAAGCTCTGTAGAGATGGGCTCCATGCCACGTAGGTGGCATACATCCCCCAGACACTCTCAGAATCTTGTTCTCTTGCGCAAAAGAGCTCTACTAGTTCTGCTGCAGGGAGTCCTCTGCATCCATTCAGGTAAGGCCAGATAATGTCCCTAACGATGAGAGTGTCTTTTAACAATGTGTATATTGGTTATAAGCTCCCATTCAAAGGGTCATCAAAATCTTGCCTGACAGACTCTCTTCCGATAAAACCAGCTAAAGGCAAACTTCAGTGGCCTTGTGCAGATCTGCTATGCAAACCTGCAGTTTCACGCTGTGGAAGTAGCATTCAAACATTCTCCTCTGCTTCAATTTGTGTCAATTCCCTCCTACCCAAATTTTGCTGAAGTTCAAAGAGTGTCGAAATGACAAAGCAAAATGTGGTAAAACTACCTAGTTTCACTTGATGTTTGAAATCCAAATAATAAAAAACCCATACATTTTGCACATTTGAGATGGAAAAATGTAACTCATCCCAAATTCATTCAGAAGGTTTCACTGAATGAAGACTCTAAGGACTTAGTTCTCACTTAATATATTTCCTTCAACAGTTGATAAATTAACTCTGCTCTAAGTACAATTGTTTATGGTGTGATTAAATCATAATATCTTATAAACAATCAAACAGTATCAGCTCCTTATTCCATCTTCCTATACACCTGTTGCATTTGTATTTTTTAAATTATTCTTTTTTAAAAGGTCATTGACATTAAATTCAATAGTAACTCAGATGTGTTTCAAAACAAATCTGGAATGAGACATGTCAGAGGAGAATAATCCCTGGCTCTTTTTATAAACTCATAATCGTTTGCTTTACTGCTGGCAATTGCTAACTGAGTGCTATGCACTGTTGTTGATTTTTGTGTGTATATGGACATTTTCTTGCTCTAAACCTAACAGAATGTCTTCATTCTCAGCTATTACACCTACTGGATTAATATCTTTGTGACTGATCTATAAAAATCATTAGTGATCCACAAACAGACTGTATTACGTTTTCTTTAGCTTTATTAAAATCTTCATAATGCTAAGAGACTCCTGTGAAATCTCTTTCTAATAAGTAATTTCTATTAATCCTCCTTGCTTTGCCTGTGGTCTGACCTGACAGGGAAGAATATGAGCTCTAGTTGCTTGGGCATTCAAACTTCCAGCTTATTATGTGTCTATATAAACCGACAACTCTGAAAATGGAGGGTCTGAAAATGGGAGGCAAAATGCTAATCAGCAAAATAGCAACTATCAATTTGCATGGAGATGTCCTAATAGCTCAACAACCTGTCTACTTAAAATCCCATAAAATGAAATGGATTTCTATTAATGTATTATTCTCCGAAGTACCATTTGTAGAAGTTTGCATTTCCAGAGATCGTGTCCTAGTGTCAGTCTGATCAGCATTTTCCTGTGCTCAAAGTAACATAATCCCAGGAAGAATCAACTTTCAGGAAAGCTCCCACTGATCTAAATTGGCTTTGGATTGAGGCCTGAGGGATGAAAATACCTAAAATAGCTACAGGTTTTCTGACACCCTTAGGGTATGTCTACATTACAGCCTATGTCAGCAAAACTTATGTCGCTCAGGCGTGTGAATATTCCACCCCTCGAGAGACATAAATTACACCAATATAAGCACTTGTGTGCACAGCACAATGTTGGCAGGAGAGCTTCTCCTGCTGACATAACTTCTGCCGCTGGTGGAGGTGGGTTTCTTATGCTGTCTCTCCCATCAGCACAGAATGTCTTCACCAGATGCACTGCAGCACAGCTGTATCAATACAGCTGTGCCACTGCAATGCTGTGTGTATAGACTTGGCCTTCGAGTTAGATGCTCATAAACGACTGACTGAACCAATTTCTTTTCTGTCTGCCAGAGGAATATTCTGCCAGTGTTAAGCTATTTGATGTCTACAATTAATCCTGATTCTCAATTAATTCTCAAACCCTGTAAGCTCCAAAAACAAATGGCACAAAGGCCTGCTCTGGTGCAGTGACTGGCCTGAAGCACATCTCACCTCCTGACTTTAATGTGCTCCAGAGCTCTCAAATGTAGTAACAACATGGGAAGCAAATTGAGAAATCGACTATCTAACTGGAATATTTTACCACAGCAAAGTAACAACAAAAAGAGAAAATAGGGTGAAAAACATCACTTGAACTTAGTGTGTAGACAATATAAATCTATAGTATAAGGGTATTGATAGCCTAGTTGAATCCATCAAAAGATATTATTTGTGATTATACTCTCACAAAAGGCCTTTGTTCATCACAAAAGCTGCTCTGGCAGACTCCTGTATTCCTTCCTTTGCTGTTCCTTCAAACCAGGATCGCTTTATGTTCCTCTTCATGGCAAGTAACAAATTGAGCAAATTTTATGTTGAGACTGGTGCAAAGATGTTTTGACTTTTCTCACTACATGGAAAGCACAGGTAGGCTCTACAGTGAACTGAGGCACATATGAGATAGTTATTACAAGCCTTTTAAACAATCTTAACTGTCTGATAGCCTCACACATTCTTTTTAGCACTTTGCTCCAGGACCTGAAATACTTCTTAAGTTAAGATAATCATGTAAAAAGGAGTTGCGTAGACTGCTGAAAGCTAGCTGATGAATATGGACAAAATTTTCACCTGGTTTGTTCCAGAACACAGAGAGACGGACAGTTATAGTCTGAGAGTGGCTGTTAAAGAGACAGACAGAAAGCAGAAAAAAATGCAATGCTTTAGATGAAAAGGACTTGATTTGATAATAGAATAATTGGAAGAAGAAAGTCTCTCTTCTGACAAAAGGATGAAATCTGTAGAATGAAGAATCTCTATCCAAGGAGGTGAAATCTGCAGATTTGAATTTTTATCACAAAGGATATACCGATGGAGAGGAGTATTTTAGAAATGCTTAAAATGGTTGCCATTAAAATTGTGTCAGGCATCTGATGAAGTGGGTTTCTGCCCATGAAAGATTATGCCCAAATAAATTTATTAGTCTTTAATGTGCCACACTGTTTTGCTAAACTGATTCTCACTGTTTTGCTAAGAACATGGCTACCCCTCTGGAACTGATTAAAATCTTGATATTTTTGCCTATTGTTACTGTAATAATCCCTAAATATTGTACAGGAATACTACACTAACAATAATTAAACATTTTAATTGTGCACCACTGGGATTTTGTACTATATATGCTATAAATAATATACACATATGCAGTGCATGCAAGCACACCTGAGAGAGAGAGAAGTACCTTCAAGAAGAAGCTTGAGAAAGTCATATCTAGAAAGTATGACTCCATACCTAACCGTAGTTATGGGAAATCTGGGGTCAGGTTGTGACATTTCTTTTAAATTATTTAGCCTATCCAGAATATAAGGTAGTAAAATCAGTAAATTTAGGCTAGATATTAGTCAAATTAATATTGTGTATTAATAGATACTTACAATTAAACGTGATGCTTAACTCTGTTGCCTTGTTCCTTAATAAAATATATTTTATTTTAATAATATTTTTCAAGGAACATAGGAATTGCCATACTGGATCAGACCCATTGGATTATCTAGACCAGTAACCTGATAGTGGACAGCATCAGATGCTTCAGAAGAAAGTGCAAGAATGCTGACATGGGCAATTACTGACAGACTTACACATAGGGAAAGTTTCTTCCTATCTATCCACAGCAATGATATGCTCCCCCACAATACTATAGTACCTGAGCTCCTCACAGTCTTGGAGGTATAATCCTCAATATACCTCTGCGAGTAGGAAAGTGCTATTGTGCCCACTTTACAGATGAGGAACTGAATCACAGAGAGACTAAGAGACTTGCCCAGGATCAAAAGGAAATCTATGGCAGAGCAAAGAATTTAACACCAGTCTCCTAAGTGGTAGGTTAACAGCCTACCCACTGGGCCATCCTTCCCCTCTAGCTCCTCAGACAGAGGTTAGCTTATGGCACTTCAGCATGAGGTTTCTATCTAGCTATCCCTTTCAAATCTTTTGGCTTGTTTTCAATCCTTATAAGCGGAGTTCATAGCACCATATTATTAAGGCTTCCCAATACTTCCCATTATAAGACACTGCATTCATTTGCTTGTAACTTTGCCAACTTTAACCATTCAGGTTGAAATTTCCCATGCTGGGTGAATTTTCCACGAGGCTGAATTGTTCAGGAAAATTTTAGCTAAAACCGGACCCTGGCATGGAACCCAGGATTCCTGAGTAGCACTGTTCCTCTGTTGGCAGCAAATATCTGTGAAATCAACTGACATAGTGTCTCTCTCATTCCCCTCTAATGCTGGTACTTGTACAAGTTGCTATTAGTTACTCAGTTAACTCAAGTGACAGAAGTTTGATCGGCAGATCTAGTTTACAACCCTGCTACAGACCCTTATGGAAAAAATTGCATGTGGTCACATAATAAATGTACCATAATACATACACACAAGGGGGCTGAATTAAGGTTGCACAGGCAGATTTAATTCTGACTATTCCTAACTTTTGAGTGTTTGATTTTACAACCTTACAAATGTTCTTTTAAGATGGGTTTGGGTTTTTTTTTTAATTGTTTTGTCTCATGCGGTGTAATTCAATACAGATTATACGGTAGCCTGGAAAGCGTGCTGAACAGCCTAGCTATCTTGTGGCTCTGAAAGTAGATTAAAAACTTTACCTCAGTGTCATCTTTTTCCTGCCTTACAAGTACCTGCAAGACAACCGCCAGCTGATTGGATTCTTTGCCTACGCTGATTAGTTCTAAATTGGTATCCAGGTCTTTATTGCACAAACAAAATGGGTGAATTGCTGTAAAGGCATTCAAAGAGTAGGCAGTATTTTTCAGAAGTTAATTTCTTACTGGGAGTGTGGTTGTACTTACTTACCTCATGAGAGCATTGGGAGATATTAGTTATATTTGTGAAGCACTTTAAGAATTAATTGTTCCAGCTCAATTATTATTAATCATTGAGCTAGCATACTCTTTTGAAACACGTTGACTTCAATCAATGTGCCATTTAGATGTATGTGTTTATGAACATGAAGAGAAATCTAATTATATACAGAGAAACTGATCTCCATTGCCTAATATTTTCAGATAATTGTGCTCCAGAAATTTCACCGCAGCCTCCAGATTCCAGAAGTCTGCGAGACAATCTCTCTCCCATTTTGCCAGGCAGTAGCATTATCCAAGTTCTTCTAGTTTACCTTCCTATGAACACTCTAATAAAAGGTGGCAACTTGGGCCAAGTTACTTTATCATACCTGTTATCCCTCACAGCACCAAATATATTGTACGTCAGCGCAGTAGGCAACTGAAATGATATCCACAGCATGGTACTACCTGATTTACTGCAGTTATCGGCCAAATGTCAGGCACTCCATATTCACTATGTTTGGATCAATTTGTTTCAATCTGACTGCCGCTCAACTGTTTTTCTCAAGCCACGCTGTCAGAGTAAAGTGCAACAGGATTCTCAAAGAATATTGAATATTTCTCCTGGAGTCCATTAGTCAGTCAGATATTGTCTTGTTCCCTATGTGTGCTGAGCGCTCCAACTCATGATGTCTCATCACTGTCCACAACTAAAATGACAACCAGTTTTGTTGTCAGTCTAGAAGCTTTGGTCCAGGAATGTATAGAAGACGAATTCACAGTTCAGTTTCTCTAGCAATACAGCTAGATATAGCAGCATCATAATTGTTTCACATACATTTGTAGCAGTTTAATATCTCATACTCTAATATCTCACACTCTAATATAGTAAACAGGTCATTGACAGACAAACAATTATTTTCCGAGTTGCCTCAGAGCTGGAATCTGGAAGTTTCCTATACCCATTGATTGTGGACTGCAAAGATTCAGACAGGAAATCTGGCCTTTTCATCAGAGGTCATCAGGAGGTCCACAGCTGTTTGTTTTGTTAAATCAGATCTAACCATTCCAGTGTCCTTACATGTGTAGTAGTGGTAATAATTTTAAATGATTATAGTAATTTCTTCCATAAGCCAGTCATGCTGGATAAAAGGTCTCTGATTTGGAGGAATTAAGGCCATTTAGGGCTACCAGTTCAATAAGTAGGGTATTAGCCTAGAACGTCTACATGCGTATCTGGTAGGTGATTACAAAAATTACATTAATTTCCATGGACTCTTCTACAAGGCCATGCACCAAATTCAGATGTGACATATAAAGGGTAGTATGCAGTGTAGTTGTAGCCATGTCTGTCCCAGGATGTTAGAGACAAGGTGGGTGAGGCAACATATTTTTTATTGGACCAACTTCTGTTGTGTCATTGGTGAGGGAACAGAAATTGGTCCAATAAAAGATATTACCTCAACCACCTTCTCTCTCTAGTATAAAGTTGATGTCAGTTAGCCACCCATATCCCTACCATTAAACTTTGAATATGTGAGCATCTTTAAATGACTGAAATTTACATACGAAAGAATCAGAAGAAAATGTGGTTTAAGTCGCACTATCTATTTTAACTTGTGCTTTCTTACCCCACCATCTAGCTTCTCAGCATGTATCTTCACCTATGTAGACCTCCTGGCATGTCAAAAGAGAAGGTGGAAAGGCGGTCTTGGAAGTGCAAGGAAATTTAAAGTCAGTATAAGTGGATCTACATTACACCACTTTGAAAACCATCTCAGAATTTTTGTCCCATTCATTTGTTCATGGTCAGCTGTTTGTTGAACTAGTGCATGGCTGAACAGAGGCCACTATTAAAGTGTCATTGGCAATATATTGGTGTCAAAAGAGTAACCTCTTTATGCACTCCTGGCCAATAAAGCACTCACAGCTCTGAATCAGGCACAAGTAATAATGTTCTTGTGGAAAAATAGCTGCCTGACAGTTTTTAAAAGTATTAAAAGTTTTAAAAGTCTGATGAAATGGTCGTATATAGAATGCTGTCACTTATCCGAATAACATGGAGGACATGGATTTACCCAGATAATTGGGAGCTTGGAAATTCAAGAGGACAGGAGCCCTTCAGCAGCAGAGTAGTTTCCCCTGTGGCTGAGGGCTTGTCTACTGCTTCCCTCTTGTAGTCCTGGCCAGACATCTCTGCTCCATCATCTGACCTTTGCGTTAGCAGAATCCCAGCTTTGTCCTCTAGCATGATATACTTGGGGGACAAGAAAGGGATAACGCAGCTGTTCAGATAATAGGGTTTCAGGTAATGGGCGGTATACTGTGTGTCCTTCATGAAATTTCTGTATCTCCTTTATATGAAAAATGTGTCATTAGAAGGATGAAGATCTACATATATGAAAAAGGGATCAAGTTAAGTGATCACAGGCTACTCTCCTTGTTTCAAATAAAAAAAACAAATAAAATTGCAATTTTTAAAAGTTGGAGCAACCAATGTGCTGCAGCTGCTGACCCTGATCACTATCAACTCAAAAAACTAGTTGTGAGTTTGCAAGACAATTGTCAGCACCTTTACAAAATTGTTCTCTATTTCCATTACCTGGAATTTATCTTTGTATGGAAAACGGCCTCATCCTCTCCCTCCAGCACCAGGCCATTATTATACTGACATTTCTCTGATGTCTCACATTAAGACGTGTCAAAGTATTCATTGGGTCCAAAGTACCATAAAATCCACAGACCAAAAGTATCCTTGTTTGCTCTCAGTGAGTCAATTCAACAGTGTATTCCAGACTCTTGGGAACACTGAATTGATACTTGGCTCTTGTGCCGTATATTTTTCTATTTGTCCTTCCTTGTTTTAGCATCTTCTGCACTCTATGTCTTCTCAGCTGTAATGGCAATGTTACTCTCATTTACAAACCTGCATTTCAATTTTAAAAATCGGTTTTTATTGCAAGATGTTTCCTAATCAAAACAATTATAGAACAACATTAGGTGCAGAGGACTAAGTGATAACAAAAGCCAAAGAAATCAGTGTGGAATAAAATCCCTGCAAGGATTACAGAATTAAAATAAAATAAATTAGCATTAGAGATGAACGAATAATTCACAATGAGTAATTTAGCCTCCTTTCTGCTAACAAAATATCCATGAAAAGCTTGCAATTTCCTTATATTTATTCAAGAAATATTTGAAAAATGTTACTCTGATTTGATTATACACACTGCATATCTGAATTGTGTTTGTTTTCTGTGACTGGTCCTATATGTCACCTGGATTGTTTCTGTTGCGTCAAGGGGTGAACGTACAAACACTTCTGTTCAAAGACTTGGATGGGCATGTTTAAAATGTGGTTTTCACAAATATTGATATGTGTTATGCTCAAATGCTTACAGAAAAGAAACACAGCCAGAGTAGATTCAGCTTGAAATGAATACACACGTTTTTTTCTTTTGTCACCTACCTCTAATTAGCACACAGGATAAAGAAATATGACAACAGGGAACTAATTCTGCATGGAGAGAAACAGTTGTAATAGTTTTCCAAAGCTACTAACTGATTAAGAAATCTAAATCCAATTTTCATTTGTAACAAAGTCAATGGGATGTAAGAGCCTAAATCCCTATTTTCAAAAATAACTTGAACACTTAGAAGCCAAAGTCTTTGAGATATTTTTTTAAAAATTTACCTAATTTTTTTTTTGGAGAGTGATCGCTTTGCCTGCCATTAACACTTCCCATATTTAATTAATTCTCCTGTCTAGTTTTATTGAGGAATGACTAACACTGGAGGGATACCAGCTACCCCTCTGGAACTCATCAACATGCAAGACACTGAATTTAGCCAAATGAAATGGAAAAAATCTCTACGCAAAACAATAAATGACACAAATCAGACATCAGGAATGGTAACATTCAAAAACCAGTAGGAGAGCACTTCAGTTTCCCTGGACACTCAGTAACAGATTTGAAACTTGCCATACTTCAACAAAAAAATGTCAAAAAACAAACTCCAGTGTGAAATTGGAGACTAGGTCTGAACAGAGACTGGGAGTGTCTAGTTCATTACAAAAAAATAATGTTACCTCTTTTGACATTCACACCTTCTCATCAACTGTTGTGAAGGGCCTCATCCACCCTGATTGTATTAAGCTCATTAACGCCCTCCTCGCTGTGATGTAACTCACCCATCCTTACATGTGTATATATACCCACCAAACTGAAGTTTCCACTTCATGCATCCGATGAAGTGGGTTTCTGCCCATGAAAGCTTGTGCCCAAATAAATTTGTTAGTCTTTAAGGTGCCACAGATCTCTCACTGTTTACTGGAGGGATATTATCCAAACTGATGGCCAATATCTTTACTAGAATTTTAACACTGGAATCAGCAGCAATACTGGTCGATAAAGGCAAATACTGTGGACTCAGGGAGTCTATAGATAACTAAAGTATTGTAAATGTAGATCTAAGGATAGGTCCAAACATTTTCACAGCAATCTCAAAAACACCTAACATTACTATAGTAAGCATAACAATATTTTTAAATAATAGCTAAGATTGGCCAAAAATCAAGAAATCTGTTTTGTGAAAAAATTGAGTTTTCAGTATTTGTTTTCATTCCACATTGGAACAAAACATATTGAATTTTTTCATAAAAAAACCCAATCCCAACCCACGAAAGACTCATCCCAGAATAGCCAACAGTCCAATGGCTAGGACATTTACTTAAGGAGTCACGGGAGAAATTGTTGAAATAAAAGTAATCAACATTTTACAACATTATGCTTATTAAAACTGCTATTATGCTGATCTCAATTTGTATTTTGACGAGATGTATAAATTGGTTTATGCGATAGGTCAAATTATGGAGAAATGTGTTTAGAATGTTATTGCTGCTTTAGTCGTTATGAACATATCCTATTTGCTATCCTCAATAGGCATAACAACATAACCACAAAAGAATCAATATCATTTAAAGTAAAAAGGAAAATTTACAGTAATTCACTGAGCTGTAGAATTCAAACAGTTTTAGTGGTGACAAGATAGAAACTGTTACAAAAACCTGATTGACTAGTTTGCACCCAAAAAAAAAATTTTAAGTAGAAAACAGAAAAAAACCCAAAAGACTCCTAAGACTGTTTCAGAGGGAAAGTAACTATGAACAGCTTGAATCTATTTTCAAAACAGTACATCACTCTAAGCAAACTTGTATAAAGCAATCAGAGTTAGAGGTAGCTGGGAATTTTCCAAAATGCCAGTGTAAACAGTAGATGTTCTGTGGAAACATTTTGACCAATTGGTCAGTTTGACCAACGTTTGTTTGACCAACTAGTTTTCTGCCTGCTCAACTGGCTGGCTGCTGTGAACCCTGAACTTCCAGGGTCTGAGACTTTGGGGCAACCCAGACATATAGGCTGCCCCAGGGTTGGGTTCCCAAAATGGCTCCCCCCAGTCTCTCAAGATCAGGGATTCCAGGGCTTCCAGGTTACCTGCTGCTAGACCAGGAGCCTTGAATTGCTTGGGGCTCTGTAGGCTTCATATCACAGATTTGGAAACCTCTGCTCTCAAGCTCTGAGGCTCCCATCTTAGCCATGGCTCTCTTAATGGCTCAATTTCATTTAGGAATTTTCAAAAGAAAAATGTTTGATTATATAAAAAGGATGGATTTTTAGAATTTCCCTTCTGTGGGAAAATTTCAAAATTTTGCTTTTAATTCTGAAACACTAGGTCCCGTCATCCTCTTTCTCCCCACCCCACCCCCCAAAAAAAAAGAAAAAGAAAAAGAAAAAAGAGGAATTTCCCACAGATCAGAAATTCTGACTTTCAAATCAGCTCTGTCAGAGCCTCTATGAATAAATTGACTTGATGGAGGAAGTATATACAGAAGATACAAATTTCTACCAGCACTGGAGTTTAAAGAGATGCTTTGAAGTGACAAGAAAAACAAATAAATAAACAGATATTAGCAAATGTATTTAATATGGAAAAGTGACCAGACAATGCATCCTTACTAAGGCCCCAAAGCAGCATTAAGAGTACAACACATATCTCTTCTAACTAGAGTAGGAGATGAAATACTGATAAAATATACTGGATGAAAACCCCCCTATCTACAGTCCAAATAATCAGCTCTAAATATAAGAAGTGTGAATGGCCTAGGGAAGAGAAAATCTACCTGTTTAGATTCTTAAATTACATCCATCATTGTAGTATTTGACTGTCTGGAAAATCCACCCTTTATGTGTGGCCTAAGTCTAGGGCAGCAGTGCAGTCCTTCATGGCTGTTGCTTCAGCCTATGGGCTAGAGGAGGGGTGGCCAAAATTTCTGACCCCCCGAGTTTCCCCTCCCCACTGGTCAGAATCCTCTAGCCCCACCATCCTGCCTCAGGACAGAAGCTCCAAGCTCCCAATCCCAGTCTGGTAGGCAGAGAATGGGGGGTGGGGCATAGGGGGCTCTGTGAGCCACACTTTAACTATAAAAGGGTTCACAAGCCATGGTTTGGCCTTCCTGGGCTAGAGTCATAGCCATAGTCCCTCTGTAACACACATGGGGCACTGGGACCACATATGGCCTTTCACTGTCCTGCTCTCTATAACAGTGCAGGCTTAGGCAAGACTGGTTTGGAGACCACAGGGAATGCACAGATATCCTGTGGAGCCACAGCCTACACACAGGTGCTGGATCTAGGGATGCTGCTGCACCCCATGACTTGAAGTGGTTTCCATCCTATACAGGGTTTACAAGTGGTTCAATGGCTCCCAGCACCCCCACTATAAAAATTATTCCAGCGCCACTGAGCCTATAACCTTCCCATGGAACTCCCATGTGGAGTGACCTTGAGATGGCCCTCTGTACTACAGGTAAATTTTACCCATAGAGGGCATCATCTGGGCAATCCGCTGAAGACTGATTGAGAATAGCATTTGGCTAAACAGGGAAAGATTAAATGCAGTGACCACAATTATTAATAGGTTGGATGACTATAAGGCTCACTGGGTTGGGAATGGGATAAAGAGTTTGTTTTCTGTGCCATCACTCAAATTCAGCTCTGTCTGATAATGTTCAAATGTAGCTACTATCTGACAGCTGATCAATTGCCCATATGAAGTGAGTTGACTGTTTCATTCTGCATCCATGGACAGGTGTCCACATCTCTCTCTCTCTCTCGTAGTCTGAGAGATCTCAAGAACAGGATGGGCATGGAGACTAAACTATTCCATTGGCCCTAGAGGTGGTCACTACAGATAAGGGCTGAGACATTCTGGGGATATGCAGGGAAGCTATGGGCAGGATGGTTGTGGAAGGACTTCAATCTATCCTTTTCCCCCCAGTACTAAACAACTTGTTTTTAAAGATTCTATAATAAAACTAAAACCATGGCTCAGGGCAAAGAAACGTAAGAACAATAAACCTATTTTTTTTTCAGTTACAAAATGAAAAGTTTGAAAAACACTACATATTGTAATGCTATGGAGAATGGAAATGAATGGATGATATTTTATATTTTTTTTCATCTGATTTTATGCGTGAAGATTTTTATTCCTTGCTGAACATATTCTCTCTAATTTATTTCCAGAGAGGAGGCTTTTAGCTTTTATAAATTCAAAGATTTCTTCAGGCTGTTTGAAGATGTCTTTCTTTTCCAAGAACTCATCTGGCTTACTATATATTGCAGGTCATGGTGTATTCCAACAGTACTTGAGACCGAACTTAAACAAAACAAAATCCTTGTAGTTTCTTGTATAGTTCAGCAGAAAGAATTTGGAAAAAATATATTACTCCTTGCAATACTTAGCTCTCTCTTCACCCAATTCTGAGGGTACAGATTTCAACCTGGAAGTTTTTTTAAAAAATTAAAAAAAACATACCTTGCAGTTGTTCTCCACATATTGACCAGTATGAGAAGATCCTATGAACTTTATTTAGAGAATGTTCAAACAATGTCATTGCACATGTTTATTCAGCACATAGTACAGCAGGGCACTGATCCTGATTGGACTGTCTGGGGAATATTGCAATACAAATAATTTTTTGTCGGGGAGGGGGGTGAGAGGTTGGGAAAGGTAATTTTACAAGTAATGAACAAATCTCCTATCTACTGATGCATGTTAATAGTCATCCAAGTAATAGCTGAGCTGAGCTAGGGAACTTGTCAATTTCATACACTAGTGCGAAGTGAGGAAGGTCCCTGTTCAAGGCTTGAGATTTTCAGTTACTGTGTGAATTTCAGATTTTGCAGAAAGTCACCCCTGACTTGTTCAAGGAAAATATGGCAAGTCAAATGATTTTTTCCCCTTTGGGAAGAATGAAGAAAAAGGGGAGAGTGGAGTGTAAGAGTAACCCAGTGTTCAGTTTGTGTTACATGCTTCACGCACCCATTACCAACCCACAAAGGATATGAGCTTGTTGCAACTGACAGCTAATGGATTTGGTCCTTTAGCTCAAATTCTAGAGGCTCATGCTTTGAGTTTTGGAGAGCCTAGTGATGACCTTATAAAAGTTGTGGCTTCTCTGAGATCAGAGTCACTTGAGACCTCAGATGGCTGTGTCAGGATTCCTCAGTCCAAGAGAATTATGTAATTTGCTGTTCAGTGTAACTCATCCCCCTCTGTGCTGAGCCACAAAATATATGAATATATGCCCTGGCAGGGATGATTTAGCTGAGATTAATCCTGCTTTGAGCAGGGGGTTGGACTAGATGACCTCCTTAGGTCCCTTCCAACTCTAATATTCGATGATTCTATTAATTTAATAGAGCTAGGAAAGCCTCACTTTTCCTCGCATGTAGTTGCTAATGATCTTTCAAGGATTCATTAGCTCCTACTCTAAAGTTTATGGGACAACTTTTCTCCTAAGCTTATGGAACTGCGCTCCCCCAGTTCCTGCTGAACTATATGGCGTGGGGATAGTCACCTTCTAAGAATTCTAAGAATGTTATTTATTGGGAAGGTGACCAGATAAGGGAGAAGAAGGCATGTAGTGTCAGTCAAGGTTTAGCGGAGCAACAGGGGAGACCATCAAGTACCAGGAGGAAGGAACAGGAGGAAGCCAACTTCCTTGAAAACAACTCTAGGTAAGAAGAAGGATCTCAAGCTTGGGCAGAGGGACAACTGCACGAAATACATATGTCATGAAGGTGTGGACATTCTTCTTAGAAGTTTTGTTTCTTGTAGATGTTTTGGGCCTGATTCTCCATGGTCCTGCATCTTGTGTAGTCATTTACACCTGTGCAAAGTGTAAAATACTTTTACTAAAAGTCATCAACTCCTGTGTAAAATGCTACCAAATAAGACATTTCTATTTATTTACATCAGTGGCAGCATTCTGCATTGACTTTGCACATTTCTTAAGGATGACGCAAAAGGTGCAAGGCAATGGAGAATCTTTCTTACCTCCAAGAAAATTGACAAGAGGCTGGTTTGCTGCCAGATATTGCTAATGGGCCCAAGAGACTCAGATCACAGACAATGTAAGAACGGTATCTTCAAGGGTGTGAATAATTTTTCAGCAACTAGTTAGGACTCTGTGCCCATGTCCAGCAAATGGAACATTTGGAATTGGAAATTAGACAATACATCAGCTACATGACTATTCTTGGCTGGTACATAAGTGGCACTGAAAAGTATTCTTTGACTATTCTCCACAGCCTAAACGCCCTGAACAGCTCTGAGACTCATTTTGATTAAGGGAGTTGTTTATTCTCAGTCCTGACTATGGGTTTATTTTCTAAATGAAATATCACTTTTTATCCTTCAGACATGAACCCCAAATTGCACCTCTACACAAGACAGAAAAATTGGATAATACATCATTTCTTGTAATTCCCAGTTTGCCATAGACTTCTCTGTAGTACACTATGATTCTCAGCAAAGGAGAGGATAGCAGAGCAAATTATACAAAATGCAACTACTGTCCCATTTCCAAATGTTTGTCCATTTCTAGGACCAAATCCAAATCAATTATTTTTTAAATTTCTGACATATCTTGCTGCCTCAGTTTTAATATTCATTTTCCTTTTTGTGCCTCTGAACTTCTAACTTCTGCTGTGGATGAAAACAGAAAGTAATGGGAAGCTCACAAAAACAGCTTGGGGGAAGGTTTGCAGGCAAGCTTTGCAAACACAAGAGTTGAACTATCTTAGATACATCTCAGACAGGCATCCAAATGTTTTCCTCAGAAAGAAGACAGTGTTGTCTAGGAGTTAGTAAAAGGAGCTTTGAGTCATTACTGCTGGGTTGTTTTCCTCATTCTGCCTGTTGGTCATTGTGTAACCTCAGGGGAGCCATTTAACTTCTTTGCCTCAGTCTCCCCTTTGGCAAAAAAGGGTTAATATTAACACTCAGCTTTGTAACAATGCTTTGAGATCCTTGGGTTTAATGCACTGTAATACTATTACCCAAAAATAAATGATAGCTCCTAACCTTTCATCACTATAATGAATTCCATAATCCCAGAATATTGTAATATGTAACTCAAGCAAATAAATACATCACTTGAACTGAAACAATCTCTTTGTATTTCTTATGTTTAAGGGAGATCCTTTGCAGAATCAAAGTTGCTTTCATATTAAGTGTTAAGTTAGATGAGTGACTTAAAATACAGAGTTTTGGCAATGTTTCTGATAATTTCTTTACAAACTATCTCTTTTAAAAGCCTGCATTGGTGTAACATATGCCTTCAGAATAAAAATCGCTATGATTCAAGATAGCCTCTGAAATCGCTTCTTAGATATCCTAGAACTATCAATTCAAGATCCATTACAAAGAATCAGTATAATTATCTTCTCTGTCTTCTGTTAATGAGATTCTTAGGTATTGATAATTCCTTTACATGGTACAATGTTTTCTTGATATCCTCATTCAGAGCTGGATCTATAAATACAACATAAGGCTATCATGACTCTCCTTAGATAAACAACTTGAATCTAAACTGCCCATTCCAAATATATACAGATGCCTATAGGCAACGAATTATCAAAATAATATTGGATACTGAACCAGAAACCTAACAATTCAAAGTCCCTGGGGGTTGGTGGCAGTAGTCAAAACACTAATTCAATACTTGTCGAATGTTGACGCTGAGTTGCCTAATGATACAGTACTCAGTTATAGTTAGCGGAAGCCATTATCTGATGTATCAGACCTTCCAGATATGATACATCACAGATTTAACATGTCTTTTTTCCATACACCCTTATTGGCACTAGGCCACCGGCAAAACAGTTACAGTTTGGAAAAGAGAAACAATATATCTAAGCTCAATATATTAAATGCTCTTGTTAAAAATGCTTCAATCTTCATTTATGCTTTATAGAACTAAACTGCCTGGCTTTTTAGCTAAATTGCACCATAACCTTTGCGAACATAGTGCGTGGGTGACAGTAAGATACTAAATAGATTTATAAAATACACTTAAAACCTAAAACTAAAGCTAAAGAACCTGTCCCATATAAAAAGCTAGAAAACCCATTAGCAGATTTATAAACATAGTATAGCAATGCCTTCCTGCTACTGAAATGTTTTCAGTGTGATAAGTGCAAAAAATATTTACCAAGAGAATGACCCACAAATGGTTTTGGTCTCAGGGAAAGGGCATAATTAAAAGTAAGAAACAAAAGATATGTTGACTTACAGGAGATCAGTAAATTTCTCCTTTTTAAAGGTTAAGCTCAATGTTCATTGCAGTTTTTCCCCATAAGTAATAGGTTTAAAGGTTAAAGAGCTCCTGTGTTGCAGCCCTCTCCATAAGTAATATATTTAAAGGTTAAATACATTGTTCCTAAGGGTCTTCCCTCTAAGTAGTGGCAACAATCATTGTTTTCACTTTTTGTTTTTTTAAATGTTCAGTTGACTATTTGACAATACATTTTATAGTTGCCCCTGGACCTCAGTGTTTATTCCTGTTACACTGAACAACAAAGATTTTGCTTCCTGAATACTTTTGGGTGTATCTTATGGATTTTGGGCTGCTGATTACAAAAATCACCATGAAATTTCCCTATCATGTACCGTTTTTTTGAAATCGCCTCTATTTGTTATTTCAATTAATAATTTAAGTCTATTAAAATGTTGCCCACAATGTAAGCTGAAATGTTTTCTATCTTGTGTCCAAGCATGCTTAAGCATGCAGTGACACTGCACCTAGTGCAGGCCGCACAGCTTGCAGTTGGAATGCTAAGGCTTAGGCAGGGCGGATGCCGGCAGGACAGGTTTTAGAAAGGCTATAAAAGCATTTCGCACACACCATCCTATGCATTGTGTTTATATCAATTTGCATTCATGTTGATGCACATGCTCTATGCGCACAGCATATTGTGTGTACTCACAATAATAAAGCAATTGTATTTTCAGGAGGATTCGTGATAGCAAAATGTCTCACCAATGTCGCAACAGCCACGATATTTTCTGTTACATTTGAGGTGAATATACGCTTAAACCTCAAAGCCAGAGCACGACTGCATGTATTAAGAAAGCGTACGAGCTCTACTTTGGCTGTAAAATTGGTGATCAGGACAAAGCCTGGGCTCCTCGCATTTGTTGTGCAACATGCACTGTTGATCTTAGAGCTTGGCTCAGAGGTACTTTGAAGTGAATGCTGTTCACCGTCCCGATGATATGGCGAGAGCAGAAGGATTATGTGACAGACTGTTCCTTCTGTCTGACCAATGTGTCTGGGTTCTCTGCTAAAAACAAGAAATCCATTGAATACCCAAATGTCCCTTCAGCCATGAGACCTGTGCCACATGACGACAGTCTTCCAGTACCGAAGCCACCAGAGACATGCAGCCTAGAGGAGGCAGATGAAGATGCCATGATTCATGAGCCAGGAATGGAAAATGACACTGATCCAGATTTTGAATCATTTATGTTGAGCGAGCCTCATCTGATAACTCAATCTGAGGTAAATGACCTGGTCAGGGACTTGGCTTTGTCAAAGGCAAAAGCAGAATTACTGGGTTCAAGACTGCAAGGATGGGGTCTGCTGTCACCAGGCACGAAAATTTCTGTCTTTCACAGCTGCCATGGAGATTTGACACAATTCTTTGGTCAGGTTGATAATCTGGGTTTCTGCACTGACATTGATGGGCTGTTCATTGCTTTGGGTTGCCAGTAAGACCCACAACAATGGCATTTTTTAATTGATTCATCAGTGTGAAGCCTGAAAGCTGTGTTGTTACACAACAGCAATGTCCACCCTTCAATACCAATCGGCTACACATGAAAGAAACCTACAGAAATACGGAAGTTTTGCTGAAACACATACAATACAGCAACTACAACTGGAACATCTGTGGTGATTTGAAAGTAGTCGCGCTGCTACTAGGAATGCAGCTTGGATACACCAAGTACAGTTGTTTCATTTGGTATGGGACAGCCATGCTAAAGAGTCTCATTACATCAAAAAGGACTGGCCACTCCATAAGTAGGTTCCAAGGCAGAAAAGTGTGGCACATAAACCACTTGTAGACTTAACAAAGATATTCTTGCCTCCTTTTCACATAAAACTCAGACTGATGAAAAATTTTGTGGAAGCGATGAACAAGGAAGGTGAAGGATTTCGATATCTGAGACAGATGTTTCCCAGAATAACTGATGCCAAGATTAAGGAAGCATTTTTGTTGGTCCACAAATCAAACAGGTCATCAATGACAGGCAGTTCGAAGAACTTCTAGTAGGGACGGAGAAAATTGCATGGAAGGCATTCAAGGATGTTGTTGAAAATTTTCTTGGCAACTACAGAGCACCAAACTACATGCAGCTGGTTGACAACATGCTTCAAGCATACAAAACCATGAAGTGCAACATGTCACTAAAGATTCATTTTCTGCATTCGCATTTAGACTTCTTCCTTGCAAATCTTGGTGCAGTCAGTGACGAGCATGGTGAACGGTTTCACCAGGACATTGCGATCATGGAAAAGCAGTATCAGGGCAACTGGAATCCATCAATGCTGGCCGATTATTGTTGGACACTTAAACGAGAAGCCTCAGACACTGAGTACAAACGAAAATCATCAACAAAACATTTTTAGCTCAGTTGAACTATTGCATAGCGTCAGCACCATTATGCGATTAAACGCATTACATTCAATAAAAGTCAATTTCTTGTTTCTCCAAATTCCTACATGATGCAAGTAGTCTGAAATTATATTTGTGTTCAGCTTCAAGCGGTCTAGCATAATAAAAAAAAATTCTGAGGAAGCAACACTTTCAAAGACATTTGTTGTCCAGTCATGGGTCAAAAAATCTGCTGAATGTTTTGCATGTTTGCAAAATAATTTCCTGCTTTATTTTTCATGCTATGATTGTTCTACATTTTATCTTTCCTCCAATCGTAGTCTTAAAAGAGCAGCTCACCTTTAGAACTTTTTTATAATAACAATATTACGTTGCATTTATTTAGCTCTTTTCAGCTTCCCAGTGTTTTAGAAATCTTAGCTAATTACATGAGTCTGACACACACCACTGCAAAAACGATGCTAAATTCCAGCTTAACTGTCTCCCTCACATTCCTATATCCTTTGATATACAAACACCATGTTGTAGAAGCACAGGACAACTTTTTCAACTGAGGTGGCTAGAGCTAATCACTTAAATTGGGAACTTGATTTTCAACAGTACTCAGCTCCCACAAACATCCGTTCCCAAGTGCCTTGGGCCTTGCCTATATTAGAAAGGCTTTACCAGTATAGATATATGGGCAAACCCTCCTACTGGAGACAGCTTATTTAGGTTAAAAAGTTCTTTAACTGGAGACAGCTTATTTAGGTTAAAAAGTTCTTTTGTCAGCATAGCTTATTTTTGTAACTGGTATAAGCTATCTAGGCAAAAGAACATTTTCCCCCATCATTGTATTTACACTGGAGCTTTTGCTGGCATAAATATGTTGGTTAGTGGTGTGATTTTTTTACATTCCTAACCAAAATAGGTATCCCAGCAAAACTTGAAGTGTAGACCAGACTGCAGCCTGACCATCTGCAAAATGGGCATTGCTGCTATTTAGGGTAGCTACCTTACAAAGGTGTTGTGATTGAGTTTTAATTAGTTCCTGATCCAAAGCACACATCACTCCCACTGAAATCAATGTAGGTGAAGGGCAGTCACCATCTGGCAGGTTTGGGCCTTAATATATGGTCAGTGCTTTGTGACCCTCAGATAATATAAGTGTGCAGGGTAAATGCAAGGAATTATAATTTCTTAACGCTCTACTGGGAGGTGCTCGGATACACCAGTGATGAGCTCAGTATCCAAACCAAAATAGAATATAAAAGAATAGAATAGAACCTGCCTCCTTGCTTGGGTTCAGCTGGCCTTGAAGACAGCTAGTGGTAGATGCACATGCTACTTCTGGTGCAGCATCAGGTTGCAGAATGCATTCAGGTGTCCAGAGGAGAGGAACAAGTATGAAATATGCAGATTCAGGGCAAGGACATGATCCACCCTCCCGAAACCACGGTAACCTGTGGAATACAAGGCTAAACCACCATAAGGAAGTCCTTGGTGCTTTAACATAATGGGACAAATTCATTCTAGGAACCTCACTGACTCGGTGGCGTTAAAACAGGCTGAGTGTGGCCTATTACGGCAATATTGTAAGAACCATATTCACATGATATTTTAATACACATTTCGTAGGAACGTAATTTTAAATGGTTGAACTAATTGAGTTGTGACAGAATGGTTGATCCCTTTACTCTGCTACAGTGTATCATTTCCCTTCAGTGCAGCGCAGTTGCCAGATCCAGATGCTATGGAATTAAAAATGTTTTTCCACTGGCAACATCTGGTTCTTCTGTGTCTCGTATCTATCACATCTACGTCCTGAATTCTGATGTCTGCATCCGTCTAAGTAGCAGAAATTAATTCCAGGAACAAAACCAGAAATAGCGAAAAAGCTCAGAGTTACAGTGAAAGTTACAGTTTTTAAAAATGGTGGCAGCCACCATTGCATGGAAATAATATGAACAAAGGAAGGGCAATGGTTCGGAGGACTAGAATTCCATGCAAAGTGGGTGGTGTGGAGATATGCAGATAAATCTGTAAAAGAGATACCAGTGGTGCACCAATGCTGGACTCTGGTGAAGCAGAAACAACACTAACTTACTGTGCATTAAGACTCAGAAGTTCTAGTTCTGGGTTTGTCCCTTAGTGTGACCATGGGCAAATCATCTAATCGCCCTGTAAAATGGGGATACCGAGACCACTCTCCAATCTTTGAGCAGTGTTTTGAGACTTAACTTAATATGTGTTATTATTTATGTAAAACAGGGCTGACTTGTTCCTTACAAAGGAGCTACCTGAGGGTGAATTCAAATTGCAGATTTGGATTTTAAATTAGACAAAGGAGTGGAAAGGAAAGAGAAGCAAATATCCATGTGATTTTTTTCTTAATGCACAAAATTTGGTTCCCACCCTGATAGTTCAGAAATGTGTATCTTACGTTTTTTAAAGGGCCCATCACATTAAGAGCTTTTTTCACAACAAAATGTTTTTGAACGTGGTTAAGAATCAAGTTAACAGACATGACTCTGACCACAATATGCCTTTGCCTAGGTTGATCAAAGTCAAGTTCAGCATTGTGCCAGACAATCATGACAAAACTCTCATGCTCTCAGCGTTTAATCATCATGATTAAATGTGTGTAGGTGGCACACGGCTGAATGCGGTTTGCTCAGGTCTACCCTGACTATATACAAGGTCATGGTCAATATTATATTAATTAAC
This sequence comes from Mesoclemmys tuberculata, assembly GCA_007922155.1. NCBI lineage: Eukaryota > Metazoa > Chordata > Testudines > Chelidae > Mesoclemmys > Mesoclemmys tuberculata. The sequence goes on along the minus strand of ML675629.1, from coordinate 14,829,713 downwards.
TTGATTCTTGTCAATTGTGTTCAAACAAACAAAAATTTTGCAGTGTTGACTAGTTCTCAGAGTTACATGGGTCCGAGACAAATCATGAAGTCACAAATATATGGCTGGTGGTGAAAGTAAAGTAATTTCCTAAAGTAAAGTAATTTGCAGTGAACCTGATTTCTTCACTGTTTTTCCCACTATGTAACTATTCAAACTTTTGCAAATTAAGGACAAAAGTGATTGCAAAATGCTATCACCAGTGTATGTGGATATTTCATATTCAGTAGCATTTCACTTCAAATTTGCCCAAGGTGTAATTGACCACACAAGACCACAAAGCCAGGGAGAGGAGAATTCATTGAGTGCTAATTATTACTGTTGTAAAGTAAAAGAAAATATCAAGCATAGCGTTGCAAATAAAATATTCAAAAAGACATTCCATTATCATCATTGTTGGGTTACGCCAGACATGTTTTAGCCATTGTCTCCTTCAGCACAGCTGCAACAAGAATCTTATGCTCGGAACAATTTAAATGGATGAGGACAATCATATTGAAGAATGAATATTGAAAACTTTTCTGAGTTTTTTATATACAGTTAAGCAATTTGTATCTTCTCATTTTATTAAGTGTGGATTTTATTTGGGGTCAGATTCTGCAAACACTATTGGACTGAGCACTTTACCATATGTAGTCTCTGGTAAAGATATGCTATGCCTCGGTGATAAGTCTTTGTTGGATCATTTGCGAGCCTTACTGTTGTAAATACTACATCCTAAGCACAGCTGGGTCTGATTCTGATCTCATTTACATCAGTATAAAACTTCATTGGCTTCAGTGGAGTTTCCTCTGAGTTACATTGGAATGAGAGAAGAATCAGGACTCTTATCTTTTATCTCACCTTTGATTATGAAGAATTATTGCAGTCTGGGTGTTGAGACCCTAAACTATATTGCGCAGTGCATTGCATTACTTCACAAGCAGTCCCATTCATGTCAGTGGAACAGCTTGTGGATGAAAAATCTTAGTGGCAATGGTAATATTATAGAGCCTAGGAAACCCAGTCATTTGCCAAAACCCAATTGTACTAGGTGCTGCACAACCAGAGAATAAAAAGACAACCCCTGCCCTCAAGAGTTTACAATCTTAATAAAAACAATAAACAACAGATGAATACAGACAGACTGATGGGGGAGTAAAAGGGAATAATGAGACAATACTGGTGATCATGGTCTTAGCACACCAGCATATTGTCAAGTTTTTTGTAGGCATCACAACAAGAGGATATTTTTAAGAAGAGAATTGAAAGAGAACAGTAGGAAACATGCCTCTGTGTTTACTGTACAAATCCTGCATGTCCTTTCATATAGGTCTTCTAAAGTAACAAGCAGATAATGTAGATATTGAAATATCTCCAAGTACTTTAGTGGCTTAAAACTACCAATATACTAGCAGGCATCTTATTTGTAACCACAATGTTTCTGTGAATCAGAGAAAAATTCAAAGCCTTTATTGTATTAAAAAAAGCCATTTTTATAATAAAAATCAAACAAACCAAAAACAGACAGAAGAACTTCCCCTCACATAGAAGGGCTCTGTTGACAGTAAAATCCTCTCAATTTAAAAACAAAATAGGGAAAATATCAACTTAATGGCTATTGCCTCTCAGCTAAAATAGCAGCTGGACTGTCAAAGAAATCAGACAGAAATTCTGAAGTGTTTAGACTAACACAGGTCTCTTTCTCTCTCCCCAAAAGAAGAATTTCTTATTGTTTTTACCCAGAGCTAGAGTTATGTACAGAATTTCACACATACCCTTTCCCACAAGAAAAACTAAAAATAAAGTGCTACAAAGTAACTTGCTTTTAAATTAACTTTGTTGGCACATAGTGCATCTTTGTAGGCTGATCATCCTGCTGAAGTCACATTATGACATTATGGCAGGTTTTGTTTTCTTCCCCAAGATTTCCAATTTTGTCAGTAAAATACAAAAGAGCACAGGGTATACAATTTTATAGTCAAATACTGCTGTAGACTGCATGCTAGCTCCCACTGAGTAATGAAAGACCTGCCATGTGCAGCTCTGAGGGCTGAATTTGACTCCTTGTGTAGAAGTTAAACTGAATAGAAATATACACACAAACATCAATAATGTTTTTTGGTAACACTGGGACACTGCAATGGTAAAAGCATTAGTAGAAAAAGAGGATCTGGAACAGCCCAGTATTATATATAAAGAAGTTCTGAAATAAAATTTAATGGTAAGATAGACGTTTGGCTACTTAAAAGAAATACAGGCAGTTGTGATTACTGCTAATGATTGGCCAAGAATTGCCACACAGCTGATCTAGTTTGCGATAAGACATTTTATCATTTTCGTTACTCTGTCTTCCAATAACCCTCAGCCACCTGCTTATCTTATCCACCTGTTACATCTCATATTTTAGTCTGAAAGCTCTTTGGGGGCAGGGATGGATATTTAGTCTACAGTACCTAGGAAAATGGATCCCTGATATGACAGAGGCCTCTAGGCACACCGACAATATAATTATTATTAATAATAATACTCCAAAAATCTTCTGTATAATTAAATTGTCTTATCTCCCAACACTGAGGAAAAATATCATGAAGCCAGAAGTCTTATTACAACTCAGCGTGATGTTTAAACAGTTATGGGATGTGTTGAAGCAGGTTATTGTATTAGACAAGGTTGAATTATGAAGCATAGTTGCCCTCTGCAATATTTAAATACAATTTGGGAACTGTGCTAGAGTAAAGTTCAGCTACTTTTTTATTTAATCAATGTGCAAAGGGAAAGTGTTTAATTGAACTAATTCTCAGTGACTGCTGTCAGGTGAAAAGAAAAGGAAGAATGTTCAGGACAAAAGCTGACAGACCACAGCAGTGTTATATTTTAGACCATTGCAAAAACTAAGAGGTAAGAGAAAAACATTATAACCCGCATGCAGACTTTCACAAGCCTGGTAAGTAATGTAAAGTTCAATGTGACATTGGGAATTAAATCATGTCTTGGAAACAAATGCCATAATAATATTTCTTAGCTTTAAACAAAGGCATTTTAAACACAGTCCATGAAGCTGGTTTTTCTGCTTGTTAAACTTTGTTTCTCTAGATTTAGTGAATTTATTTTTTATTTTTATTCAGGTTGTTCTTCAGAAGAAACCCACATTTAGAAATCTATTCTAGCTTTCTCAAGCCATGTGCATGTGTATAGATGTGTATATACATATATATGTCTATTCTGTAGGGTAAGGGCTTTAATGATGCACAAACATGAAATGAGTCAGAAATTCAGTTTGGTCCCAATGAGCACTCAGAAGTTCAGGTGCACACTTTGGGATCCCTCTTTTTGAATGGATTGCTCATGAACTGTGCCATATTGATAGCTCTAGCAAGCAGAAGTTCCTGATCAACAGAGGAACACTTCAGGGATTGTAGAGAAGATTTCCCACACTTCCCTGCCAATGTGCCTCAACCTTGGCACAGAGGAGGGAGGGCAGTTGAGATTCCATACCTAGAGTTCAATATTTTCCCTTCACTGTCGAAAGGTGTGCACCATCCATTTGATACTGGGATATTGAAACTTGTCCACCATGAAAAGAACTGAGATCAGTTTGTTTTGCATGGGTTACAGCATAGCAGTCCTGTAGGCCATGATTCAGCAAAGCACATAAACGGGCATAAATCTATCCTGACTTAACAGAGCATTTAAGTATGTATGTAACTTGAAGTATGTGCTAACATCCCATTAAAGTTTTATGCTTAAATGCTTTGTAAATCAGGACTACATTAGCAACTTCAGATTACGATACATACAGAAAACCTAAAGAACCTAAAAAGCTCTATATCCTTTAGCAATAGAAACATCAATATCATTATTATATGAAAGAACAAATACAAATAATGTTAAAGTGGGCTTAGTCTGTCCTCATTGCTCTGCAGCATTATTTCCTACAGCATATTTTCCTATTTTTGTTTTAAATGTCTTAACTTTGAATGATCACTACATAAGGTCACTAAAGATTACCAGCTGCTCTGTGACATTTGTGTCTGGAGAATATGTCAAAAATACACACAAAGGTTTGGAATGAGATATTCCTGTACACCACTGTCCTGGGTACTACATGTAGGAGGGTTTAAAAAGTGAAGAGTGACATTTGTAAAAAAAATACACATTTGCTTTAAAGAAAACAACAGCTGGAAAATGGAGAGATCAGCAAGACTGTAATTTAAGTTCATAATTAACATGAGATTGTAGAAGTGTTTCTAAAGCAATACGTTTACCCTTCTTAATGAGCTTTTGATTTACCTTATTTCTTAAGTGATAGTGGTGCAAAAGGAAATGTCTGAAGGCATGTTCACCAAGACCCACCTGTAAATACAGATTTCATACATGGACACTTTCCCATTATGTCTGATGTTCCTGAAATTGATAAAGTATGTGTGTACATTTCTTTTAATGCCTGGAAGGGGCAACTTGAGGGTCTAAATGGACTTTCTGTTGCAATGAGTTACCAAAGAAAAGGTTATGTTGTGGCAGTAAAACAGGGAAAAAGAATCCCTCAAACATGCTGCATAATGAAATAGTACCTTGCTATTTATATAATAAAATGCTAACAGAATGAATAACTAACATAAAACATCAAATGGAGGGGATAGAATTAACCAGCTTCAACAAAGAGACTGACTACACTGCAATTAGAGGTGTGACTGCACCACATGTAGATGCACTTGAGCTAGCTTTGATCTAGCTAGCTTGAAAAACAATAGCATAAGCGAAGGCATGGCAATATGGGGTAGCAGCACAGGCTTTATAAACATACCGGGAGCCTTGGGCATGAACTCATGTGGCTAACAAGTCCTGGAGTTTCATTGCTATTTTCATTTGAGCTAGCTAGATCAAAGCTAGCTAGATCAAAGTTCAGGTATGTCTACACATGGTGCAGTCACACCCCTGAGCAAAGTGTAGACATACCCTACAGCCTTGTCTACGCAGCAAGTTATCACACAGCATGCTGGTGCACAGTAAGTGGCCATGTAGACAAGCCCTTAGTGATCTCTTGGATTTAATTGACATTTGTGCCATTGTGGAGGAAAAGATTAATATATTTATTGCCATAAAATTAACAAGATGGCCATCGTCCTACACAGGACATAGAAACAATGAAAGCAGTATGTGTTGAGCAGAATTTCCTGGTGAGAGTTTTTTCCTAGAGCAAATTGGCCTCTCTGTCTTCTAAGTGATTGTTGTTGTTGATCATTTATTATTTACCTTCCAGTTGTTCACCTCAGCTACAGTGACAATGCTGTTGCCTGAATTCTGAATGAAAAATTACTACTTAAGATATTTTACAGATACCTTCTTCCTCTCCCCCCACATTTTTTTCCTGCATTGGATTAACTCTGTTGCTCAGTTATAACTTCTCAGTTGACAACCTTAAAATAGCTGAGCAAGAACTGTGTTTTATAAAATTGATCAATGATTTTATTCAGTGACTTTAGTTCTGCTTTGTCTTAGTAAACCATCACGGCTTCTTACTGCTTTTTCTATTTGGGCATTTACAGTGATTGTTTTTATGAGATAATAAGTGATTGCCATCAGATGGTATTAATGCTTGTGTGAAGATCCATTCATTTCCTGAAGGTTACATCTAAGTCTGTCTTAATATGTGCTCACATCTCATGTCCACATTGAAAGAATAAGATCAAAGAACGCCCCTCAGGAGATGGCTGAAATTCAGAATTTCTGTCCTGAAGGAAACTCTAAGATTTCAAAATATGTATCAGCCCCAATCATTCAGTAAAGTTGAAATGTCAAAAACTTTTCATGGAACAAAATATTCCAAATATTCTAATATTTCATTTTGACCTTATCCAAACATTTGAATTCAATAAATTAGAAAAGTTTCGTTTCCACGTTCTCATTTTTGGCATCTGTATTATATTCAGTAACATAAATGTTGACACAACAAAGTGAAAGTCGAGCTTATCAAAACAAAACATTTAGATCTCATTCAAATGAAATGTTTGGATAATTTCCTGAAAAAAATTAGAGAAAATCAATGTTCCCATGAAATGTTTCAATTTAATCTGATCAGCATTTTTTTTATGGGAAACTGTTCTGCTGGAAAATTTTTGACCGGCTCTGGCTCCTCAGGCACAGTGGAATTTCATACCGCTAGGACAAAACTAATCTGTGCAGGAGACAGAGCTTTTCTCAGGGACTGTGGAACAAACTCCCAAAGGAACTAAGAACCATCACAAACATCACTCCTTCTGCTCCAAGTACAAGGCGCACTTCTTTGACCTGCCTTTTCTAATACAATCACAGAGCAGCAGATAATACATATTTATTTAAGATAAGAAAACAGCAGCCAAGCAGTAGGCTATACACACAATTTCCCCATGGGGGGATGAGAAAAAAGTGAACCTCACATGACAGATGCTAGTCCCATCACTTACTGCACTAGAGGAGAACACTCAGATACTACAGTAATGAGGGTAGTACAAGAACCTATATTGAATAGAATGCTTCCTAACATTTGCAACCGGGTATTTGTATTGCACACTGGGACAGGGCTCTCCTCCATGGTACCCATCATGGCCCACCAAGGCACTACTCACCATGCCTCAGGGTCATCTGTAGCCTTTTGTGATGTCCAGTGCCTTCTGGCTAATGCATTTTTCAGTCCCATCCCTTCCAGAGTATTAATGTCCACAAATAAAAGAAAAACCAAGAAACCAAAACAGGGGTATCCAAAGAATCTTTGGGAGGACCCTACAGCTCTACTCCAGTCCTGTCTTCAGACAACTAGTCCTTTGGTCATTCTCTCAGGGCCGGGTCATTCAATCCACCAGGAGATTTGTACTACCAGCAAGCTGTCTCAGTCTACTGGCTATAAGGAGACTTCTCTCAGAGAGGGAGAAGCAGAGCTCTGCTCTCCTTCCTGGTAAGCCAGCCCCCAGTTGAACTTGCTCTTCTCATTTTAACTCCCCTCTGCACACCTGGCATCTGCTGCAAGTGTAGCAGGGCAGGATTAATTGGGTCCACAAGTCCTCTTTAACTTTCTCTTTGCCATTATGGATCCTAGATGCCTCATTGCAAAGAATGTTTTTTTAAATTATTTTATTCCACACCACTCTTATGTTTATGCCCCAGTATTATTACATTGATATCAATGGAATCTCTCAATGTGAATGAAGATGGCAGAAATGTGTCTGAGATGAACAAAAGCTTTACTTTGGGGGGTGTTTAGTAAAAATAGATTTTATGTTTTAAGGAAATTCTAATTTAACTAGACAGGAACTTGAGTTGGTCATTGGTTCAAATTAAGGTCTGATTTTCTGAGGGCATATCTACACTGGGCTGCTCCATCAGCACCACATCAATGGCTGCACAAAGATATTGCTACACCAACGAACTCAACAAATGTTTTTCCACTGACTTCAAAGGAACAGAATTGAACCCAAAGCATGCATTTTATTATGTGAAAAATAGGTACTTATGAATTCTGGTAGCCCTTGTACACACACACTTACATTATGTGGTCCACATTTTCAGCTGGTACAAATTGACATAGCTTTAATGAAGTAAGAGCCACACTGCTTCCCACTTGCAAGAATCTAGCCCAAATTTGTGAGCACAGGTGTCAAATATGTATGCCCTCTTTGCATCTACACATTTTGCTGGCAAACAAAAACAGATGTACATCACAGAAAAATTAACTGTGTGTACTAAAAGACCAAGGGAAAATAATAAATAACTTTTTACATTTTCAATATTTTTAAAATGGGAGTCAACTATGTGCTTTTGTTTTTTGAGATAGAATGAACAGAACATAAAGCAGGGGAATCAGGACGTCAGTTTAGTGGCCTTAGGCAAGACACTTAACATATTGGTGTCTCAGTTTGCTTGTCTGTTAAATATTAATAATGACCCTACTTTGTTAAATGCTTTGAGATCTACAGAGTCATAGCACTTTGTAAGTGTTAAGTATTGATGTTAACAATGAAGCACATTCTTAAGCATATTAGTTCTAAAAGCAGACGATTCAATTGTAAAGAAGTCTAGGATCTAGTCCCCACTTTGCAACAGATTTATTTGGCTTGGGTTCCATCTCCTGGTCTCTCTGTGCCTCAATTTACTCAGATGTAAAATGTGAATAACACTTAAGTCACAGGATTGTTTTATGATAAAGCGAGATGCTGTCTGTAAATAAGTAGTTTCATTATATGCTTTGAGAAGAAAGACTAAACCACCTTCTGCAGCAGGACGGAACTTTTCATGGCTCCCAAGTAACTCCTTTACTAGTGACAAGGAAACCCTTTTGTAGGTTGGAGAGTCAGTACTGTGTCATAAATTCCAGACTTCAAAATCAATCACTATAAGAATGATGCCTGATTAAAAGCATTGGAGGGAGCAATTCTCTCTTTGTTAGAATCAACACAATTACAAAGTTTCATTTATCAGTAATTAATACACATTCTCATCCACTAGACTATTACTATAAGAAGGTTGTTGTCTTAATTAAACCAGCTAAGGTGCCCGTGACATTTTGGCCTGTGGAAAGGAGAGAAATATAAAGCCCACGAAAATGATTGTCAGAAAAGAGAAGCAGGGACTTGGAACAGTCAGTTCAACTAATAAGGAAGGATAAGGAACTGAATAAAGCAAAGCATTGTGTGGATTTGGGAACTTTTTTCACGTTTACATAAAATTTATACATTACTAGAGAGTGTATATACAGGATGTACCAAATACATATATGAACTCTTACAGTGAGATGGTGAACATATAGGAGACTTACCCTTGAATTTACCACTTCCAAGGAGATATTCTGAGGCATTGCACTTGGTACTAAAAGGAGGAAAATATGGAAAAATTGTAATTAATAGCAGAGTCATAAATGGCTGTGTCAAATCTCTCTCTTTTTGGAAAGAAGTGAATATGGCTTTTCCACACACTTTATAATTTGATCATAAATGTGTAGTTAATTCAGGTGGCACTTCAGAAGTCTCCTAGAGAGACAAAAATAAATGCATCTATTCATTTCTTTTCATTTTTGATAGACCTATTAGTGAGCCCCTTATTAAACAGTTAGTCAGTAGATTTCCTGCAGTGATAACGAGTAGATGATTTCAGTTACTTGTTTATTTCAGTTGAAGTTTATAACAAGATCTTTCAGGTAATTGCTATGCTGAACACCAGGCTATTAAAATACATGCATTGCAGAATTCACACAGTATGAAGATACATCAGTATATGCTATCCTAATTGGTAACAGTTCTGAAGATCCCCCATAAAATTAAAAAAAAAATCAAAACTTTTTCTGATATTACTAAAATATTCTTTTAAAATATGCCTTCCTGCTTTAAGTAATGTATGTAACTGTGGAGACACCGTTTATTAATTTCACAATTAATTTTATTATATCCACTACTGTAAATGTACTTTAATTCTTAAATGTGACTAACACTTATTTAGCACCTCATCTTACAAGCTGCTGAGCACCCTCTTTTTATCTGCTGATGCCCTTGACTCCAGACCCCAAGGCCTGGTCTACACTGTGTGGCTCTGTCAATCCAAGGTATTACATAACATAACTGACCTTGATGTATCTTGCATTGAGCAGCTCCACTGTCTACACTATGCTATGTTGACTGGAGGTGCTCTCCCATCGACAAAGCTTACACTTCTCGTTCCAGTGGCGTACCGGACTCGATGGGTGAAGCACTCAGCAATCAATTGAGTGAGTCTTCACCAGACCTGATCAGTCGATGATGCTGCATTGATACCAGCGGCACCGACGAAGTAGCACATTGTAGATATACCCCCAGAGAATCAGACCTTAATTTGAACCAATGACCAACTCAAGTTCCTATCTAGTTAAAATTAGAATTTCCTTAAAATAAAAAATCCATTTTTACTAAACACCCTTTTTGGCTCTTCTAGAACTCATTTCTCCCATCTTCATTCACATTCCATTGATATTAATGTAATAATATTGGGGCATCAACTTAAGAGAGGTCCTTCTTAGCTAACTATTTACAGAACTGACAGTTGTCTCCCTAGTGCCTGTGCATTTCTGCAGATTTATGTTACAGATCTGGCTGTGGGAGATTGTTTTCATATATATTTTCTCCTAGCACACAGTCAATGTTCAACGAATAGTTTAACAAATGCTATCTTTAAGCATCAGTTCTTGGTTTGTGGTGGCTTTGCACCTTTTGTTGCTTGCTCTCACACACGGATCTTGACCAGGTAATTGCTCTGGGTCACATGCTAAGCTGGGCTCCCTTGAATGTGAACGTGTCTACTGATGGGGCCCTATCAAATTCATAATCCATTCTGGTCCTTTTCACAGCCATAGGATTTTAAAATTAGTCAATTTAACATTTTCAGATGTTTGCATCTGAAATTCAAGGTGTTGTAACCGTGCGGGTGCCCACCCAAAAGCGGGCCATGGGGGTGGTTGCAAAGTTGTTGTAGGGGTGGGTCACGGAATTGCCTGAGGAGGCTCCTTGAGGCAGAGGTGGGTCCAATATATTCTATGCTTTAGGAATGCTCCAGCTGGGACTCCAGGCTGCTAGTCCTGGCCAATGGCGAATTAATGCACAGGCCCACAGAGTCCATGCCTAGGGGCCTGTCAGAAAAATGGGTACCCCGAGCCCCAGTTGAAACCATGGGGGTCGAAGCCTTAAGCCTGGGTACCTCAAGCCCCATTAGGAGCCCTGAACCTAGCACCTCCCTGTCCTGGCAGGAGCCATGGGGACAGAAGCTGACCCTGGCAGCAGTCGTGGGGTGAAAGCCCCAAGTTTGGGTGCCTTGCACCCTGGCAGGAGCCATGGGAGGAGAAGCCTGCCTTGGTAGGAGCTATAGGAGCCAAAGCCCTGAGCCCAGGAGCCCAGAGTCATGGCAGAAGCTGTGGAGTGGAAGCCTCAAGCCCTGGCACAGGCCAATGGGGCAGAAGCCCCTAGTCTAATTCAGGGACAGGCTGGGAAGGGACAGGACTTGCTCTTCCCCTGCACCGCCACTCTCGGATGGAGATAAGGCTCATCTCCAGGTACCTCCACCGGCTGCAGGAAGTTCTGGGGCTGCTGCCCAACCCCAGAGCTTCTCGCAGTAGGAGGAGGTACCTGGAGATGAGCCTTATCTCCATCCGAGAGTGGCGGTGCAGGGGAAGAGGAAGTCCTGACCCTCCCCAGCCCAGCCAGGAGTCTGGTTTGAGGTCTGGAAAACCTGCCTTCCAGTGAGAGTTTAAAGAAGCTCAGTTTATTTAGCTTTAAAAACAAGAAAATTAAGAGGTGACTTGATTGTGGTCTATAAGGATCTGAATAAGGAGAAGATTTCTGATAGTAGAGAGATCTTTAATCTAGCAAAGACAAGATCCAATGTCTGGAAACCATTCACACTGGAAATAAGACATGGGTTTTTTTGCAGTGAGGGTAGAGGTGCTGGAACAATTTGGATGGTTGGGATGCTGAGAGCCATTGATCCACGCTGTAAATCCTGCAGATGATGGAAGTGTACTCTCCATAGGCAATTAATCTCTGCTGTGTCATTAAACTAAGCAAGTACACAAGCACGAAAAGCTCCAGAAAAACTCTTCCCATATTAAAAACAAATGCTGCCAAGAGCAATTATACCTTAGATCATTAAACATTGTTTCTTTGCCTTATTCTTGTGCATCACCACATTTTTCAAAACACAATACGTGACATTTATTTTCTGATGTGACCAATTAAAAACAAACTAACATAATTTTGGATTCTATGTAGCGTCAGGGCAAGGGTTGGTAGCAGGAGTCATGACTGGGAGTCACTTTGAATATGAATCTTCTTATTGTTCAATAAAAAGCATGGATAAGGAGGATGGGATCGGTATGCCCGTAGCTTAACCACTGTAAGCCGTTTTCTTGTAATCTATTTTTAACTAACTTCCAAATGCAGGTCTAAATTCAGACCTCATTTCCAGCTATGCAATCACATTCAGAAGTTTAAGATAATGGATTGCGCCACTATAGTGGAGGCAGAATGTTACCGGAATAATCTTCCTTACTAGCATTTACTTACTAGCATACATGCATTACTATGCATGAGCCAGAATGAACACATTTTTACTTTCAAATCCCAGATTAGATCTGCAAATCTGGAGGTTATAAAACAATCACTTCTCACCTGTAAACTGAGCAGATCTGACATGGAATCTTTGAGAGACAATAAACTAGTAACCTAGTAACTCCTACTGAGTGACTCTTCAGAATTGAACAGGAGCTCATATTCTTCTTTTGTAGTGCAGACAACACATCCTAATAGACAGATTGTGCTGTGTGCCACATGTATTGCTGTTATTCATTATCGGTATTTTTAAGTGCTGACATTGTGTTCAGGGCTGTGCAAAACAGAAATAAAACCAGGCCCTGTCCAGAAGAATTTATAACCTAAAACACAGACAGAGATCAGAGGACACACTAGGAAATCAAGAGAATGGAATAATTCCCCCTCTTTTCAGGGAACAGACTGGAAAACAATAAGAAGTGGTACTTTCCAAAGTTCTCTAGATATCCCAAATTCCACCTACTTGTGATAAAATTAAAAACACACCACTTTTCTGCTGAATAGCATTCACTGCATGGGGAAAATCCTACTCCTTGTGTCAGCTATTGCAGTGTGTAACCTCATGATGTCGCTGCTCAAAGGATCTGACGATGCACTCAATTTTGATGAGATTTATAGTAAGTGCCTTTTGCACAATATGGAGCCTGTTCTGCAGGAGCTTCCTCAGCGCCACATATTGGACAGATTGGACTAGGAAGGAGACAGGCTGGGGGACAAGGTCAGAGAAGCTGCCACGATTGGTTTTAAGTATTTGGCAAGTGCTCAAGTGATATCATGATGGGGCCATATATCAATTTAGATTATGTTAGATAAATTAGACTAAGCATTACTGACCTTAGAGATTACATAGGAAGCGGAAGTGAGAAGAATGATTCAGTGCTTAAGGCATTAGCCTAGGACTTGGGATACCCAAGTTCAAATCACAGCCTTGCCACAGAATTTCTATGCGACGGAGGGGAAACCATTTAGTTTCTCTGTGCCTCAGTTTCCCATCTGTAAAATGGGATAAGAGCACTTCCTTAACTCACCACAAGATACTTAGATACTAAAGTAAAAGGGAGTCTATATAAATACCAAAGAAAGATCAGATAATATTCTTTAGTTGGAGCTAACTATACCTATGTGGTCTGGCCTATCAGCAGAACCTCAATGGGTCTAAAGCATGACACCTCTCACAGAATGTTTGCATAGGACAAATCTGCACTTGTGAGTTAGAACCACTCAGATTCCTGTAATTTTCTGCATTAAATACTTGAACAGCCTGTATTTCCCCTGCCACTGTTACTGCCCCTACATGAGCAAGCAAACACATGAACAGCTCAAGTTATGGAATAAGCTGTTGATGTCTGAATAATTTTATGTGCTCAGTCTCCTGACTTTGTCAGTTTGAGCTGCACTCCTTAACTTTAAAAAAAGATGTATTCATATTATCATGATGGATGTTAATTATTTTTTAATCAAATATTCAAAAAGAATTAAATAAGACTGTCTGCCAATTTCTGGTATTAAAGACATTTGATACATTTGTAGGCATTTGATAAATTCATAGGCATGATAACTCAAAGTGTTTCTGGAACAGCAAACAGCCTGGCCAAATCTTAACTGAGCTGTATATTAAACAGAAAACTAAACATGAAAGATTTAGCGTTTTCCTTGATCTAGTAAATTCTATAAATCTGTGGTTCCTGGAATTGAAGAATCCATAGCAAATCCCTGTGATTAGAGTATATTTGTTAGACTATAGTTTAGATTCCAGAACTTCATGGATAATTCCTTCCTACAGACATGCAAGGAAATAGTAGGGCAGGCATCTTCATGCCACCATGTACTGTATCATATAGTGTGAAATGCCATAGAGTTTAAGGACAGAAGGGACCATCAGATCATCTAGTCTGACCTACCGTGTATTACAGGAATTCAACAAAACCCAGCACTCTCACACTAAACCCAACAATCAAAATCAGAGCAAAGTATTAAAGCCCACACAGCAAAGAACACACAGAAAAAACACCAAGTAGACACAGGAAGTGACAACCTAAAGAAGCTATGATACAAAAGTATTCACAGCAGCAAAGAAATTCAGGTAGAATGACAACATCAGGGTTTCTTCATCATTTTAATTTTTCGTCCTGTTTAAATTAAACTCTTGGAAGACTGAAAAGGAAATCTGTTTCCTTAACAGAATTCCCTCTCTCCTTTCTCAGCTGTACACCTACACGTTTGTTGTTGTAAGTTTCATTATAAATGATGAGCTACCAGCACTGCAGCATCTTTGCAAAGAGATATGGGGAAAAATTGTTGGTCATTAAGTTTAAGAGAGTAAGGTTGGTCTTGTGATTAAGACACTGGACCTGGATTTTGGAGACCTGTGCTTAATTCTTGGCTCTACAGAGCCTTCCTACTTACCTTCTCTCTGTCTCAGCTCTCCCTCTGTGAAACTGAGATAATAATTCTTCCTTTTTCCCACTCTTTGTCTGGTCTATTCAGATTATAAACTCTTTGGAGTGGAAATGTCTATTATTTTTTATTTGCATAGTCCGTATAACAATAGGGCCCTAATCTTGGTTGGAGTCCCTAGGTGCTACTGAAATAAGATAATTCTAATACGTTTTGGTTCTACATTTTTTAACTGTATCACTTTCAGCTTCACACTCTTTAGTTCCCTTCCCTGCTTCACCATGCATAGTGTTTTTGTGGGAGCTAAGATGCCTATATGTTATTATACATAAAAAGCCAGATTCCTGGCCCCTATGCCAACCACTTTCTACTCTGGAAGTGCAAAACAACTGAAAAGCTGTCTTAAATAGGCATCCAGGAATTCAAGCATGTACTTCTTGGTGAGGATGGTGTTATCATGAGGGCTTCAGCTTTCTTGACCATGGGATGGTGTTCCAGGAAGAAAGACTGCCAAGCAGAAAGAAGGTCCACCTATTGAGGAAGGGGAAGAGCATATTTGGATACAGACCAGCTAACCTAGTGAGGAGGTCTTTAAATTAAGTTCAAAGAGAGTAGGTGACCAAAGCCCACAGGAAAGTGAAAAAGATGCGGGAAAAGGGCTGGAAGTTGGGGGGAGCATGGGCTGTTACAGCAGGGGTAGGGGAATGACAGGACAAAACTGGGGGGAGAAATCAAATCACTATCTTAGATGTTTGTATATGAATGCAAGAAGTATGGTGAAAAGCAGAAAGAACTTGAGATGCTAGTTAATAAACACAACTATGACATAGATGGCATCACAGAGACTTGGTGGGATAATGCATGACTAGAATAGAAGCTTGTTCAGGAGGCATAAGCAGGGAAAAAATGGAGGGGTGTTGCCTTATATATATTAAAAATGTATACACAGACTGAGGTTAAGATGGAAATAGGAGACAGACTTGTTGGAAGTCTTTAGGTAAGGATAAAAGGAGTAAAAAACAAGGGTCATGTCATGGTAAGGGTCTTCTACAGACCAACAAACCAGGAAGAAGAAGGGGATGAGGCTTTTCTTAAACAACTAACAGAATCATCGAAAGCACAGGACTTGTTGGTGATGGGGCACTTCGACTACCCAGATATCTGCTGGGAAAATAACACAGCACGGCACAGACTATCCAATGAGTTCTTGGAATGTATTGTTGACAGTTTTTTATTTCAGCAGGTGAAGAAACTGTTCTAGATTTGATTTGACAAACAGAAAGGAATTGGTTGAGAATTCGAAAGTGGAAAGCAGCATGGGTGAAAGTGATCACGAAATGATAGAGTTCATGATTCTTAGGAATGGTATGAGGGAGAACAGCAAAATAAAGACAATGGATTTCAAGAAGGCAGACTTTAACAAACTCAGGGAGCTGGTAGGTTAAATCCCATGTGAAGCAAGTCTAAGAGGAAAAATGATTGAAGACAGTTGTCAGTTTTTCAAAGAGACATTATTAAGGGTACAAGAGCAAAATATCCCATTGCATAAGAAAGATAGGAGGTATAGTAAGAGATCACCATGGCTTAACCAGGACACCTTAAGTGATCTAAAAGTCAAAAAGGAGTCCTACAAAAAGTGGAAAGTAGGTCAAATTACAAAGGATGAATATAAACAAATAACACAAGTATGCAGGGACAAAATTAGAAAGGCCAAGGCACAAAATAAGATTAAGTTAGCTAAGGACATAAAGGGTAAAATGAAACATTCAACAAATACTTTAGAAGCAAGAGGAACATCAAGGACAGTGTAGGCCCATTACTCAATGAGGGGAGGAAAACAATAACAGAAAATGCGGAAATGGCAGCCGTGCCAAATGACTTCTTTGTTTCGGTTTTCACCTAGAGGCTTGGTGGCAATTGGACGTCCAACATAGTGAATGCCAGCGAAAATGAAGTAAGATCAGAAGCTAAAATAGGGAAAGAACAAGTTAAAAATTACTTAGACAAGTTAGATGTCTTCAAGTCACCAGGGCCTGATGAAATGCATCCTAGAATACTCAAGGAGCTGACTGAGGAGATATCTGAGCCATTAGCGATTATCTTTGAAAAGTCCTCGAAGACAGGAAAGGTTCCAAAAGACTGGAAAATGGCAAATGGAAAAGGCCCATCTACAAAAAGGGAAATAAGGACAATGTGGGGAATTATAGACCAGCCAGTTTAACTTCTGTATCTGGAAAGATAATGGAGCAAATAATGAAGCAATCAATTTACAAACATCTAGAAGATAGTAAGGTAATAAGTAACAGTCAGTATGGATTTATCAAGAACAAATCATGTCAAACCAACCTCATAGCTTTCTTTGACAGGGTAACAAGCCTTATGGATAGGGAGAGGCAATAGATGTAGTATATCTTGACTTTAGCAAGGCTTTTGATACCATCCTGCATTGTAGGGACTTATTCCTGGGCTTGGCCAGAACGACGCCATGTGTAGTAGAGGACACATTCTCCTGCTCAGGGATAACGTCGGTCACCCAGGAAGGAACAAAAAACAATAGAGTCTTGTGACTCAGCTAAAATCATAGCCTTAAAAGCTTGCCAAAAAGTTTGCCTGTTTACAACAAAAAAAGTGTTATGTCTGCAAATATGGGCAGTATGTTTTTATTATAAAATAAAACAAGTAAATAAAAAAGCAACAAAGCTCAAAAAAGCGGCTCCTCAGCTCACGCTTTGGCATTAACCTCGCTTCATCTTTATTGAGTCGCAACACTGCATGACCTTCTCTTAAACAAACTCGGGAAATACAATGTAGATGGAGCTACTATAAGTTGGGTGCAAAATTGGTTGGAAAACCATTCCCAGAGAGTAGTCATGAATGGTTCACAGTCATGCTGGAAGGACATAATGAGTGGGGCTCGACAGGGATCAGTTCTGTGTCCGGTTGTGTTCAATATTTTCATCAATGATTTAGATAATGGCATACAGAGTACACTTATTAAGTTTGTGGACGATACCAAGATGGGAGGGGTTGCAAGAGTTTTGAGAATAGGATTATGATTCAGAATGATATGGACAAACTGGAGAATTGGTCAGAAGTAAATAGGATGAAATTCATTAAGGACAAATGCAAAGTACTTCACATAGGAACGAACAATCAGTTGCACATGTACAAAATGGGAAATGACTAGCTAGGAAGAAGTACTGCAGAAAGGGATGAGGGGGTCATAGTAGATAACAATGTACATATGGGTCAACAATGTAATGCTGTTGCCAAAAAAGCAAACATTATTCTGGGATGTATTAGCAGGAGCCTTGTAAGTAAGACATGAGTAGTAATTCTTCCGTTCTACTGCATTCTGATTAGGCCTCAGTTGGAGTGTTGTGTCCAGTTCTGGATACCATATTTCAGGAAAGATTTGGACAAATTGGAGAAAGTCCAGAGAAGAGCAACAAAAATATTAAAGGTCTAGAAAACATGACCTATGAGGCAAGACTGAAAGGACTGGGTTTGTTTAGGCTGGAGATGAGACGACTGAGAGGGGACATGGTAACAGCTTTCAAATACATAAAAGGTTGTTACAAGGAGGAGGGATAAAAATTGTTCTTCTTAATCTCTGAGGACAGGATAACAAGCAATGGGCTTAAACTGCAGCAAGGAAGGTTTAGGTTGGACTTTAGGAAAACTTCCTAACTAAAATGGTGGTTAAACACTGGAATAAATTGCCCAAGAAGGTTGTGGAATCTCCATCACTGGAGAATTTTAAAAGCAGGTTAGACAAACACCTGTCAGGGACTGTCTAGATATTAGTTAGTCCTGCCATGAGTACAGGGGACTAGACTAGATGACCTCTCGAGGTCCCTTCCAGCCCTGTGATTCTATGATCCCCCCCTCTACTTTGGGGGATGTAGTAGAGGGCAGGGCCAGAAAGCCGAGGCTCCAGCCTACCTTTGGCCAGAGGAGTGGTTCCAATGTTACCACAGAGGCTGGTGTAATTTAGTTCATAGGCTGCTCTAAATTATGCCAAAGACTTAAATCTCTCTTAGTGGCCTTAGGATCAGGGAAACAAAAGCTGTCTTAAAGACACCTTCCCCTCCAACCCTAGGTACACCAAGTCCTCAGTGTTGCAAACAGTTGAGCTACAGTTTACACCTCTCTGCAGCACCAAGAAACTTTTCATTTCTCTGTGCTGCAATTACTGTATTCAGTAGGGTAAGTTAAAAGTTGACAGGATCAAAATTTAACTGACCTTGCCAAAGAGTATTGCAATTGTTTTACAAACAGCTCCTGGATTTCAAAATATCTATTAGCTCTGCAAGTCGAGGGGAACATGGCTACAATTCCTAATTCTCTGCTGGGCAGCTCAACATCACCAATAAAACCAAAACCCAGTCCGCTGAATTAGTTTTGATTTACACCACATCATCTATGTCTACTGCATACCTGCTCCTTTCCAGTAAGCTGAAACTGCAACTGACAACAAGCTTGCTCTGGAGGAAAATACTTTTCCAGCTTTCAGTCACCTGCTGGCCCCCAAGAATGGAAACCACTTGGGGGGACAGCATGAAGCATATGTACACATTTGCATCATGTACACATCTGCAAAACAAAGCAACACTGGTACCAGTAGATTTCATTTCAGGCTAGCACCACACTTCCTACCCTTGCTTAATAGCGGAGATGATAAATGCGTCTTGGGATGCCATACGCTATTCTCCATTCTGCTGCTTTCTGGAATAGTGTCGTGAAAGCCTTCTCTTCTGTGACATTTTGTGCTCCCAGAGAGGTGAAATCTTCTAACACACTTTCAGAGGATAATTTTCAGACTCATGAATAACAGTCTCTCCCTTTGTCACTTATGATGACATTTAAAACCAAAATGGAGAACAGAGACACAGTGTGAATTATATCTACATAAATTATGGAAAAATATTCATTTTCACTTGTTTTCCTTTTGTTTTTATAATTATACGTGTGAAGTAATTTCTTCTGCCAAGATCCAATCTGTATTACAAGTGATGACTGAATTAGATGGATAGGCATAAGTAGTCCTTGAAAAAAATATTGAAGAGGTGTCAAACGTAAAATAATTGAAAGTTGAAGTGCCAAATGAGGTGTGGGTTTCCCAGCTGAATCTTAGAAAGGATACTACAATGGTGATCTGAAACACAACAACTTACAATAATATTATCATAGTATTTTGTACCATTTCTGTTGGAGAGCAAATATTAGTTTTTAATAAAGGAAATATTTGTAAATACAACAGAACTCTTGGCCAGGAATTCATCCTTATCCATTTCAATCTTTTCCTCCATCATGGGCACTACCTAGATTAGGAAAAGGAAGTGTTTTTAGCAAGTCTGTTACCTAATACATTTATAAATACTATTGTCTTTGTGTCCACTGGCTGCAAAGTGGTATTTAAAAATGTCTTAATTAAGCATTTGTGAACATGTTTGCTAAACACTTCTGTTTTCCTAGGCTTTGTCTCCACTGCTGAAAAGATGTATTTTTATCTAGGTAGCCATGTCTCTGTAAAATTGTAGCATGAACAAGGACAGGTAAATTATGATCTCAATGGAGCTAGGAGCTAGGAGCTTGTCTCCACGAGGATTTTACAGCAAAATAGTTATTTTAGTGTAAACCTCCCCCCCACATCACCACTATTTTTGCAGTGAAGACATAGACCTGGTAAAGACAACATTATTATGAGCTTAAATCAAACAGTGATCAAAGTACATGATAGGATCAGAGACTGCAGTTTGAATACCTACATTCATAAGCATACAGAAAAAAACTAGGCTTTACCAATGGTAATCAGATTATATGGGATTACAAAAATCCACACCTAAATAGTTTAGTTTGCACCTTATGGAATACCCCATTTTTTTAAACTCAGACCCACGCATAGGTGCCCTTGGATGCAAATGCAAATCTTTTAACTTTAAGAGCTGTCTGGGTTTTTTTGGGTCAGATGGTGTAGGTTTGTATTGAAGACATTGGAGCCATGTGGTATTCATACCGACTGAGAAACTGGCCCTCCTTTCTTAAATTCTGAGCTTCCTTTGTTTTATCTCCCCCTCTCCCAACACCACCAATATCAGTTAGTCCCTTCTTTTTCTGGGTTCTGTTTTCCTCTAAAAGTTGTAACAAATTTCTAGCAGTGAAAAAAAATCTACCCAGAGAAGTCATCAAGGTATCATCAGCAGGACACAGATCCTATTTTGTACACACAGCTATTGGGCTACTTCTCCTCTGGTTGACACTGATTTTACACCACTGTAACCAAACTGATCAACAGTTACAAGTGTGGGAATCAAGCTCACTGACTTCAACCGGAATCATTGCAGCACTTACACGTGAATATCAGGCATTAGACGTTTCCAAGCTCAAAATAAAAATCAGTTTAACACCCCAAGAATTCAGAGACACAAAGCATAGTGCAAGGCAAGGGAAGAGTGACTATCCAATCACAGTGACAGAGGAGAAAGTAAAACAGACATTTTCTATTCTAGTATCCCAGATCTGAGGAATATCTAGAAAAGTCTTTCTTCAGATTATCAGACATAATCAAATACTTTCCATTAAAAAGTGATGAGGCTAAACCATGTATAACTTCAGGAAATGGAAAGAGCATCGTGCTATGTAACAATCTTCCACCAAATAGGCAAAATGAACAGGACAAGTGATCATGAGGGATATGACCCCAAACACCCCGTCAAACAACATCATGGGCAGACACTGGATCTATGGTTTCTGCCTCTGAAAAAGTCCTGAAGATTTTTATTTTATTTTATTTTCCATTTTGGTTGTCAACCCTCATTTAGTTTGTTATGCCATTATTGACTTGAACTGAATATATGTCAGAGGACCTTGTGAACGTGTCCTGGTTCCAGGATAAAACTTCACACATAGTAATCTATGATGGTAATCCACAAAGTGCACATTTTCTTTTTACGTTGTCCCTCATGGCATCTGTATTTCTAACTTACCATCAGAAAGTGTCATGACTGTAAGATCTTCAGTGGATACCCCAGGTCCATAGCGGTTATAAGCCAGGAATCGTAAGGTGTATTCTGTGAATTTTTTCAGCCCCTCCAGTTTGTATGATAGTCCATCAACCTCTATATTCTGGGCACATAAAAGTGATAATCATTACTAAGTGGAAATGTTAAGGAAAGTATGACAATAATGCTGGAGGATGATGGATTAGACACTAAGGCTTTTCTATCTCTAAGAGGTAAAGCTAAATCCTTTTTCAAATTGCTGTAAAAGTTAATTTGGAACATCACATTGTTTGTTACAGTTAAGTTCTCAGACATTAAACTTCTTGATATTAAACTGCTACATTTCAAGATACAGCTGAATTTGGTGCTTAGACATTTCGTTTAGTTGTTATTTAAAACACAGTAGAAAGTTTCCTTTCTTAAATTAATCACCTCTACTCTCATAAGAAAGTAATAGCGAAAGGAAGAAGTGAAGAGAAAGGGGGAAAAAAGGACTAGGTGTCAGGGGAATTCTAGGAAAAAAAGCAGAGTGAAATAAAGGATGATAATGCAGAGAGAAGATCTGGGGGGGGGAGTGAAGAGGCCAGATAAATTTGCCCTAGGATTTATGATGCCTATGACTGTTACAGGCTACTAATAAATTAATCTGGCTCAGTTTGGAGAAAGAGGGAGTCTCTAGTTTACTAACCTGTCCTCCTCTAACTCTCTATTTAAAAAGAAAAGTCACATTTTATCCACTAGCGTATCTCAATGAATTCTACAGGATCCCTCTGCCACCTTAACTTTTCATCAGCTACTGATATACTACGTTAACAGACTGAACTGTTTAAACTGTTTGTTTGCTCAAATGTAGGATCCTTGGAGCTGAGACTATGGTCTTATAGGTTTCCACATAAAAACACACCATCACTGCAGAATACCAATAATAATGATGTGTTTATTTATATCTCTCAATGGTGAGAAATACAGATAATGCCTAGTTTGAGTTTATATATTTTACACTCCTGTGTTAGAGATGGTAGTATGAAATTTACATTTGTATCAGTATTAAGGCCTGTGTATAGAAATTTCGGCCTGCTTGCTTGCTTGAAAGCTGAGGTTTTTGGGATGCATATATAAACAAAGAACAGAAAAAAAGACACTGTGTGTTACTTTGGTCTACCCACAACCAGATGGGTTTTCTTTATTACTGTGAGATGATATAAAATATGTTGTCAAAATGTTTTCAGGTGTAGTGGGAGTTTGATATATGAATGCACAAATGAAGGATAGCTCTGATTCCTCTTCAAGACAGACGCCAGAGCAAGATCCAGCAGCTGGTTGGGAGGAACACAGGGGTAAAAGGAGGTGTGAAAAAGAAAAAACTAAAGGGTCATAAGAGTGACCATGGCCAAAATATAACCTTGCTCCCTATTCCTTCTATGGGGTTCAAAAGAGGTGGTAGTGAAGCCCCCAGATTCAAGACTCTTAAAAACAGAATACGACCATAAATTGTAAGCGGTGGTACCAAGGCAGGCACTACAGGTATAATTAAGTCTACCAAAAACAATGAAGGGTAGGAGGAGCTTATGGGTGTACAGAGCTATGGTTAGTGGGAAGGAAGCTCTATGAGCAAATAGAACTTTGGTTAAGGGGAAGGGAGCTCTATGAGCGTATAGAGTTATGGTAGGGGGAAGGAAGCTCTATTGGTGTATAGAGCTATGGTTAACAAGAAGGAAGCTGTACTGGCGTGAGGAGCTGTGGTTTTATGTTTGCTTGTTTAGCCCCAATAAACTGTCGCATTGCCTCCATTTTGGACCCTGGGCTGCTGTTTTCTGTCTGTGAACATGTCTAGGAACTGAGAGAGACAGGACAGGGGAGGCCTAACATCTTGAAATGGACTTGGCCTTGAGGAAAGGAAGAACGAGCCACTGAGGAAATAAATTAGACCATAGCAATCCCCATTTCATTTGTAGAACTTCCCTTAATGTCAGTGATAGATCTGCTCAAATATAACAGGGATTCTGTGTTTCTGAAAATATAAAGGACTCTTAGAAAGGGAGGGTATTTTGCTTCATTTCTAGACTTTAGCATAAAGCTAAGAAAGATAAACTAAGGGCTTGTTTCTCTCCCACTTACACCCATTGTATGCTGGCATGAATTCATATGAGCCTGATGACATTTAAGTCAATTATAAGATTAACATGGATTTCAATAGGCCACCTCATTTACTTCAATGGAGATACTCCTGTCTTGTACCAGTGTAAGTGAAAGAAGAATCAGTTCCTCTATGTTTTAAAGTACATTGTAATAAGCCTGTGTAATATTCAGCTAAAGTGGCATATAAATTCTCACAGTTCAAACCTGTAAGGGGTGCTAAGGACTTGAATGTTTTTTTAAAATTCCCTCTAGTCACTGCATTTCAATGAATATTAACAAGGCCCTTATGCTGAAGAGTAACCATTGAAGCACCAAAATTTCCACTATCAACAGGTTTGAGGCTGCTGAAAAGATAGCCATGGTCCCTGGGGTTGAATACTTCTGCTTCTTGCTGTCTGATTTTGTCACACCTGCCAGAAAAAGCCTGCCCTCACAACTAATGAAAAGAAAAGCATACAACTCCATTAACTTGCTCACCTGTTCTTTTCCAGTAGCAGTTTCTGTGCAGAACAATCGGTAACCTTGGACTGGACCATTTGCATAGGCAGGGGGTTCCCAGGAAAGAAGAATTGAGGTAGGTGAGGTAGATACAGCCCGCAGGTTTTCTACTGGCCCTGGAACTTGCACTGTACAAAGAAAAATTGCCTGAATGAAAGACAGTTCAGTTCCTTAATCATTTTGTTATCCTTTTGAGTGCTCTGGCACATTCTGACCCAATGTGTGTGTCCCCAAAGAAGTTCACTTTTTGTTCTATATAAGACTACGCAGAGCTGAATGCTTTTAACATTGCAGTGAAGTGCCTTTTTCAGTGAGGGAACGTTTAATAGACCTGAATGGTATGGGTGCAGAGTATGATTAATCCATAAAGAAGCTGTGCGAGAGATACAGCATTGAATGAAAATAACCTTCTATGGTGAAGTGGCTTTGTATAATATTGCCCTTCATTTAGCATGTTGTTACAAGAAATAGGAGATATACTTCTGATTAATTCTTAGTAAATGCAAACAGAAGTTGCTCTCCTTTCCCTTCTTTCCCATTCCTTTACCTTTTTTTATTTTTGCTGGGTTTTTTTTTGGTTTTTTTTAAAAATATTCTCCCCTGACACACAACCTAAAATAGTCACACAAAACCCAGCTTTTCAGGGAAATTTGACTTAGCCTTACCATACCTGAGTAACTATTCAAGCTCTGTATAAACTGGCTCAATAGCAATTTGTTTAAAAATTGATTTCTCGCACCACATATTGGCTTGGCCTTCTATTACCAATGCAACAATTGGATTTTAGTATCACTATATTATTTCCTATTTACCTTCTTTGCCTGTGTAACTTCATGTACCTATTTATTTACTTAACCTTAGGTATATTTTATCTGCTTTCCCGTAACAATCTCTTTGGACTGCAAACATATAGTTGCTAAAAATAATCATCATAATAAAAGTAATCTTGCAATGTGCACTGAGGGCCAGACTGGGAACCCTGTACTCATGCTATGATACATACGAGTACTATTGCCTTCTTGGACTCAAAAATTGGCACTCAACATTGCTATTGATTTGATAGGAAGAAATCATGCAGTTTAGTGTGACTGTGCGATATAAGTAAAAAATTTCAAACCTGGGTGCCTAAAGTTAGGCCCTGAAATCCATATTTAGGTACCGAACGAGCTTTGAGGATTGACATTTTTGGCGAAAGTTAATTATATGAATTGGTAAGACAATGTAGCACATTCCCAGTTCTGTTCCATAACAATACTTTTGTGTTTGTGCACTACCTAGCGCTCTGAAGGTGCTACTGGAAACCCACAATAATAAATACTTCTAAAATAAAAGAAACTAAAAAGTATTAAAAAATTCAACCATCTGACAAAATCTTGCAATTATTGGAGTTAGTGCAGTAAGTTCTGAAATACTTTAACCTGGAACAGATTTGTTTTCTAACAAAGGAAAATATGGAACAAAAAATACAGAAATACAGAAAACCGAATTATTTTCCATTTTCAGTGTGGAACTACGTCTTCATAAAATTTGAGGTAGGAGGTATGAACCAACCCAAAATGAAATTGCATGTGTTTCCTTCACAAATTTCATAGAAAAGCCCCCCAGAGTTGCACAGGTCCAGCTCTACTAACATGTATTTCACTCTGACTCCTGATTGTCACACATTATCAATGTTATGCATCCACTGTTGTCTTGAACTAGTTACCAAATAACAAAAGTATTATATTTAGGAAACTTCCTTACCACTAATAGTCATTCCATACGCAATCATACCCCACATCAGGCAATGAGAATGAACCATTATGCTGACTAGTACTTCCAAGTCAGCCTCTACAGTTCATCTGTCGTTTCAGCTGGAACCCAAGGAAGAGTAAACAACGAAGAAAACTGGCAGAAAAGTCACAGGACAAGTGAAAACCCAGTTCTGAAAATGATCTAAACTCAGAAGACTGGTGTGAGCAACAGTGTCTAAAATATTTGAGTTGCTGTTGCATGTCAATATCTTTCCCTTGCCTGAATATAAAATGGTCAAGCCATATTTTACATACAGAAAATGCCGTCACGCAAAACAAACTTGCTAGTTATTGTGCAGTTGGCAGATAACAGCATTACAATTCCTATAAGAGGCTTTTCACGCAGTCAAATAACTGCATGTTACGAGAGAGTTTTACACTAACAGCTTTTGTCTGTGAAACTAACAGTTTCATGGTAAGTGACAGGGAAAGAACGTGACACTTTCTTCTGCTAATACCTATTTATTCAATTGTATGTTAAATGAAAACTGGAGTATATCTAGAAGACTGCCTCCAGCTCCGGGATAAAAACCATGATTGACAACTTCATTTCTCTGGCCCAAACAGAACTCTTTGCAATACACCTTGTTTGAGTGGGAGACAGAACTTTCTCAAGGGCTAGTCTGAGACTGGGGAGTGAATCCCACCCCTCCCACCCCAGAACCAAGGACCATCAAAAACCTCATTACTTTCCACTCCAAGTGAAAGGGGCATTTCTTTGACCGCTAACACATACATAGCAACATGTGTATTAAAAAACCCAACACCAAACAACCCACTGTTCTGCACACATTATACCCCCTGGGGCAAGGAGGAAAGAACAAACGGCACATGACAGATGTCTGTAATACAGCGGAATGTACTACTGGAAGGCACCCGAATACTACGGACTCTACCACAGTATGAGAACCAGTATCAAATTTAGTAGAAAGCTAAAAATCAGTGAAAGGCTGCCACTTATATAGTTTTAAATGGCATTTAATATTAACACTCAGATATGGAATTTATACATTTAAATAGTTTTCTCCTCTAGAGTTCCACTTCGTTATATTTCAGTATGTCAGACAGACACTCTGATGTGCTTAACTTCTCAACACTTTGGCATGTAGAAATTCTTTTGTCTCTGCTGATCCCTGATGACAAAAAATGAAGGGGAAAAGAGCATTTTGTTTTGGTTATTGTTTCCTAAGTTACTTTTTTATTTTTTTGTTTGTTTGTTTGTTAAGGAAGATTTTGGGGCTGTGGCAAGAGCTATTCAAGCAGCACAAACCACATGTCTCCCAGAAAAGTCATTCTCTTTAGCCCTCCATTTCCTGAACAAAAGGAAACAAACCCAAAGATGGGAAAGAGCAAAGATTAAGTGCTTTGTTGGTTTTTTTTCATGGGCTGTGCTTAACCTGTGAAGTCCAAGCAAAACATGTTAAACCTCCTTGTTCCACTGAGAATCCCCACCCCAAATGTGATGCTTTTCAGAAATAAAAACTATAGTAATTAGTCAAAGTATTAATCTCTAGTTTTATATCAATGCAATGCCACTGATTTCAGTGGAGTTACTCCTGATTTACACCATGTAAATGAGAACAGAATCAAGCCTAAAGCTATAACCAAATTCTATATGATTTTCAATACTGGTTTTAGAAATACGGTTCTGTTCAATATCTTCATAAATGATTCGAATAATGACAGACAGTATATGGATGATGACAACCTGGGAGGGGTTGCAAGCTCTTTGGAGGACAGAATTAGAATTCAAAATGGCAAATGACTGTCTAGGAAGGAGTATTGTGGAAAGAGATCTGGGACTTATAATGGATCACCAACTACTGGGCCTCGACTTACCCTGCTTTGCTGTGTGAACCACCCACTCCTGAGGTGGCCCACACCCAGCCTCCTGCATGTAATCAGTCCCTCACCTAGTGAAGGAGCGCTCTGGCCAGCCACTCATGGGATAGACCCTCAGCAAACACTCCTGGTCCCAGAAGCAACCCTGGGAACTGCCATCTTGCAGGGTTCAGTGCTGCACACTGCATCCTGCAAGCTCATTTATACTTGTTCATCAATTTAGCAAGAAATTGATATGCACCAGCTCTGCCCCTCTAAGTGAGGTCTCTGCACACACTCAATTCCCATGTACTGTTTTAGATAAAACAAACACATTTATTGACTACAGCAAGATTTTAAGTGATTCCAAGTCAGATTAAAATAAACCAAAAGATTAATAAATGAGTCAAGGAGTTAATCACGATTAACTAAAAGATAATTCACATCTTAACCTAAGATTAACATGCCAGTCTGTATTCAGATTAGCACACAGGCTGTTTGTGATGCCTCTTGCAACCAGGCCCCCTCGCCCCCGTGGATAGTTTCTCAGTCTTTGGTGTTGCTTAGCAGATGGATTCCAGGGGAGAGCCAAGCAACAAAGACACCTCAGCTTTTAACAAGTCTTCCCAACGCCCCCTGGGGTCAAGTGATCGGTCCTGTCCAGCAATGGGCGTGATTTCTTCCACTTGAGCCAAAGTGCTCACAGATGCTTAGGCCAGTCTATTGTTCCTGTATGCATGCCTCTGTGGGGCATGGAAACACAGCTTTGTGTTTGTCTGTATCTGTTCAAACCATGTGAGACACACATTTGGGGGTATGACACAGCAGAGTTTCATATCTGTCCATGTGTATGACATTGCAGGAAACCTGTTACCATAACAATAATGTTTAGCATGCCAGGAGCATTCCAAAAACACCTTACACGGCATACTTTGCATCAGATAATACACAGTTACACTGTAAGGGTGAACATGAATGATACACAAATCACACCATAAGGGTGCACATGAGTACAGCATGTCACACCTCCCCTCTTACAGAACTGCAGGAGAGTTAGCCACTGGCTAATCTGGAGGCAGAACATCGGGATTCTCTTTATATTTGCCATCAAAGCGATGAGGCAG
This sequence comes from Mesoclemmys tuberculata, assembly GCA_007922155.1. Classification (NCBI taxonomy): domain Eukaryota; kingdom Metazoa; phylum Chordata; order Testudines; family Chelidae; genus Mesoclemmys; species Mesoclemmys tuberculata. The sequence continues at coordinate 14,800,818 of ML675629.1, read as the reverse complement.
CCTGCCTCAGTTTACCCAGTCGCTATTCTTAGCACGATCACAGGCTTTTTCTGGAAATCTATGCATAAAACTTCTTACTACAAGGTTCAACATGAGCATTCCAGTCTATATTAAAAATTCAGCATCAATACCAAATTTGTTATCATAGATGGGCACTTACAAGTATGTTCATTGCAAGAATCTACCACGCCCTTTTTTCAGGCAGTCCGATTTTGGGGTTGGTTAGTTTAAGCCTTCTTGCCCTTCAATAGCCTTATGGACCCTTTAATGTGATTAGTCCCAGGCTTTTTTTCCATCCAGTGTTTCCCCTGCTTGGACCCTTGGGATTTTGATGCCTCAGGGTCTGGTGAGAAGAATTTGTGGGGAATCCTGCATGCCAGTTGGCCTGTGTGGATCTGTCCCCCAGTCCTCGGACTATACAGAAAGTCCCTCTCCTTCTTTGGGGTTGCTCGGTGGTCTTCACCCCCAGCACTGCATTCTTTCCCACCCCTTTTCCTAAAGGATTATCATGTATTCTTTCTGGACTGAGAATGTCTGCAGCTTGTGTATATAGCAACCCAGCTTCCAGCGTGTTACCTGCCAGGGGAAATTTCCCCTCCCCCTGCAAGCAAGCTGATTCGAATGCTCACAGACACCTTCTTCTGAGGTGGAAATTGGATCCTCTTGTCTTAAAGAGGCAGAGTTAACTTCCACCAGCACAATGGGGGGAGCATCCTGAAAACCTGGGACATGAGTTTGGGAGCTCTCTGTCGCCTCCTCTTTTATACCTCAGGGGACAACCATGTGTCTTCTCCGTTCCGGAAAGCCAGCCACGCAACTCCCTCTCAATACTTGGGCCTCTGGCTGAACATCTGAGTGCAGAGACCCTAAACCAGCCACTCTGTCCTGGGCATTCCCTCCTACGTGATCAGTGAGGAGACAATCCTGCACCCCCACCAATTTTTCCCTAGCTTGCTTCTTTGGATTCTGCTCTGGGACACAGTCCTCCATGCCCTGCAGACAGAGCCCTGTCCCCTGTCCAGGTGCAACCTGCCAGCAGTTTACCTCAGGGGCTGCTTTCTCGGTGACAGGGGCTATTCCTTTCCCCTCTGGCAGGCAGGAGCCAACTGCAGCCCTCCCCCGACCAGGCAACACACCAGCCTCCTCTACCATAATTCCTGGGGCTTCACCCCGATTTCCTGGGCTCCCAGCATGACCTTCCTGGCTGCTGCAGGTTACCACCTGATTACCCTAGTAAATACATCATACCTGAAAGTTTCCACAAATGGCATCTCATTAAACACAGACAAAGCTTTGCCTGATAACTTTGCTACGAGAGTGTGAACTTTCTGCTCCTCAGGAATCTTGTGCCCAGCACAAAGCCTTTCAAAAGCAGTGAAGTACTCCTCAGTGCAGTCTGTCTCTTTGTAAGCAGGACATAGCTTATCAAAGCTGGGTGTTTTAGGTGTGGAAGAAGATGCTGGGGACATAGGAGAACTTGGGATGCTTCCATGTCTGTCCGTCATCTCCAGTTGGTATTTTCTCTCTCTCTCTCTATTTGTCCTCCATGATTCTCTGGTGTGCTCTTTCTTCAGCTTCTTTGGCTTTCTCTGCTTCAGCAAAAGTTGCTTCCTGCTCCTTTAATTCCAAGGTACGTCTGTGTACAACTTCCTCAGTTTCCCTGGCCTCAGCTGCTTCTTTAAGCTTCATTTCTGCTTGCCACTTTTGGAACCCATGTTCTCTCTTTCTTTCTCTTGGGCTTCTAGCCAGCAATCTCCAATTTTGCAGCTGCCTTACTGCCAGACATCTTTATGTTTCCTTGTGCTTATTTCCCTCTCCTGAACTAGACAGAAAATACCAAAATGTGATCTCCTCCTTCATGTTCTCAGCACTGCACTTAAGGCTCACTTAAAATCACAAATACCAGTGCTCAAAGTGAGAAGCTCATTAAGAGCAACAAGCTATGCATATACTTTGCACCACTGTGACATTCCCCCCTGCAATCCCTGTAGCTGTGTCACCCCAACTAAATATGAATCAACAATGTAACTGTTGCAAAAAAAGCAAGAGGCATTCTGGATTGTATTAGTGGGACCGTTGTAAGCAAGACACGAGAAATAATTCTTCCATTCTACTCAGCACTGGTAAGGCTTCAACTGGAGTATAATATCCGGTTCTGGGCACCACACTTTGGGACTGATGTGAACAAATTAGACAAAGTCCAGAGGAGAGTAACAAAAATGATTAAAGGGCTGGAAAACATAACCTACAAGGACAGATTGAAAATATTGGGTTTGTTTAGTCTGGAGAAGGGAATACCGAGAGGGGCATAACAACAGTCTTCAAGTCTATAAAATGTTGTAATAAAGAAGATAGTGACAAATTGTTCTTCTTAACCACCAATGACAGGACAATGGGGCTTAAATTGCTCAAGGGAGATTTAGGTTGGACATTAGGAAAAACTTCCTAACTGTAAGGGTAGTTAAGCAGTGGAACAAATTACCTAGGTAGGATGTGTAATCTCTGTCATTGGAGGTTTTTAAGAACAAATCAGACAAACACCTGTCAGGGATGGTCTACATAATACTTAATCCTGCCTCAGTGCAAGGGACTGGATTAGATGACCATCGAGGTCCCTTCTAGGCCTACATTTCTTTGATCTATAACACCTGTAGCTGTCTTATTTGCTCCTTAACTGCTGACGGTTCCACTCTCTCTCAATGTGCCTTACTGGAATCAATGGGGCTCCATTTCAGTAAGCTTGTACTTTTTGTCCATTCCTATTCAGTCAAACACTGAAGCACATTGTGGACTTAAGCAGTTGCTTAAAGTTAAGCACATGTGTCTGGGCTTTGTTGATAGGAGCAGACTGCTGAACTGGGATGTGAAAACTTTAACATTAGTTTCAGTGCACGCAGGTTCAAACCTAATAACAATTGCATTTGTAATGACTTCCAGAAGATTGGCCTCTCTAATGAGGTAGTTCAAGACAGAGGAAATACAGGTCAGCATTAGAATGCATAAAGAAGGCAGAAAACCTTCAAAGATGCAGAAGTAGAATATTGACTTTTTTTTTTTAAAGGAAAGGTCAAAATAAATGTTTTTAGATTAGTAGTTAATTTACAAAAAACTGTGTGAGCTTAACTGCAGTAGGTGTGTAGAAGTAGAAGGTCCAGAACCTGTTTTTCAGTGCTCCAGAAGGTGCTGCTGCCTATTTTCGTCATGCATAACTAGATTTAGTCACTCATTCCACTCATTAATGGCTGCACAACACTATATGTGCACATGTGTAGCCAGGCTCCCAAAGCCTCTCCAAGTATAACCCTTCTCATAAACCTTCTCAGTTTCTTTTGCTCTGCATTATCACACAGATCTCTTAACTGCTACCACTTACTGAAACTTTGGTGCATAATGCTTAATTGTTTGTATTGTATCTGTCAAATTCTGTAAGATCTTTTTGTTTTTGATATACACCTCTAGTGTTCCACAATATGAATAACAAACAATAATTCTTTCCCATGCATTCATATCATGACCTGCACTCTTTGTCTCAAACAGTGTTAAGATGGCTATGTCTATTTATTATTATTTATCATTCTGTATTTTGTAACACTTAGAAGCTCAGATCATGTTTATGATTGTTGCTCTTCTTCAGTTATTTGCAACACACTTTAAAACATTTGTCTAGTGATTCATTCTTCCTTATGAGATGCAATGATTAAAATTCTCTTTTTATTACATTTCACTTTGCCTTTAAACAGCTGGTTCCTATGCTGATTCGCAATGAAAACATTTCAAATGTGACACATTTACGAAGCCACTTGCATTTATTGATAATAAGAGTGCATGCTTTGATCGTGTCTTTGATTTTCTCCCTTTTTAATGATATTTCTATAAAATCTGCTTCTGTGCTGTATGGGGAGATGACACTTCAAAAAGCCTGCTGGCAATGTAATTACTAGCATAATGAACCCCCTGCTTCCCTACACTGTATACAGTTTAAAGACATGACAGAGGATTGGCAAGAAATGCAAAAACTGCCTCTGCTGCTGCTCCACGGATGTTCTGCTGGACACAGGTTTTGAAAGTAGCCGTCATTTAAAGATATTTCCACATTTTGTTCTGCTTTGCATCAAGCTATTCTGTATTTACTTACATGGTGTGCAATTATATTCCACAGTCAAATATATTAAATTACTGTTCTTCACATTACTAGCAAACATTATGTGCCAGATCATGCATTGTCAGACCAATAAGCAGCAGGTCTCTTCCACATTCAGGTCTCCCAGTTTATGTGGCGAAAGAAGGCTTTGAGGGGGGAAATTGCCTTTCTTGCACAAGCCCTCTGTCTATGGGGGAAGGGACTAATTAGTATGTGGTTAAGGGTCTTGGAAATAAACAACTTCATCCAAATAACCCTACTGCAGAGAATCTGATTGAAAGAAATAAGTTGGCACTAATTTTTCTGGGGAAAAGGTGAAGGGACTCAGAACCAGCCATGAGCTGGCAAGCATACCAGAAGGTGGGGAAAGGGTCTCCAGAGCCAGTGTGGAGGATCTAGACCTGTGGCCCAAATTTGCAAAGATTTGCAACTGAGATGTTGCTTTGTTCCCCCACACCTTGTGGCATGCACAGGTCTGACACCCTATAAAGTGCATGGGGAGAGTTACCTGCCTAAGAAAAGTTTCAGAGGGGTAGTCTGTATACAGCAAAAACAACAAGAGTCCTGTAGCAATTTAAAGACTAACAAATTTAATTTCTGCAGACATAAGCTTTCGTGGGCTGTATCCCACTTCATCAGATGCAGTGAATGATGAAGTGGGTTACAACCCATGAAAGCTTATGACTGCAGAAATTAAGTTTGTTCATCTTTAAAGTGCTACAGAACTGTTGTTTTTCCTGTCTAAGAATGGAATTCTCAGAAATTTGCAAGCTGAGCAGGGAACCGTCTAAGTAAGCCAGGAGTGAAACACAGAAGGAACAAGAGAGGAGAGATGCTTAGACCTGTGCCTCCCTCAGCTGCAAACCCTCTCCTTAAGTTAGGCACTAAACCAATTTTGCCAATAAGGTCGCCCATACCTAGTTTTCCCATCCCATTATTGAAACAGAGGAAGAGAACACATGCCCCCTGCATAGTGGTTAGGGCACTCACCCGTGTTACTCAGGTTCAAATCACTTTTCTTCCTACTCAGGGCAGGGACTTGAAATTGGGTCTCCCATATCCCATGAGTACCTTGATCGTCAGGCTATTGGGTATTCTAGGTTGCAGCTTTCTAGGTTACAGTTTTCTCAGTCTCGCCTGTTGGAGCTGCTCCACAGGGTATAAATAATTGAATGTTCACTGAGCCGGAGAGTGAGAGAAAGACTGACCATGTCCAAGCAGCTGGGGCACTCACCAGGGATGTGCGATACCTGGGTTCATACCCCTGTTTCAAATCAGGCAGAGCAGGGAGTCAAAGCCACATCTTCTACCTCCTAACCACCAGCAAGGACACAAACACCCTCTTCACAAATATTTTTGTTACATAATTCCAGCCTGTCTTTTATTAAGGTGCTGTAGTGCTCCTCTACCTCTTACAGGCCTGCATCTTGCCCTCCTGATGCAGATTTTCAGGATACATCTACAAAGTAGCTGGGAATTTGCTTCCCAGTGCATGTACACAGGGATGGATTTAGGGACAGGCAACCCAGGCTGGGGTGCCATGCTTGCGGGGGCGCTGGGCTCAGGGTGCTGTTTTGTTGTTAGCAACAAAAGGGAAAACAGAACTGTGATATAATTGAAATTGGACAGTAGGCCTGATAAAATGCAAGGCCTGGCAAAATATAGAAATTAAACAAATTGCATAGGGAACTTACAACAGAGCGACGTTGCATAGGGAACTTGCAACAGAGCAATGACTGAGCTAAACCAGTTGAGCAAGACGGAATTGCAGAAATATGCTCAATCACAGAAATGTGCTCATCTGCAGTGCTACCTACCAGTGCACCTGCAGTGCATCTACCAGAGGTGAGCACCCCAGAACACCGTATTTGCTTAGGCAGACTTCTGCAAGACAGCTAATCCATGTGAAATTGTTCGACCACAGAGTGTTTGGAAAAGTAAATAAATACGCAGAGCAGACAAGGGTTCAATGGATTGCAGCCTGGCTCAAGAGGGGGTGTCTACCCTTGAGTCTATCGAAAGGATACCAACCCTAAGAAGCTTGCGAGCTCCAGATCCCAGCGACCACCTGTCGAGGATGAGGGTTTTGAAGCAAGGATCCAGACCAGAGGCTGAGTCTGGCTGTGAGCATAGCATCCAGATAGTTCGGGAGTCTGTGGATTCAGGGAATCGGGGCGATTTAATTGAGATCTGCAAAACACGTCTCCCATAGGCAATTGCTAAAGTCCTTATAAGGAATAAAGGTTAGTAGGAAAGGAAAATAGTTAGGTTTGTTTAGGTTTAAGGATCAAGCATAAGTTGTGTGTAAGTTAAAGGACTTGTCCCAATGCTCATCTGTTGAGGATAAGGATAAGCAATAGAGAAGCCCCCATAAATAGTATTGATCAGAGTAAGTGTTAATTGTCAAATTGTTTGATTGTAAGAAGTATTGTTAATTGTCTTGTTTGTTTGTGTTATCAGCAATAAAGCTATTCATTGATTCAACCTGGGGTATTCTTTCCCATCGATTTGAGAATTCTCATAAAAGAATCTGGGTGTCTTGCTACCCGTCTAATTTGGCCTTTTCCCTACTAAATTTTAATAGCAGCAAGAGAACATTTAAAGTAAAACATCTCAGGTATTCCGTATATGGATTCATTTTTAAGTAACCTCCAAGAATGTTCTGGACCTTTGTAGAATCTCTTGGAACCTTCCAGACCTTCTGAGAACTACATTTTCCTCAAATCTCCTCAAATGTCATCAGCCATGCCCTCACGAGTACATAAGGGTACATAAGGCTGCTAGTCAGTCAGTGAGATATAAGAACAAACTGAAGTGAAAGCCCAGCTGTGATACTGTGAACCTTGTTTTATTGTGCAATTGTGAAAGTTTCCTTGTATTTTAAGACTTGTAGAGTGTACATAATGACCTAATAAAGGACATATTTACTGAGACACCAGAGAGATCTATCAAACCCCTATCGACACAACAATATAAAAGAAATACTGTTACTTCTTTTGGCATGCTTAACATGTAATGTTTGATGACTTTCTAAGGGTATATCTATATTGCCATGGCTGCAGGAATTTATGCAGTGGGATCGATGGAGCGGGCTGTGGAGACCCACTCAATCGATCCTGGAATTGCTCTATGGTCAACGCCATTAACCCATCCCCCAAAAGGAGTGAAGCTATGTCGACCAGAGGGCATCTCCCATCAACACAATGTTATAGCAACGCAAATAAGTTGATGGGAGACATGTAAGCTATTATGTTGCGTGCGTATCTCCTGTCAATTGCTGGCAGCAGTGTAGACCAGGCCTAAGACTGTGGAACATAGACTTTTGCTCTCCCTAATATTGTCTGTTTTCCCCCATAGGAAATAAAAGATGCTCCCAAAGACGCCCTCAGGAGCTCAGTAGAGGAAGCAAAAAAAGCTTATTTTTTTCAGCAAGGAGAAAATGTGATGGGAAAATATCTGAAACAGAACAACATAGACCAGGCTTTAGGCAATAGCACTCACCACAGTGCAGAAGAAATTGAGGAGAGAAGCATAATGATGGAAATCCTATTACTAAGGAATTAGCAGATTTACTTGAAGACACAGAATGGAAATGTGGGTCGAGAAAACTGACCCTTTGAACTAAAGGACTAGGGTTACCATACTAAGGCTGTCACCTACTGTAACACTAGTTAATACTGGTCCACCCAGTGCTGGTGCACAAAATAATTTCTTGATGTTGGTGCATTTGAGTTATTCTTAAAACTAAAAAGATTCTAAAAGCTTAAAGGAAACAATTTTTTTATTTGCTTATATATGGCATAAATAAGTACAGATTTACAGATGATGGGGTGCAAATTTATCATCGTATATGACAGGGATAAATCATGCTTGCAAATCATGCATCAAAGTCATGAAATGGGCTACAAAGGTAATAAAAATAAAGTATTCAAAAGTTTAATAAATGGAGGGGAGGTGTGCTGAAGACGCTCATCACCTGGGGTGCCATTTGGTCTAGTGCTGGCCCTGAATGTACAGACACATGCTAGCTCTGCTCAAATTATTGAGCTAAAACAGTAGTGATTGCAGTGATATGGGTGGCAGCTTGGTATATCCACTTCAGGGAAGAATTGGTAGGGAAAGTAAACGTGGATGCAAACCTGGACAGCAGTGACCAGGATACGGTTGAATTCAGGATCCTGACAAAAGGAAGAAAGGGGAGTAGCAGAAAAGGATCCTGAACTTCAGAAAAGTAGACTTTGACTGCCTCAAGGAGCTGATGGGCAGGATCCCCTGGGAGGCTAATATGAGGGAGAAAGGCATCCAAGAGAACTGGTTGTATTTTAAAGAAACCTTGTTGAGGGCTCAGGAACACACCGTCCTGATGTGCAGAAAGAATAGCAAATATGTCAGGCAACCAGATTGGCTTAACAAAGACATCTTCAGTGAGTTTAAACACAAAAAGGAAGCTTACAAGAAGTGGAAGCTTGGACACATGACTAAAGAGGAGTATGAAAATATTGCTTGAGCATCCAGGAATGAAATTATGAAGGCCAAAGCGCAACTGGAGTTGCAGCTAGCAAGAGATGTAAAGGGCAACAAGAAGGGTTTCTACAGCTATGTTAGCAACAAGAAGGTCACAGAAAGCATGGGCCCCTTACTGAATGGGGGAGACAGCCTAGTGACAGATGAAGTGGAAAAGGCTGAGGTACTCAATGCTTTTTTAAAGCCATTCCCTTCACAGAAAAGGTCAGTTCCCAGACTATGGCACTGGCAGTACAGTTTCAGAAGGAGGTAAGCAGCCCTCAGTGTTGAAAGAACAGGTTCAGGACTATTTAGAAAAGCTGGACATTCACAACTCTATGGGGCCGGATGCAATGCATCCAAGGCTACTAAGGGAGTTGGCTGATGTGATTACCAAGTCATTGGCCATTGTCCTTAAAAACTCGTGGCAATCGGGAGAGGTCTTGGATGATTGGAAAAAGGAAAATATAGTGCCCATCTTTAAAAAGTGAAGGAGGAAGATCCAGACCAGTCAGTCTCACCTCAGTCCCCATAAAAATCATGGAGCTGCTCCTCAAGGAATCCATTTTGAAGCATTCCACTTCTTCGAGGAGAGGAAGGTAATCAGGAACAGCCGGCATGGATTCAGCAAGGTTAAGTCATGCCTTACCAACCTGATTGCCTTCTATGATGAGATGACTGATTCTGTGGATGTGGGGAAAGCAGAGGATGTGATATACCTTGACTTTAGCAAAGCTTTTGATATGGTCTCCCATAGCATTCTTGCTAGCAAGTTAAATAAGTATGGGTTGGTTGGATGAATGGACTATAAGGTGGATAGAGAGCTGGCTGGATCGTCAGGCTTAACAAGTAATGATCAATGGCTCAATGTCAAGTTGGCAGCCTGTATTAAGCAGTACTTCCTAGGTGTCTGTCCTGGGGCCGGTTTTGTTCAGCTTCTTCATTAACGATCTGATGATGGGGTGGATTGCATGCTCAGCAAGTTCACGGATGACACAGAGCTGAGGGGAGTGGTAGATATGCTGGAGGGGAGGGGTAGGATACACAGTGACCTAGACAAATAGAAGAATTGGGCCAAAAGAAATCTGATGAGGTTCAACAAGGATAAGTGCAGAGTCCTGCACTTAGGAAGGAAGAATCTCATGCACTGCTACAGACTGTGGACCAACAGACTAGGCAACAGTTCTGCACAAATGAACATGTGGGTTACAGTGGACAAGTAGCAGGCTATGGGTCAACAGTGTGCCTTTGTTGCCAAGAAGGTTAATGGGCATATTGGGCTGTATTAGTAGGAGCGTTGCCAGCAGATCGAAAGAAATAATTATTCTCCTCTATTTGGCACTGGTGAGGCCACATTTAGAGTACTGTGTCCACTACAGAAGGGATGTGGAGAAATTGGAGAAAGTCCAGTAGAGGCCAACAAAAATGATTAGGGGGCTGAAGCACATAACTTATAAGGAGAGCCTGAAGGAACTGTACTTATTAAGTCTGCAGAAGAGAAGAGGGAGGGGGCATTTCATAGCAGCCTTCAACTACCTGAAAGGGGGTTCCAGGGAGGATGGAGCTAGGCTATTCTCAGTGGTGGTAGATGATGGAACAAGGAGCAATGGTCTCAAGTTGCAGTGGGGGAGACCTAGGTTGGATATTAGGAAAAAACTTTTTCACTAAGAAGGTGGTGAAGCACTGGAATGGGTTACCTAGAGAGGTGATGGAATCTCCTTTTTAAGGCCCGGCTTGACAAAGCCCTGGCTGGGATGATTTGGTTGGGGTTGGGGTTGGTGCTGCTTTGAGCAGGGGGTTGGACTAGATGACTTCCTGAGGTCCCTTCTAACCCTAATCTTCTATGATTCAGTATGGAGCCAGAGGGTCAGGTGGGATTGTACTCAAGCAGCTATCCTGAGCCATTGCTCATAGTATTTTTTGTGTTCCAGCTTGAGCACAGTTAGTGTGTCAGCTACCGTGCAGACACACTGTGACAACGTGGGAATGTTCTTAATGAATCCTGTGAATGCCTCAGTTTCCCCACTGTATTATTCAAATATTTAGGCATTGGGTTAAGGGTGTGTGATCTTTGTAGTGACCACTAGAGGGGAATATGGCTGCTTTTAGCTACCTGTGCACAGACAATGGCTGGAACCCACCCCCTTGCAAGATGTTGGAGAGGAGGGGTCAGGTGACCTTCTTGCCCAGGAAAACAGGCAAAGCCAATGGGAGGGGGGAGGTGTGGCTGGTTCTGGCTGGCTGGAAGAGTCAGTTTCCTATGTGGAAGCCCAGGAAGCAGAGCATAAGAATGCGGCTCTCAGTCTCCCCCAGATGGTTTCTGCTGTAACTTCTTGTTCATCTGCTAACAAGCTCTGTTCTATGCTCTGCTCCTGAGGACTAATAACCCCTTCTGATTTCCCTGCTGGCTGTGAATTGTTTCTGACTTTGGGGAAGTGTGAGAGCTCCCCAGGCGTCCCATCCTGCGGAATTCACTGGGGGGAACTCATTGTGGGACAGGGGTTCCGCAAGCCCTGACGGCGGAGCCCAGCAGTCGTGGGAGCCCTAGTGGGAGTCCAACCAGTGACTTGCTCACAGTGACTCAGTAAGCCAGCTGCAGAATGGGATGTAAAAATGAGACAGAAGACAAATTTTGCTCGTCATTTACACAGCTGAGACTCCCACTGAAGTGAATGAAATTAGAACTTGGCCTCGGGAGGCTTGACTCCAAGTCACAAAATATAAGAGTTATATACTTAAATATAGTCACAAAATATACCACAAAACACAGAGGAATACACATACGCACACACACACACACACACCAGCACCTATGGTCCCATAGCCTGAGCCAGCTGAGCTGGGCCCAACCTGAGCCCAAACATCTACACTGTAATTTTACAGCCCTGCAGCCTGAGTTCTAGCCAGCTGACATGGTATTTAACTGCTATGTAGATACACCCTCAGAGCATTGACATCACCACAGCTTTTAAACTCAAAGGTTCCTACCCCAGTCTGTGGAGAACTGGGCGGGTCAGATGGGGACAGATTTTCATTTAAGTACCTAACTAAACCAGATTTAAAAAAAAGTACACGCCACCTCCCCTGGTGACACTTAAACTAGATATTCCAATATGTTCAGCACACAGCATGCTGAGCTGTTCTAAAAACTGTGGGATCAGATCTCTGGACTATCTTGCTGCCTCTCCTCGTTGTTTGCAGCTGCTAAATTGCAGTAAGAGACAGCAAAACATATATTAAATGATTTAGTAATATTATTTTTTCTACAGAAACAATTGCTGTAGTTGCCAAAGGGAAGCTACACACTTGCAAATGAAAGAAGAGCTGGGTCTATGTAAGAGTATCTGTGTCCGGAGACAAGCTGTCTGTTCAGAAAGCTGTATGTTGACAGAGTTCAGCAGAATGTTATCCAGAAACAGTTTTGGAATGATTCTGAATAAAGTAACACTGTTGTGCTCTCTCATGGTGACAGACAAGCTCCATTTTATTTTATAGTAATTGCTTAATCGTGAGAGATTATGTCAGACTAATGCTAACTTAAAAACATAGGCATGCTATGCAAGGATTACTAAATCAAAATTATTTTTGATGGACCTGAAGTTGAAGGAGAAAATTGACCATAGTCTTCCTTAAATTGCAAAGGTACTTCACACTGAGAAGACAATTTTTTTATAAGTGAACATCTAGGTTGCAGATCTTATTCAAAAGCTCTGGGCTGCATTCTTTCTTAAGCAGGTTCTTACTACAGAGAATGGGATAGAATGCTATTCTTGATGCTTCAGTGGAAAATTTTTTCCCCTACCACCACATATAGGATTGTCAGGGATCTATACCAGTCTCCTGTACAGCAGTTTGGTCCCGTGTGGCATACCTATTAAGACTGAGGTCCAGAAACTGGAGATTTAACAACTAATTAAATTAGTTACATTACAACTAATGTAATGTCTCAGCTACTATGTTTGATAAATATGTAAAATCACAGTTGCTTGTATGTATTTAAAACACTACTACAGCAGAGATAAGAGTGATTTGTCTCAGCCAAACCAGAAACTGCTATGTTAAGTCCATTAGTGTTTTGACCTCACAGAAGCCCTGGTGGGAGGAGCTCTGAGATCATTCAGAGGAGATTCTCTCTCTCACTCTCGACCTTCCCTGTTCCCCACAAGCTAGACTGATAGAAGCTGTCTGCAGTCCTAGCCCAATTGGCTCAGCTCCCATAGTGAAATCTACCCACCTATACACAGGCACCCTATCCCCAATACATCCCATAGGCACTATGCTGTGAGATCTGCCAGAAAGTAGGGGTGAGATGATCTACACCTTTAGACACGAGCCATGGTCTGGAGCAACCTATCTGAGACCACAGGTGAAATCCTGACCCTACTGAAGTCAAGCCTCACCAGGGCCAGGATTTTACCCACAATGTATTTATGGGTAGAGTCTCACCTTCACTTACTGTTTAAATCTAATTTCTCCCAGAGATTCAGACTCTCAGTTGTGTGTCCATGAGAGAAAGAGCATGCACAAACCTGTGCAGGATCCTGCAGACAGCTAACTTTGTCTTATGGGTTATGGCAAAGGAGGTGGAGCATAACTGGCTCATTTCCCCATCCTGTCCATTCACACAGGACCAGGAACTCCATGGAACCCTTGTGGAAGATATTCCATAGGATTCAACGTGGATATGGACAACATGCCCTGGAAATGGCTTTTCCCTCTTGTGGACAGTTGGATTCAAGATTTTTGGCTGCCCTTTTCTTGTGGAAGTAGATGTGACTATGGGGTCCTGTGTTGTTATAACAATACTCGGGAATACTGATAAACTTAGCATTTTCTAGTGTCCAAAGAATGGGATAAAAAGCATAGATCAAAGGGGAATACACATTTCCACTGAAAAGATAATACCTGACACATATATTATCTTTTCTTAGTAAAATTACATGTCATGTTGAGTGAAAATAACCTGTATTGAGGAGAGGGAAAAATGAACTTAAATCAATAAAAAAAAAAAGCTATTTACTTCAAGCTTATTGGAATTCCCTCTGAAATGACTATAATTGACCATGATACAGTCCATTCAACCGGCAAGAGACAGATTTTCACACTGGGAAGTTCATGTAGACATTGACATCAGCCATAGTTAGAAAGGCCCCATCAAAATGGTGAAAGAGAGAATTATCAATTTGAATTATTACTGCAATGCAGCATCAGAGAACTGGGCAAAAAGGCAAGGGAATAAGGGCTTAGGCCAAGACAGTGATTTCTAACAAGGAGGAGAACCAGATGCATCCATTTTGTTTTCAGCACCTTGTAGGCTAACTCCGATGTAGCCCAAGGAAACCTAGAATAATTGTTCTTGTTGCTACTGTTATAATTATGGATGCTTTTATGATAACGAATGCTGATAATATATGTATATCAGATAACAGTTTAACCTGGAAAAGGACTTCACAAGACACACTCCAAGTCATTAAAGTTCAGGGCCATTTTTATACCTAACAAAATACAAACAGTTTTTAAGAAAATTTTAAATAATTGTAAAACATGACCTTTCTGCTCGGAATAGAATGTCTTTCTACTGTAGCGACAACCTTGCTAATCAGGAGCAACTCAATTAAATACCTGTGTGCCTCAAACTGTTACTGATTCAGAGGGCACTTAATAAAGTACAGTCAATTCTACCCTGAGTGTGAAGATAGGGAAATCTCTTTAGAGGATAATTTCACTAGTAAAGATGCCCGGCAGACTTGATAATGTACAATGTATTCCTGGATTTCTTGCACTGTGGGACACAAGACACTTAAACGTAACAAGATCTCAGAAAAGGGATATGGAGTTATTCAAGTTCAATTCTAATAATATATTTAATGTATCCATGTGAGTTTCTAACAAGACTGTCACTTTTCAAAGAAAACAGTAGAATAGTTCCAATAAAATAAAAAAGAGAGCTGTCCAGTGTATTATGTGAGCTAGTTAAGCTGAATGGTGAACAGTAAATAACTAGTTTCTTCTACTTAGAATTAAACAGAAGGCAATTAAAAAATATAAACTTACTTTTTGGTTTTAATGGATTCCGTCATCTATCTCTTAGCTTGCCACTGTGTTCACTCAGAAAACTGCTCATAATGGGCTTGATTTTGCCCCCCTTACCTATGCTGGAGTACTCCTAGCACAATTAATATTTAGTTCTGATTATGCACTGTGCATGCACAGATCTCAAAGTGCCTTTACAAAGGAGGCAGTTGCAATCATCCCCATTTTACAAATTAAAACGCAAAGAACTGAAGCGAGTTGCCCAGCAGCTGGTGCTCCCACAGGGCTCCTTTTGCAGAGCTTCACAGGATAGGTCAAATCACCTCCACTGGCTGCGTGCAAGTGCAGTACTGTCCTTATAAGCTGCTCCTCCAGCCTGTGCATGCATTGTAGGTGTAATAGAATGGGGCTGCCTGGGCCCAAAGCAGTTCCTTAACTCCTTCCTCTCCCACAAGGGGGTTTGTAAACTCCATCATATGAGTTTAAGGTGTAATGTATTTTCATAGCTACCCCTCTGTTGCAGTGTATGGCATTTTGGTTTTAAAATGTGTTTCTCTCCTCCTCCATCCCTGCAAATGCTCCAGGGCAATTGAATGTCTGTTGTGCTGATTTGTTTCTCCCTTTTCCGCCTCAAATTACTAGTGGATGCAATAGCTCTATAATCACGATTACATACCGTGTTTAATTCTGACTGACTATCGTCACAGTGCAGGGGATGAGATTCTGTGACTGGCATCCCTCATGTCACGATTAGTTTTATTTAATTTGATTTCATTTTTAAATTTCAGCATATGCCGATAACATCCAGTTTGAGTAATCTGCAGGCAAAGAGCGAGTGGAAGAGTGTCAGTTTTACTTAGTATCTGTGACTTTCTTGATTCCCAAGTCCGGACCCCTCTTTTTGAAGCCAGAAGAACTGTTCTATAGGATGTGCATTCATGTATTACTTCTTACAGATGGCGAATGAAGGGGTGCAAAAGTCAAACAGAGGCCAGTTTTTCCACAAAGCTAGATTTTCAAAAGAGATCAACTACTAGCAGCCCCCATGGTGACAGTGTTGTCAACCCCAATCATAAAAAGTCATAAGTCAGGTCTCCCAGAATCATTAAATTGGTTTAAAAATAGTAAATTTGAGGCTTTTTTTAGTTGCTGCTTGGTTTTTGAGCTCTTCGAGTCGTGCTTTTCTCCACAATTGATAGCTAGGAACTTACTATTATTTTTCTTTTAATGAAACCTGGTATTCTTACATAATCATATAAATCTAGGTGCTGAGGGTCAGATTTGTAAAGGTTTTTAGGTGCTTTTTTGATCATTGACAGAAATCAGATGCTGTGTTTTAATATAACATTTTGTAGTTAAATTAAAACAAGGGGAGGTAAAGTTAAAATGCACTGTGTTAAAACAACCTCAGTCTCTACTTCTTGGAATTGTATTTCGCTTACAGGGAAGCATCATTCAGCACTTGGTCTGAATTAGTAGTGCTAAATTCACACCATTAAACAGCTCCTTTAAACAGACCTAAAAAGTTAAACCTGGGCTGGCTGCCTGCGGGGAGATGTTGAAAGCAACATTACAAGCAGGTGGAAGCTAGAGTGGAATGGGGTGATGAAGTGGAAGAGCAAGTTCAGCTGGATACAGAAAATATCCTAAATGCTTGGAAGTGTTACATGGGAGGGACAGAAATGTTACATAAAAGGGGGGGAAAGGAGCAAGTTCTTTTTGCCCTTTTTATTTCCGCTCTATTTTTGTAAAGCAAGGATATCTGTCCTCCAAATCTAAAGCAATTGGAATTATCCCCTGCCCTCCATATAAATTAATCATAAAAGTAAAGGTCCTTGTAGTAATGGTATAAAGTTACCCTAGGGCGTATTTTACTGAGCCATTCTGAAAGAACATACATAATGAGATGCATATTAATGGCTCAGTAGAATACATCATGACATAGTCGCCTAACTACATCATGTGACATTTAAAATTTGCTACCAAATCAGCATACTAGAATTTTTTTCATACCTGTCACAGACTGGCAATTTTCTGCAATATTGTGATACAAAATTATTGAATTAAGTTAAATCATTTTTATTGTTTAAGTATCCTAAGGTTCTCTGTATTACAAATGCAAAAGTTTATGTATTATCATGGGATTATATATAACTTCTCTGGAAGGACACATGACTAATGTAAACCCTGAGAAGTGTTATGGATTTCAAAGGATTATTTGAAACAATGTGCCAGGCAAGAATGAACTTCTAAAGCTAAATGGGTTTCCCAGGAAATCTCTAGCGGGAGGAGTATGCAAATATACGTTCTCCGGTTCTGCAGACTCAAACTTTTGAAGCTTCACTCTGAGAAGGGGACCTTTTATTTGGGGAAAGCTCTAGGGCTTGTGTTAAGCAGGAGGTCAGACTAGAATGATCACAGTGATCCCTTCTGGCCTTGGAATCTATGGAACCTTTGTCCACTGATCACTTGTTCCATGAGGACAAGATCAGAGACTCAAACTGCATAGAGCAGTGACACAGATTCTTGCTCTGCGCAAAATGTGTTAGGAATTTGTACCCACAGAAAGTAGCCTCGGTAGGGGTTGAAGGGCTGACTCCTACCAGAACCCTTCTTGGAGTTGGGGTGATCTCTGATTATTGGCATGCATGTAGGTTCTTTTATTGGTTTCAACATGTTTTCTCTGCAATGCTTTTGCCTAAAGAATAAATGTGCTTGTCTAGGAAAAGCTGCGTGGTACCTTATAACTGTAGGCAATTATGCTGTTCATAGACTCTGAGGAGAAAGCAGAGCAGGCCTGTTCAGGCAGTTTGATTTGATGGGGAATTCACAGTGCAGGCAGGGAACTGTGTAGTCTGGAGTAACTCTGTCAGGAGAGAGAGATACATGGGTCTCTGCCCAAAAAAGGTGATAGTTGATGAACTGGGATCCTGAAAGTGGGTGCCTTTACTTGTCTATGGAGGGGGAACAGAGGTGAAGTTGCCCTGAAATGGGACAATACCTATGCCATCTCTTTAATCTATTGGTAAATATCATCTACACTTTTTTTTAAAAAAAAGGATACACTTTAATGAATGAAATAGGAGGCAGATATTAATTACTTTGCAATTATTTTCTTGTGTATATGTGAAATTCGATGGGGGTGATGATGGACTTGGATGGAGCAGGATTTTTCTTTAAAATAATGTTATGGGAAAATGATAGCTGGAGAGCACAGCTCTCAGTTTACAATGAGGATAGACACAGGATAGACTGCAGCAGTGGAAGCTTCTACCATGCTGCCTCACTTTGACATAATAAAACCCAAATGCGATTGGGGCTCCTTTGTGCTAGGCACTGTACAAACACATAGGCCTGGTCTATACTGTCACAAGTGGTTGACAGGAGATACGCAAGCTACATAATGTAGCTTGCGTATCTCCCGTCAATGTACTTATGTTCATGTACTGGGGCATCCTCAAGGCACTGTGTCGACAGCAGACGTTATCCTGTTGACATAGCCTTACTCCTTTCAGGGAGGTGGATTACTGGTGTCAGCCAGAGAGCCCATCTGGGATCAATTGAGTGTGTCTCCTATTGAATCGATCGCCATGTAGTGTGGACATACCCATAGGAAGAGTCAGTCTCTGCCCCAAACGCAATGAACTAGGCAGAGAGCAGGTGGGGGAAGGAATTAATCCCCATTTAATGGATGGGGACCTGAGGTACAGAGGGATTACACAATTTGCCCAACGTTACACAGAATGTCTCTGACCCCAGATCTCCCGAGTCCCAGTCCACTGCCTTAAGCACAAGATCAACCTTCCTTTGTGGTTTGGGTTTGGTAATTTGGTAATCAGTACTTGCCATCCTAAGGGCATGTCTATAAGTTTGTGCCTGCAGTGTCCACCCGTAGGGATCTGCAGATCCTGAAACTGGACCTGCAGGCTCTCGGTTCTCTGTCACATTCACATCACCACCTAATAGCCCTACTAGTGACTGGATAATTGGGAGCCCTCAGCCTTATGCTCCACTAAACGTACTATCAACAGGGACTGGACTGGAGGTGCTCTGAAGTCCCTGATTGGGACAGATACATAATGAAAGCCAGAAAGAGACAAGAAGTTGTCTGGGCAACAAGGTGGATCCTGGATTGCTGCTATTACCGACCCTGATATCTATTACCTGGCTCCTGGACTGGTCCCCAGATCCTGACTTCAATTCTGCTTTGTTCCCAGTTCCTCCCCTCAGCCTCATTCTGGTCCCTGAACCCTGCTGCCTTGGAGTCTGAAGATTGTGGCTCCAACCGTAGGCTTCAGCTTTTTGGCTTCCAAGTCAGCATTGACCCCAGCTTTGGTTCCTGTCAGCTCCAACATCTGGTTCCTAGCTCCAAACCTGCCCATTGGCCCCTGGTTCCTGAACACTGCACTGACCGCCAAGCCAGAATGGCCTCTGGTAACAGTTTTGGACAGACCCTGACCCCACGTGGGAGAGTTACAGTGTAGTACTGTGGTGCGTGCTGCCCAGGTCCAAACTGCGGAGTGGTATAGAAATGCCCTAAGTCTCTCAGATCAGACTAGTGCCAAGTAGTGGCAAACATCATGCTGTTTGTGATAGCGCGACAGTCTATTAGGAGGAAGTGGGCCGCGCTCACTGGTTCACAGAACATTTTGCAAATGAACATCCACCAGAAGAGAAGGTTTTGTTCACAGCCAGTCTAATCAGTATTTGAATCAGTGAACTGGAAAAGAAAATCACCTTTTTCCTCTGAAATGCCCTTCCTCCCCTATTACCAGATCTATCCCGATGTCTTGGAAGAGCAGATTTATAAATTCACTGAAATTTCTGACATCTTTCTGAAAACATCCCATGGCAGTAGTTTCAGCAATGCCCTGAGTAGATCTAGATGATGACAAGACAACAATCTGTTAACAGTTTCACTGTTACAACATGTTC
Source organism: Mesoclemmys tuberculata (assembly GCA_007922155.1). NCBI lineage: Eukaryota > Metazoa > Chordata > Testudines > Chelidae > Mesoclemmys > Mesoclemmys tuberculata. The sequence goes on along the minus strand of ML675629.1, from coordinate 14,781,206 downwards.
TGCTTTGATATGTTGTAAACGAGCCTACTGCTTACGTACTTGGCATACAGCCACAACAGCAGCAGCAGTTGTTTTTGGATGATTTTTTTCCAATAATGATGATGGTTCCTTCTGGCCTTGAAGTCTGAATCTGAGTATATACTGATACTCACCCCAGGAATGCCAGATTCCCTGCATTAAGGGGTTAAGTTGCACCTCCACCCCAAAAAGATATCCCAAAGAGCTGGCTGGCTGTAAAATTTTACCCTTGACCAAAAGCATAAAAAGATCACAGAGCATATGTCCTAAGAAACAGACAGATGCTTCGTGTCATAAAAATGACAAATTGAGATGTAAAAACTACAAGTCCCTTGACCCATCGCCTACCTACATGAGATAACACATCAATTTGCACTTTCTGGTAGAAATTTCTAATGTTAAGGGTTAATAAACCATAGACCAATCCATAGACACATTACACTGAGACTTCCTGAAACCCAGGCTGGCCTTGTTTTGTTGGCCAGAAAAAGGATGTCATTATTGTTATGATTAATTTTGAAAATGTGAGCAAGAAATTCTAAACATTGACATATGCAACGTCTGAATGGGAAATAACTGTGATACTAGCATGTTGAGCAATGTTGGATATTTGATGCTAGGGGCTCTATTCAGCCTCTCCAGGGGACTCTGACCAGTACAGACTAGGAGAGGTACAAACTCAATCCCTCCATCAGTATCTGCACAAGGATGAGTCTGACCTTAATTTTTTTCCTATAAAGAAAACTAAATTTGCATGTTAAAAAGACAAAGGTGTGTGTATGTGTTACACACACACATACACTTTTGTTCTTTAAGTTGGCAATTCGTTTGTCTTTCACACACATACACACGTAGCACTATGAAGCTAGTTGAAGGTTGATAGTTGAAGTTGAGCTCTGAAATGGGCTTAAAACAGGGCACACATTCCTGTTTTTCCCAGCACCTGAACTTTCCATGTACAATTTCATATTGTTACTTTTTATGCTCTTTGAAGTTTCGTTTAGATACATTTTTAATAGGAAGTGTTTAAAAACTGGGTTGTGGCTGAAATTTGTCTGTGTCAATCTGATATTTGTTTTCAAACTATTTAAAAATATTGCCTATCTACACAAAAATTGGTTAAGAAAGAAAACTTGGGTAGATCTGGTCAGCATTTTTTTTAAAATATAGTGTTTAGGATTGTTTTAGCCATTATTGTTTAGTTGCAACTGACAAAATCTTCTCAGTTATAGACATAAAAAGATAATATTTTCAAGAGAATTAGAGGCCAGATTTACAAAACCACCTAGGCAGGGATGGGGCCTAACTCCCATTTACTTCAATCAAAGTCAACAGAACTTGTAGAAATTTTTTTCAAAAGCATGTAAATGATTTAGGAGCTTAAATTCCACTGACTTTCAATGGGACATAGGCTCCTAAATCTCTTGTGGCTTTTTGAAATCCCATCTAATATCTTCTGTTGGCAGCCACCACACACTGTCAGGTTTTATTCTGACACAACTACTATACACCACAGACCACGCACCAGAACTTTAATTCTTTCCCAAATGGATGTCAATCTTCCAGCACCCCCTTTATCAGACTTCCTCATTCCAACACAGTAAACTACTACACACTAATCCACAACTAATAGTGTCAGGAGGGGGCAGTTTGGTAGAGCAATTTGGGGCAGGATTAGGGCCTAAGAAGACTGTATCTCAGATGTTCTGTGAACTGACAAATTTCACCGAAGATGTGGAGACTCAGCTCCTCTGAAAAATCAGGATGCTCATTTCAGTATCTAATGTTGGAGTGAGGCACCTAACATAAGCATCCAATTCTGAGAAACTTGGCCTGAGTGTTTGTCTCCTGTTGATAATATATAAGTATGCTCTGAAATAGTCTCTCAATAATAAAGCCAGTTCTGTGTTGTCTTGGATGTCTGACCAGATATTTGACTCAGTTCAACAGGTGGCTGTTTGCCTAAGGCAAATCAAACAATAGATTAAATACCCACTTAAATGAGACATTGCCTTTTACTTGGCCTCTGGGAAAAACCTGAAAGTTTTCCCCCACACCTACTGTTTCTAACATGGGGATAAAGAGGGATTTAGAACAGCCTTGATGATCACAGTATGGCCTGTCATAGTGCTGTTATTCATTTGATTAGTTTTCATACTAGAAGAATGCGAGAACATAGAATCAAACATTTCAAGCCTCGTTTTATCTGCTTCCATTATCCCAAAACACATTTGTTTAAAATTAATGGAAATTTGCTCCTACCTTGTGTGGAACAGACCCTGTGAGTGTTAAAATAAATTCCTGCAACTGCTTTCAAATGATTTTTTTAGCAATCATAAATGTAGTGACAGTTCATCTTTGATACTGAAAATGCAGATTTTGATGGTGGATTATAACAGAGTGGGTTAGCGCCTCCTGTTTATGACTTTCCTGTTGATTGATTAGGGAAACGTGGTTTTTATCAAAGGGCCAAACCTGAGGCTTTTTATTTAGGCTCAATCCTTCTCCCACTGATGCCACTGACTTCAATAGGAGAAGGATCTGGCCTCCTATTTTTTACTCAAAGGGTCTGATCCTGAAAGTGTTGAGGACTTTCAACTTCCCTTGCCTTTGCTGAGAAAAGAAAGTGCCTGCAGCTTGCAGAAGAGATTCAGCACCTCACCGGATCCAGGTCCACAACCAATAGAACCAGCAACCTGTGACTGCTCATGGAAAATATAACATTAAACAAATGCCAGTCCTTCTTCCAAATTACATTATCTTTCTCCTTTCTCAGTTCTGCCTTTTAAGAGACAGGAATGTATTCTTAAAATATATTACAGTCATCCATGTGGCATTCTCTTTCAGCACTAGGTGACCTCTCAGATAATGAAAATGCCTCGCCTTTCAGCTCTCCCATAACTAGGATTGCAATAAATTGCCACAGAAAAAGGTTACACCACTGAAACCCCTTAAGACCTAGACCAATGGAGGTAGAGATCTACATGATTATGTCAACAAGACAGAATTACCCACCATCATTCATCTTCACTGAAAAACTGGTCTCCAGTCCTGCTGACAATGACCACACAGCCACTTCCCTTGATTTCACTTATCTCATTTCTAATCACAATAGATACGTACTGAGATAATAGCAATCTTCTGCTCCAACTTTAAAACCTTTGATCTGTGGGTCTTTATCACTCTCAAACATATCTTGAAAATTACTGATTGTAACCAGTATTTCACTCTTTTATTTCTCACCTCACATAATTATATTTCTTTAAGATGGGAAGAAGGATCCGAAACAGTAGATTATCGCCATCAATACTGCCTTTTTTTTTTTTTGATAATAGTTGATCTGGAAAGTCAGGTCTAGTTCTGCCATGCCTCATTGAAATGATACTTTCATCTTTAGTTTTATAGATGCAGGGCCCTTCCACTTCTAGCAGACATGCTCACAACAGCAAAACTGCATTGATTTGGCTACTAGAGGGACCTCCATGGGTGTGGAGAGGCTGGATTGGCCCACAGCGTGCAGCAGAGAGTTAATCCTGTCGCAAGGAGCAGTAACTCTGCACTCTGTGGCTGGTTAGGTTTCTGGAGGAGGGGAGGAGTATGCCATATAGTGGAGCCCTTCCTGCCAAACCTTCAGCTCACCCACTTTTCCACTGTCAAATGACTGTGTGGCTATTTTGTGGAGGGGGCAAAGTGGCTAGGCTTGATGGAGAAGAGCATCCACTTAGCCGTTTTTCCTCCCTGCGAGGGGTTACTGGCTTTGTGGTGGATATGCTCTCTTCTGCACCATGCAATTGGGGGTGGACATATGGACACACAGATGGGCCCCAGTGCTTCAGTTAAGTAGATGTTATAATATTTCTCTACATCAGAAGGATGTAGTAAGGCTTAATTAATTATTCTTTATCAAGCTCGTTAAGATTCTTAGATAGAAGGTTAGATATAAGTGTAAATTAAAAGGGTTCCATTAGCATGCAGAGATCAAAGGGAATGTTTAGAGGCTGCAAATTACATGACAGCTAAGCAGTAAATCAAATCAAATTGTACAAGTGTATATTGATGTCTCCCTATTAATCTATTCTTTTATCAACCACTTCCAATACACACATCATAGAGAAACGGTTATTAAAAGGCATGTCTTAATACCTAAGGGTGGTGAAGATAATGCAGTTGATGTCCCAACATGGAGACTACCTTCAAAATATTTCAGATAGAGAAGCTCAATCTTCCAAGCTAGAAATAGAACCATTTCTGTACTCTCTGCTACCCGCCTGCTCTAACAGCATCTTGAAGAGTCAAAATAATAGCTTGCAAAGTCTCCACATGTGGTATGAAAAGATTAGACAAGATTTAAGCAGCCAGGGATTTAAATCCTGACTGATAATACAGTGGTGAAATTATATACCACAAAAAGCAAAGGAAAAGGGTTGGAGTTTAGTTGAAAGGAAGATTTAATCTGGAGACAAAGACCTTCATATAAATCCATCCCTTATATTTTGGATGATTATTTCAAAAGCTGGAACTTGTGCTTGTTGATCTCTTAAACTGATTACTGAGAAAATGTATGCACTTTTAGAAATAGTCATTGACAGATATGCATTTCAGATGTCCTTTTTCATTGGTTTTTATTTCTTAACAAACCTAGATTTCATAATACTTCTGATATTTTCAGATAGCACAGAAATCTTGAAATTCAATTTGTATCACAGCTGTATAATTTATTGTACAACAGCTATATCATGTTCCAGGAGACAGCAACATAGAGACTGACCGAATTCCAGCACAGAAGAGAGTTGTTTCAAAATGATAAGATCATTTTGTCAAGGTGAAAAATAAATAATAATGGGAAAAGATATTTTTCTCCACTATCAAATTTTGATAATTTGGAACAACCTTCAAGTTACTATATAGGAGAGAAATTTTATTAAATACTGTAGGAGTTTCTATGTCAGCTGAGCTTCACATAAACTAAAAGCAACACTAGGGAGCGTTGGTGCATTTTTATGCAAAATTCTCTTATGAAAATGCTTTCTTGATAGAGCATCAATGTAACTTTTCACATTATAAAATATATATTTTAATGGTTAAAATGAACATAAGAACATAAGAATCAATGTCCTTCTAGCCCAGTATCTGGTCTTCCAACAATGGCCAATCCCAGGTGCTTCAGAGGGAATGAACAGAACTGGCAATCACTGAGTGATCCATCCCCTGTCATCCACCTCCATCTTCTGGAAAACAGAGGCTAGGGAACCTCAGAGAACGGTGTTGCATTCCTGCCCATCCTGGCTGATATCCATTGATGAACTTATCTAGATCTTTTGTGAACCTTCTTATAGTTCTGGATGTCACAAGATCCCTTGGCAAAGAGTTCCACAGGTTGAATGTGTGTTGTGTGAAGAAGTACTTTATTTTGTTTGTTTTAAACCTTCTGCCTATTAATTTCATTGAGTGACCCCTAGTTCTTGTGTTATGTGAAGGAGTAAATAACATGATAATTGCTAACATATACATAGCACCTTGCATCAAAGGATCTCAAATTACTCTTTATATTTTTAGAGTGATTTACAATGTGATTTGTCCTTACTCAGAGCTCAAAGGTAATCACAGCAGTTGAATAACAATGAAAAATAGTGCTACAAAACTACATTTAATGGCAGGAAATGTAGACTACTTTGCCCCAAAAAAATCTGCAGTACAGGAGAAATTTAGTGAGGCAGAATGTAATTTCCCACTTTGGCATTTGCCCTACTTCTCTGGTGGTGGGATGAGTTTTTTGTTTGTTTATTTGTAATGATCACAAATTATAGTATCCTACTTTTCTTTCAAAATTAGCACATCCACATATGTAGTGTGTGCATATATGTGCAAATATGGCAGATGACCAGCTTGGCTTAACAATGAAGTCTTCAGTGAGCTTAAACACAAAAAATGGAAAACACAAGAAATGGAAGCTTGGTCAGATGACTAGGGAGGACTATAAAAATGCTGCTTGAGCATGCAGGAGTGAAATCAGGAAGGCCAAATCACAATTGAAGTTACAGCTAACAAGGGACATGAAGGGTAACAAGAAGGGTTTCTACAGGTATATTAGTAACAAGAGGATGGTCAAGGGAAAGTGTGGGCCCCTTACAGAGTGGGGGAGATGAGCTAATGACAGATGATGTGGAAAAAGCTGAAGTACTCAATGCTTTTTTTGCCTCTGTCTTCACAGACAAGATCAGCTCCCAGACTACTGCACTGGGCAGCACAGAATGGGGAAGAGGTGAGCAGCGATGAAATAACAGGTTCAAGACTATTTAGAAAGGCTGGACATGCACAAGTCCATGGGGCCGGATGCAATGTATTCAAGGGTGCTGAGGGAGTTGGCTGATATGATCTCAGAGCAACTGAAAACTCACGCAAATGGGAGAGGTCCCGGATGATTGGAAAAAGGCAAATATAGTGCCCATCTTCAAAAAAGGAAAGAAGGAGGATCCGGGGAACTACAGACCAGTCAGCCTCACCTCAGCCCAAGAAAAATCATGGAGCAGGTCCTCAAGGAATCCATTTTGAAGCACTTGGAAGGGAAGAAGATCATCAGGAATAGTCAGCATGGATTCACCAGGACAAGTCATGTCTGACCATCCTGACTGCCTTCTACGTTGAGGTGACTGGCTCTGTGGATGTGGGGAAAGCAGTGGACATGATATACCTTGATTTTACAAATCTTTTGATACGATCTCCCACAGTATTCTTATCAGCAAGTTAAAGAAGTATGGGTTGGATGAATGGACTATAAGGTGGATAGAAAGCTGGCTAGATCATCAGGCTCAATGGGTAATGATCAAAGGCTCAATGTCCATTTGGCAGCTGGTAACAAGCGGAATTCCCTAGGGGTCGGTAACCAACTGGCTAGCAGCAGTTCAGTAGAAAAGGACCTGGGGATTACAGTGGTCAAGTAGCTTGATACGAGTCAACAGTGTGCCCTTATTGCCAAAAAGGCTAATGGCATATTGGGCTGCATTAGTAGGAGCACTGCTAGCAGATTGAGTGAAGTGATTATTCCCCTATATTCGGCACTGTTAAGGACTCATTTGGAGTACTGTTTTGGACCCCCCACTACAGAAAGGATGTAGACATACTGAAAAGAGTCCAGTGGAGGGCAACAAAAATGATTAGGGGGCTGGAGCAGATGACTTATAAGGAGAGGCTGAGGGAACTAGGCTTCTTTAGTCTTCAGAAAAGAACACTGAGGGGGGATTTGATAGCCGTCTTTAACTACCTGAAAGGGGGTTCCAGGGAGGATGGAGCTAGGCTTTTTTCAGTAGTGGTAGATGACAGAACTAGGAGAAATGGTCTCAAGTTGCAGTAGGGGAGTCTAGGTTGGATCATAGGGAAAACTTTTTCACCAGGAGGGTGGTAAAGGAATGTGTTACTTAGGGAGGTGATGGGATCTCCATCTTTAGAGGTTTTTAAGGTGTGGCTTGACAAAGCCCTGGCTAGGATGATTTAGGTAGGTTCAGTCCTGCTTTACTTAGGTTCAGTCTTGAGCAGGAAGTTGGACTAGATGATCTACTGATGTCCCTTCCAACCTTAATCTTCTATGATTCTATTATATGGTTTCTCCATTGTTCCAAAGACATTCCACACACTTTATAGCTGGTCTGAAGATAGCCCTTTTCTAGATTTGGTTTTATTCACAAAAGGAATGCAAAATTAAACAAAATTAAACTGCCTAAGTGGGACAAGTGGCAATCCTGACATATTTTAGAATTGTCTGAACTAAAGAAAGTTTATCTTCCTTTATACATGTGTGCAAATAATTACAACTGAAGTAAACAAAGAAGAAAGTTCAAAAGGCCTGCAAGGAAGCTCCAAAATGTACTGAAGATTAATAAAAATATTTCCAATTAAATACAGAGTAATATAAAATATTTCTAATTAGCCACAAATTGATTAAACAGCTAGAGCCCCTGGAAATTTTTCCATGCTCTTTAATAGGACTAGTGTTTGTCCCAGTATACAAAGTATGAGAAATACTCTGTGTGTGTGTGTGTGTGTGTGTGTGTGTGTGTGTGTGAGAGAGAGACACACAATAATATGTGTGTGTATGTGAGAGAGACACAATAATGTGTCTCTGTCTAATAATCTCTGTCTAGTGTGTGTATGTGTGTGTGTGTGTGTGTGTGTGTGAAAGAGACACACAATAATGTGTGTGTGTGTGTATTTTACTGTTCACTATTCTGGAAATACACTGTAGGAACATATCTTATATTACAATGAAAATAGAGGGAAGATTATTTTCACTATCTATACACTCTGCTAACAATATTTACAGAATTATTTGTAAACCTTATAGTAATGAAGCAAGATAGATGCAGAGATGCTGCAGTAGTAGATCATTATTAACCCTATCTAAAATGGAAACACCATTATTCTGCATACTTACATTCAGGCTGAGTGGCAACCTTGATGGACTGCGAGCTCTCTCCTGCTCCCCATTCATTGTACGCCACAATTCGGAACGTGTAGGTCTCCTCTGGTTTCAGATTTCCCACTGTAAGCTGAAGTGTCTCAGACTGTGTTGTGTTCTGTGCCCGTTCCCTAAGTAAAGCATTAGCACACAAAAAGAACTTCAAAATTAAATTTAAAGTTTTAAATTTAAAAAGAAATGTAAAATTAACCTTCTAAGCATTACTTATTTAATAATATCTGGCAAACTGTCAAAATATTCCTAACTCCTTTAACTCTGACTTTGAGCTTATGTCTCTTTAGAGTTTCTTTTAGTTGCCTGAAGCATTATGTTACAAATTAACTCATGCTATGGGGCCCAAGATAAATGCTGCTAAGGACTACAAGAAAGTCAGAGATGTTCTATTATAAGAACTTCATAAGCAACACAATCTTCTGGTTCCTTTTCTGTCTTAGTACAATAGGAAATTGAAACTGATGGGAAACAAATAGCTTTTCAATAAACAGAGACATCTGTGATCTTGACAGTGAGATGCATGCTAGATCATAAACATTGGGCTAATGACAGAAAAATAGGTTCTGATTGTTCCACAAATCAAGTTTTGTCAGTGCTGCTAACAGATGTGCTTTCCTGATGATTATGGGGATAAAAATACAACTTCACCCAACTAACAGAGCTTTGTTCAGTAATGTCAGTTACTGTAACTAATGCAAAAAGATCACAGAGAGATGAAGTATATTCATCCGATTGATTTTGTCTCCATTACAAAGGTCTGAAACGAAAGCAGATTTGTAAAGTTTGCACTATGCCCCATTTTGTTCTTTGAGCATCTTGGCAAAAATATCGAGGTGGTGTTCTCATAGACAAAGAAGCTAGACAGCTTCTGATTCATGTGTGCAACTCCCATGGCTGTCAACAGCAGTGGATCACACAGATCAAGGACAATATATTGCCAAAAGTATCTGGGACTGTGGCCTGTTTATGGAGCGAATAAGGATTTTAGCTATGACTGGTCCTGTGCACGTGCCCAACGTTGGGATAGAGACTACAAGGAGTCCGCCTTCCTTCACACATCTTCTTAGATTCCAGCCATGTTACTGATCCTGGCCTCTAAGCACACGATCACTAAGGGTGTATCTGTTGGTGACACTGGACTCCCTAAACAGGTTAGGATGAAGCCATAGTTTCATTTCCTTCCCTACTGACCAGTAGACAGAAGCCAGCATCAGGAGAACATGTTACACCTAGTGAAAGGAACTGCTGTGACCATGGCTGTGCATACATGCCCTGCATTCTCAGAGAAATTAGGAATATTTCTGGCCCAATGCCACTGGGGGCTACAACTAGGGTAGTGTTCCTCCATAGTTCACTATGTTAGACTGTGGCTTAAAAGCTACAGTAGAGCCATATGTATTAAACAAAAGGATAGTCTTCTGACTCTGAGAAGGCTTAATAGGTTTTAACTTGGTGTTTGGGCTCCCTGGAATCTCACATTCACAGATTCAGAGATTCCAAGGCTAGAAGGAACCACTGTGATCATCTGGTCTGACCCCTTGTATGGCCCAGGCCATAGAACATCCCCAAAATAAATCCTAGAGAAGATCTTTCAGAAAAACATCCAGTCTTGATTTAAAAATGATCAGTGATGGAAAATCCACCATTACTCTTGGTAAATTGTTCCAAAGGTTAACTACCCACGGTCTTAAATGTATATCTTATTTACAGTCTGAATTTGTCTAACATCAGCTTGCAGCCACTGAATTGTGTTATGCTTTTCTCTGGTAGACTGAAGAGCTCTTATTAAATATTTGTTCCCCATGTAGATATTTAAAGACTATAATCAAGTCAGCCCTTAACCTTCTTTTTGTTATGGTAAATGACCTCTTTGAGTCTATCACTATAAGGCAGGCTTTCTAATGCTTTAATCATTTTTATGTTTTTTCTCTAACCCCTCTCCAATTTATCAACATCCTTCTTATAATTGTGGGCACCAGAACTTGACACACTATTGAAGCAACAGTCTCACTGGTGCCAAATACAGAGGTAAAATAACTTCTCTACACCTACTCAAGATTCCTTTTTATACATCCCCGAATTGCATTAGCTCTTTTGGCCACAGCATTCCATTGGGAGTTCATGTTCAGATGATTCTCAGAATAGCAGTAATTGCTTTCTATATTAAAGTTATCCTTGTGAATTGGTAAATTATTGTCATAAAAGTGCTTTTCCTTACTGTAACTTTTGTGGTATAAACTGTCATACCACCCTTTTTACACAAACATTGATGTGCAGTCACAAAAACATGCTTTTAAAAAAAAATTTAAAAGTGACCCCCAAATCTTTTTCAGACTCGCTGTTTCCCAGGATAGAGTCCTCTCATCCTGAAAGTACACCCTACATTCTTTGTTCCTAGATGTATACTTTTACACTTAGCCGTATTAAAACACAGATTGTTTGGTTGTCCCAGTTTAACAAGCGATCCAGACCACTGTCATCTGCAAACTTTATCAGTGATGACTTGATGTTTTCTTCTATCTTTCCAGCACTCTGCCAACACTAATTTCCTAACCCCCAGGCTATAGAGTCAGTCTCTCTCTCTAGATTAAGGCACTTAGGGGACCCAAATTCAAGACCCTGCTCTGCCAGATTCAGAGCAGGGACATGAAGCTGGGTCTTCCACATCATAAGTGAGTGCTCTAACCACTGAATTATTGGCTCTTCTGGGGCAGGGTGGGCTCGCTCTGTTTTTTTCAGGAAAAATTCTGAAAGGTCTTGGTTTCATTCTGATGCAGAATGAGACCAAATGTCTAAATGTCTAAATTTTTCACAAAATGGAATTCTTGTTTTCTGGCCAGCCCTACAAGCTACAGACAGAATCATTAACATGTGATTAGCCAGGAAATAACTTTGAACAACAAATAAGGATTTAAGTTTGAGATATTCACCATCAGTTTATGCACTGTCTACAAAGAGAAAAGAAGGGGCAATCATTTTTATAATGGATTCATTACAGATGATTTGCCCAACTCTATTCATTTGCTAGAATATCTGCTGAAAGCTAACAATCAAAGGGGCACAATTCAAGCTGAAGAAATGTTTCATTTTAAAATAAGAATGAGCTATTTAAAATATGTCAAACTAGTTTTTAGTATTGCTGCAATTCTATATGCTACAATACAAACAGCAAAGAGAAAAATGCCTTTGTCCCTTTTGGAAATGTTTCGTTATAGTTACGTCTGTAAGAGTATGAAATGGTCTTCTTGCAAAAATGATGGAGTCTGCCATTGCTTCAGTAATTTGAAAATAGATTAGACAAAGCACCAGTGAATATAGTTTGGGAGCAATCCAACAATGTCCTACACAGGAGATAGTGGTGACTTCACAGATTTCTACTTATGGTTAAAGCAGCTAAAAAGCAGCAGGTGAATTTCCTGCCACATCAGCCAAGGAGGAAGGGAGTGCTGCTTCCCAAAATGGAAAGAGGAGAGGAGCTCTCCCTGTGCTTTTAGAGCTGTGCTTGGCTAACTCAAATGGTTTTAATCCCTGGTCTCTTCCATCTCTAATTTCTACTATTCACACCATACAAGTGATGGAATCCAGAACATCCCAAGCTATTACCTTCTTTTGGGAAATAGATCCTGTTGAAATCAAAACCAAAATAAGCCATATTCTCGGCTCACTGGCCCTCTGCTGAAGTTAGTGAGGTAACAAAGGATTTATGCCAATGCCGAATCTAGCCCATAACAACCTTTACATTAATTCTTTCGAATGAAGGAAATCATAATAGTAAGAAATAAAGACAAAAAAATAATTGTGGTAAGCTATGGGATTGCCATAGATATTTTATTGGTATTGCCTATCAGAGGCACTTTCTGTTAATATAAATAAGTAACAAAAGTGGCCCTTCAACCACAAAATGATGGAAAGAAAGTGGTAAAAGATAAACGGTGAGGAAGCAAAAATGGGAAATTTCATTCACCTAAACTTAAAAAAAGTGAAACTTCTCTTAAGTGCAATAGCTTCTCTAGAACTCGTGATGATTGCATTTGCTTTTATATATATCTATATTTTAGGCTCATAGAACCAGAATCTCCATGGCTTTTTATCTTGTGTAGTCTGTGTCAAGTGGGTGTAAAATGATACCTACTGTGTGAGTGAGTGGAAAACGCTGGCATGGTAGCATTTTGCCCTCTGCAAAATAAAGAAGAATCAGGCCCATTGGACACAGACATGGGGGTATTCATAACAGGTTTGCTCCTCTGATCTACATTTCATGCAGTACATCTTAATCCATTCAGAATTACATACGTCAGAACAAGCACTCAATAAGCAGATAGCAATTATGACTGGGACTTTCAAAGACACTTCAGAGATTTAGGTACTTGTCTTCCATCAAATTTCAGTTAGATTTGGGTGCCTAACTCGCTTAGGTTCTTTGAAAAATCACTGCCTAAGGTGTTCCTGTCCCTGGCTATCTTGCTATACTCTATACTAACCAACACTTCCCTCTTTATATGCTAGAAAAGATGGACAGTATTATCCTGGAGCAGGTTCCATTATTTGTCTAACGTCTATTCTGGGGGTTTTCTAACTGTCATATTGAAGATGTCTTCCAGATAAAATATTAGAAACCTGACATCTGAGTCTAGAAATGTTCTTTTTGCAATTGCAACGCATAATCGTCCTATATGCCTTATATCTCAGATTAATGGCCTGAGACTGGCTGATGTATTGTTTTACAATATCTAAGGAGTTTTTTCTAAGCTTCTCCCACTTTAGTTTAATACAGCAGTGCAAGTTCTCCTAACTTCAAAAAATAGGAAATGTACTATAGCAAAAATAAATGTTCCAAACCTGACTGAGTAAGGACTGAGTAATAACCAAGTCAGGACCTCAGGATTCAACCCAAGAGAAAATAAAGAAAGAAGGTCTGAGATTCATGAAGTCCACTAAGGATTTAACGACTGCTTAACCCGATACCACAACAATGGGCAATAGTATAAAGCCATAAAATAGGTAGATATTAAAAAATGGGGGGGTTAAATTATGCTTTAAAATCCTAAATCCTTATTTAGGACCTACATAAATTATTTGATTTTCAAATGAGAAGGATTAGGACAGGCTAGGACTTGGGAGACCTAGGTTTAGGTATCTGTTCTATGACAGCCTTCCTGTGTGTCCTTGGGCAGTCACTTAGTTCTCTCTGCCTCAATTCTTCATATATAAAATGGGGATAATAGCACCACCCTAACTCATAGGGGTGTTGTGAGGATAAATACATTGAAAATTGTGAGGAGCCATATAAAGTACCATAGATAATGCTGAGGATCTGGCAGTTTCCACTGAAATCAGGTACCCTTAACTTTAGACACCATTTTTTAAAATCTTGGCCACAGCATTCATGTGTAAACTAAACGACAGCTTCTAATGTGATTCACCTATTTATAATATGGAGCCTACAATATGTAATTTCCAAAAGTGAATGTGAATCATCTTACATAAGTGTATCAGGGTGTTAATAATGTAATTACATTGTTTCCATACACCTCTTAGGTGAGCAACAAATGTTTTTACAATGCATCAAACACCTAATCAATTGTTTCAAGGTGGAAGAGTCATGTTAATGTTCCTTGCTGTGAAATTAATATTATTAATTTAATAAGGCTTTACCACTGTAAATTCTTTTGTTACTTCCAGTGAAATAGCAAAAAGACCCGGATTATAACAGGAAAACATAAAACAAACATCAACAGTGCATCTGGGAATAATTTTTTAAAACTTTAAGATGAAAATCTTTCTGGGAGATATGTCAAACACAAGTTTTGGGGCTCAGTACAGGGATAGCTGAGTGAAATTCTATAGCCTGTACTACACAGGTTAGACTATATGATCTAAGGGCCTTTCTGTCTTTAAGATTTTGCACCTGTTAATTTGTGACCAAAAAGAAAAAACAAATGAATGCTTTGGTTCTTTATAATATAGGACCTGATCCTTTATATGTGGACCTTTATGTCAAGGGGAGTCCTATTGTCTCCAAAAGGACCTATCTCTTTGCAAGGTCTTAATTTAATTAACAAGCTATGATTTACTAATAGTAACTATGAAGAAAGATGGTCACAAACCAAAATCCCAGATCCAAATGATCCAAGATTCAAAAGGTTAGAACCTAAACACGGACTTTGGACTAGAATATATTGCCATGTAAATACAGTATTCCTCTTTTTATTGTCCACTGAAAAGACAGAATTCGATGAATACTGTGCATGGCTAACTAGACATATTCTGAGGTGATATTTGAACTGAATGTCATTTTTCTCAAAACAACATGCACTAGATCATGAACAAATTGCCAAAAGTAAATAATGGGTCTGTCTTTCTGGTGACTAATGTAAAACCACATAAAGATCAAATGGCTGTATAAATCAGTGCCCACATTGTCCAGGGTCAGACTGACAAAGACAGAGATGGGAGCGGGGGCAGGAGATTAAAGATGAAAAGAATAGTGAATGCAAACAAACGACCAGAGAGCAAAGCTGCGTGTTTAAATCAGATCAGGAAGGAGAACCAATAAAATAAGTACAGTATGACGGCAGGTTTTAAAAATAGTTCAAGTTGAATCATGCCAAAAGCCCCAACATTTGGGGGACTATGTGACAGCTGAACCAGGAGGTGGATTTGAATATTGAATCTGACTCCCTATTATCACAGAAAAAAAAGTGCTACACAGTGTACAGGACAAGCAGAAATTTGCTCAAAAGAGCTTACCATCTATATAATATGCCAAACACAAAACCTGAATTCAAATGCCCTTGAGCTTTGGGGGAATTAAACATCTCGATCTGGATCCAGTTTTTGCATCTTGACCCTAGTACCAATTTTAAAAATTTTGAGTAAATTTTTCAAAAGCTCCACTGACTTTCAATGAAACATAGTAGTAATATTTATTATTTGGTTTTTGTAGCACATAAGAGCCCCAGTCACAGAGCAGGCACTGTACAAGCTGCTCACAATCTAGGTAGGCTTGGAAGTGTCTAAGTCACTTTTGTAAATGGGTATACATGGCTACATGGGAAAGTTTTACAGGTTACATAGATACAGCTGTCTAAGTATCATTGCAACAGTATAATTGCCTGTGTGAGCATTCTTATTCAGATATAAAGTACCTTTTTTTTTTGGTAAGCTTATTCACTTGGGAGGAGGTTTAAACTAAACCATAAAAGCCACTCTTGTGCCATAATATACTTGTATAACAATATCCATTTACATTTAAAACTAGTTTACACAGAAGAAAGCTTTCCCACATAGACAAGTCTTCAGCCTCCCAGTCACTCTAGCACTACTGAAAATTTTACCCTTAGTTTAAAAATGTGACATGGTATTTTAATGGAAAAGACAAACATTCACATCCACTAACAGATAGTTACCATTACTTATGGTCACCTGTTACTTTGACTCATGTTTATTTTTTCTTTCAAATAATTCTTTCCTATGTCAACAGATAGTTTGAAAAGACGGTATCTAAACTAAGCTATTTTCTCAAGCAGATATTCCTTTGGATGCAGGTGGTTCTTTTGTGGTTTTCTTCTTTATTTATTTTCGAACAGCTTTAGGTTTTATCATGCTTATAAAGAAAAAAAAACCCTGCCCTTTACCTTTAAATGCTTTCCTTATCAGTAAGCAAAACCATTTCAGGGTCTGGAACCCTGAAGCATGCCTACTCAAGTGCGAAGATTAAAGAGCAGGACATCAAAAGTACAGGAAAGGTGAGGGTACAGTGATAAATGCCTTCACTTCCAAAAGGGTTTCTCTTTGGAAGTGTTGAATCAGAGGAGCCTTCTTCTTTGAATTATAGCCCCACTCTAAACAAACTTCTCCCTCTTCTCCCCTTTAGATGTTTTTGGTGTCTGGTAAGGAAAGACATCCTTGAAAGGAGTCCAGGTTGTTTTCAACAATCCACGGTTCTGATTAGCTCAAGCTCAAAGATTCGACTGGCTCTTTGGCATCTAATGTAATGACAGCATGTAATGCAACAGAGCTGATGGGGAAGGTTTAAAATTTCCTTATCATAAAATTGGAGTAGCCACGAAGCAATGGCCTCAACCTAGCAAGTGTACAATTTGTGGAGACTTGGTTCTCAATATAGTTTGAGATGGATGGATGAATATCACCCAGTAGTTACTGTGCAGCTATAGATTGGCTCTGAAGATGTTTGATGGTATGGTCTAAAGGCATAGTCTAGACTCTCTTAAGCCATTTATGCATCTCTGGACCCTGTTCAGTTGTCAAGTCTGGATGGTCGAGGGGGGGTTGAGTACCTCCCTCGAAGTACCAAAGATTGAAATAGACTGGGTAATTGGTGAGAGACAGATGACATGAGCCAAGCAATAAGGGGCATCTCTTCCAAAAGCTGAGCCTTCTTACACCCTCCTGTTAGGATTCAGCTTTAAGCTGGTAGGGGCCCCTCATTGAGAAAAGCCTCTGGATGACAAGTCCTACCACCACCTCCTTGTGATGAGAGGCAGTAACTGGCGTGGATCACCAGGCGAATTGTGGAGGGTGATCTCTCATTTTGGGGGAGAGTTGGGGTGGGCAATCACATCAAAATATGCCCCCCCACTCCCCGGTAAGGGTAGTATCCCCCTGGCAAGTGTAGCTTTCCCAAAGCACAGGTGTCCTCCTCCTGGTAAGGGTAGCCTCCCCCTGGCAAGGGATAGATTCCCCCTGTGAAGAGTTACATCTCTTAATTATGGAGAAATCTATTTTAGATATTCATACCAGATTGGTGCTGGACCAGGTTAACAATGTCCCACTGCTGGTTTTGGTGTCCTGGCTAGCAGTGTTATATATGTTAAGGGAATACTTCAGGTCACGGGACCTCTCCATGAGGAAGTAATGTGTGAGTGGATGACTCACAAACAGGATGTACATGATCTCCCTATTAGAGATGATAGTGTTTCAGAGGAACAAGGCTGGACAAGTGAGGGCCAAGTGATGGATGTTGATCTAACATTTTTACCAAGTTTTTTTACTAATTACCAGTACTGTCAATCATCAAGCAAAATTACTGTTATTCTCAAACACTGGGAAGTGCTTCTTACTCTAGAGTCACAGTAATTTGCCTGACAATTTCTTTGCATGCCCGAGGTTAATGTCATATCCACTACTTTTATAAAGAGAAAAATAGCTCTTCGGTAAAAACAGTGTATAAACAATAAATGACTCAGTAGTCCATGCAAGCACTTAAAGGAAAACTACATTCATTTTGTTCACCCTCACAGTCTGAAAGTTCAGAAGACAAGAGGCACTTTCTCCATGGCTAAACTGTTAAATATATATCTATATTTTTAAGAAGGTTTTAAATTACAATTGGCATTTTTAAGCTAAGTGATGGAGGCAGCCATCTTGCTAAAAAGGATTATTATTTTTTTAATATTGGAAGAATCCTCTTCAAGAGAGTGTTAACAATTTCCATATCTAGTTTAGAGCAAGATTCTAATACCCTCACATTGCGTAAAACCTTACTTTGTGAATAGTGCTGCTGAAATTAAATGGAAGAAAATACTCAGCATGTGTAAGTGAATTACAGGCTGCCCTTAATAGATAGATATAGACATCTTGCAATCTTTACAAAATAACAACAGTATTATATAAATATTTCATATTTAAATATTGATGTATCCTTTTGACTTTTAAGCTGTTACTGGCTATTGTTGAAAACAGGATAGTGGGCTAGACCGACCACTGGTCTGATTCAGAATGGTAATTCCCAGCCTAGCATGAAAGCAGATGAGAAATAATTGTAATAGTGCTTTGCACTGTTACCATCCCTTCCGTCCACAAATTCCGAAGTGTTCTACAAACATCAGTGCTGAAAGTTCCCATGTGCAGTATGTGTGGTATTATCATCCCTGGTATATAGTTGAGGAAATTGAAGCAAAGACATTAATATCCGTATTTGCAAGAATGTCTTTATTTGGGTGCATCAATTTTTGGATGCCCAACTTGAGACAACTAATGGATTAATCCTGTAAGGTGCTGAGCACGTGCTGATCCAAGTGGGATTTTAAAGACAGTCCACTCCTCACACAGTGCTTAGCCTGTTCTAGCTCTCTTAGTTACTTATATATCCCCAAGTACCTGAGTGCCTGAGAATCTTTAATATATTATCCTCACAAAACAAGGTCCCAGAGACGTCTGTAGCAAAGCTCTGGAAAAAACCCAACAACCCTGGCTCCTAGGCCTGTTCTTTCAGGATAAACCCATCATTCCTCTTCAACTTTACAGACACTCCACAGGGCTCCCACAAATGACATCATGTTTCAAGAAAATGGCTGCCTCCAGCAGTAGTCTCCGAAATGGCAACTTAATTAAAGAGCTTCCTTGAAAAAAGAATATGTTTTCACACTTTAATCATAAAAAGAAGTGCTTTAGGCGCTGTGCACTTGCAGGCTGTTCTGCTGAGCAAAATGGGTGCAGTTTTCCATTGAAGAGAGGGGTTTGACCCTTGCTGTAAGAGTGACTGACATAACTATAGGTTTTTGATGGTTCTGTGTGGTGTATAGCCAAATTTTTCTTAAAAATCCCTATATATTATTATAGCATCACAAAATAAATCACACCACACTATAGATCAAGGGCCTAATCCTGACATTTTTGCATATGCTAATCTCCAAAAGGGGAGTTTATATTTTGGTAAGTCTGTATTAATTATTACTAATAGTAATACTGTAGTCTTTACGAGCCCTAGTCTTGGATCAGGATCATATTGCACAAACACAGAACAAAAAGACATGCCCTGCTCCGAGAGGCTTACAATCTTAGTGTAGGACAAGAGACAACAGATGGATACAGACAGACAGAAGAGTACAAGTAAACAATGAAAGAATGGGATTGGGCCCTTCATAGCTAAACTCATACTTCACTGTGGATCCAACATAGGTCATAGACCCAAAACAACACGGCAAACCTAAAAACCTCTCTTGTCCAATGGCTGCTCCACCTCATCAAATGGGATCAAAATGTTGTGGGGACAGGTTTTTGGGGAAAATGACTATACAAAATGGTCATAAGGTTGCAAGTTTATTAGTTCTCAATGACTCCATTGCAAATACATTCACTTCTCAAACCAATATAGGTTTTTTTCTACCTCACCCTCAGAAGCTGTGTTCTTTCTGGCTCTACAAGAGTACCAGTAACCCCCGTTGACGTGCATTACAAATGCAATTAAGGTGAAAGTGACATGCAATAAACTGTTGGATTACTGATGATGTGAAGGAAAGGAAAAATCCAGCTTAACTCTCAGATCCCCAGGCTGATTTTGTCAGTTAGGAAAACAAAACAAAAACAAACTAAAAACATCTTTTTCATGTGTATATTGAGCACAGTGGAATCATATGAGCACAGACAAGACCCCATGATGCCATTACTACAGAATAACTTTTCAATGTACAACTATAAATACTTATGAAACAGAGACATAGCATAGTGCAAGCTCCTGTATACAACCCTGCTATAAACAGCTCAGTCCTCACATGTCATATTTGAACCATTCCTGTACCCGTTCTTTTTACTTCATTTTATACCATTGCTGAATTAGACATTGGCTTTGTGTTGGAGCCATTCTTTTATCGATTAAGAAAAGCTCACCAAATTTACTTTCACTTTTGATTTTAACAGAATTTGAACCTATATCTCCACAGCGGAATGAAAAGTAAATGTGCTAACTTATTAGTCATATATTAGACAAGCAATTTGGATGATAACATCGTTACAAGTAAATTAGGATTGCATAAACTTCAATCAATAGACTGCTCTTCTAGCTACAAAGGTGCTCTGATATCAACGTAATAAGCATGTATATGAACTTAGATCAATTACAATAGATCGATTGTCATGGGAAATGTTTCTGTCTTCATGCTGGGTTTTGTTGTGAAGTACTGTGTGCAAAATGTAAGAATAGTTTGTGAGCAGCTATTAAAAAACGTGCAGACCTTTAGGAACATGAACACTCTGATAATAGCAGTAGGATGCTTAAGTTATCTTAGCGATTGGCACCTACCTGTTGACACTTTCCCTGGAGAAGTAGACAGTGTATGCCAGGATATTCCCTTTAATTTCTGCAGGTGGGCGCCAGCTGAGACGGACAAATCGACTGGAGACCAAAACAGGGACCACATCTCGGGGAGCAGAGGGGAGGACACTGGAACTTGGGGTAGCTGAAGGGGAAGGAGAGGAATCAGTCAGAGAGGTTGGTGGAACAAGGGTTTCGGGGCTGGTGGGAAGTACTGTAGCTGGCACAACTGATGTGTTAGAAAACAAAGGGCCAAGGTGAAATGGAAGTGTGTGAATAAAATGAATGGGGGAGGAGGGGAAAAATAAAACTGACAGTAAAATCACACTTTAAAATAAAACATTCTGAACAAGAAACAATCTGCAAAATTCAACAGCAATAAGCACAGGCCTCACTATGTTAGATGGGCTACTGTTCTAATAATAGCCTGGGCTTCTCTCTCAGATGTTTGATCACAAAAACTCATAAAAACTGCACTGCTCATGCACAGATGTTTAATTATCTGACAAATAATTTTTAACAATTCTTAAGGGTCCATGTTCTACAGTAGCCATCCTTGTTGGACTGGAAAAGGCAGAAACCACGAACTCTCCTATGAATTACTCAGTGGATGATTGCACCCAAGTTCAACACAATAGAAAACAGCATGGAAACTCAGAGTTCAATTTTAACAAATGTATATGTGACCATCTGTTTTTGAGTTTAAAAAAAGTCTTAAACATACCAGATATACAGACAGTAAAACTAGTAAATGGCTAGGTCAATAATTCAGATTGTGAAATTTACAAAAGTGTGCATGCTGGAAACAAAGTGTTTGCCCTACAGAATGTAGTTCCAGCTACATACTGTTTTAGCATGTCAACTCCATAAGCATCATCCACAATCATCTTTCTTCCTTTGTGGCCTAATATGAAGTCCAATGCTTAATCTCACAGACCAGTTGTTGTTACTGCGCCCACAGTCTCCTTACCTGTTGTCATGGAGAAGCACAACCAGTCATAGTATACCAGCATATTCTTATTACTCTTTTGAATGGTTCACTTTTTTGCTCAGGTGCCCAAAGGGTGGTGGACCCAAAGGGAGTGACTGTTTATGCAAACATGGTGGGAAAATCCACCTGTTCAGTAGTGCTAGGGCTGGAGTTTTCTTCTGGGCATTTATTATTGGTTTTGGTTTGTTGTGCTATTATTTTAAATAATATCAAATGCCCACAGAGGTACACATGGGCACCTTTTATGTCTTCATAAACTTAAATAAGAAGAAAAAATAAGTTAGCTCACCATATTGTAGTACAAAATAAGTAGATCAGGAGCCTGACATAATCCACTTAAAAATAAAGTGCATCATTTAAAAACAGAAATTTGCCACTGAGAGCACACCTAAAGAAATTGCTTTTTTCATAAGTGTTCGGTTTTATTGGCCATGAAGCAATAATCCCTATGGCTGTCAGCAACCTCCTTTTATTTTTGGTGTGTGCTGTGAACAGTGTTATAGACATTAACTTGCACTGTGCTCGTTAACAGTTCATGAACTGTGTTATGCAAAAGGCATACAAAGGATGGCTTGATGTGTTTGTAAAAATGCAAAAAAAAGTACTTTGCATTAAATATTAGATCAACAACGAACTTATTTTCCTGTCCCCTCCCTCAAATTCTAGGACCCTTGATATTAATGAGAGGCATGTGCAAAATATGGCCAGATCATTTGACTATTTTCATTAGCAGAAATACTCCTTTTTATTAAACACAATACTCAGTAGGGTGGTATCCATTAAAAAGTAATAATGCTTGAAGGATAATTGTCCTTACTGGAAGAATTGTGGGACCCAAGGAGTTTCCCTCTGGTATTCTTAGTCCACCTATCTGGTGGAAAAGAAAGGCCATACTCTTGACAGTTCTGGATATACATGTGGGGCATGCTATTAATTAGTATTATTTTATTATTTGTATTATGGTTTTTGTATTTTCTAGAGCCTCTCTCCAGGACAAGTGCTAGGAGCTATACAAATGCAGAACAAAAAGTGCAGTTCTCCACTCACATCCTAAAGCGGTGCAACTCCATTTGTTACAATGGAACTACAACTGCTTTGCAACAGTAGGAGATTTGGATATTTGGTCTAATTTGTACATCAGCGACCAATTCCAGATGCCTTAACCAGGCCTTCTAATAAATGCTGGCATGCATAAAAACATTACTGAAGCACCAGGAGTCTTTGCTAAGTTTTTATTTGAATGATAAGATGGAAATTTTATTAAATTGACAGATTCTTGTAAGATCAGTCCCAACTTTGTGCAGAGGGGAAATGTAGCAAGGTTTGGAGCTGGAGGGTCTACCCTCTTGTTGCTTTTGGTAAACAGGGTAGTGCTTGAAATATGAATTTGCTGCTAAATTCTGCTAATTTCGACTTTATAAATTGTTAGCAGTGAACAGGCAACATGTCTTTACACTTACACTACAGAAATAACCTGTTGCCTTATCATTTATCTCAACAAGTAATATCCTAAATCCTTGAAAGTTTCTTATGAATATTCTGGATCAATTCACTGGTGTTTGACCAGAGATGAATTTGTCCTATTGTGGTTTATATAAACTCTGCAAACAGTGGACCTTTCTCTACTGTCTGAGCACCCAGAGTAATCACTTGCTCCTGTGTAAAATGAGTGTAAAACATTACTGTTCTGATTCACTTTGCACAAGCATAAATGACTACACAAGGTTCAAAGAAGCCCCTGACAACGAATGAACATAGGGCCACATCATCTAAAGAGCTCAATTCCTATTTAGGCACCTAAATAAACAGGCCAGATTATAAATCTGTTTGAGCTCTTTTGAAACTTTGACACTAGTTGTGGATACTGAGCTCTTCTGAACATGCTGGCCATAGGATCCACCCCTTCAGGACAAGAGAAAATGGGAGGTGTGTCTTAGGTGCAAAGGGCAGCTTTTACTTGGGGCATAGGCAGCACCATTTGTATGTCACCAAACTATTTTATAGAAATTAAGGGCAAAATTTTCTCTGACCAATCCTATGCATTTGACTGCACCCCATCTTTAAGCAGGGAAGATGTTCTCTGGCTGGCTGTGAGCAAGGGAACAGTGCTTTACAGATGAGGAGGGGAGGGAGAAAGGTCAGAAGCTGAGGAAAAAGGGGGGAATGGGTCAGCATAGCAACTCTGACTTATCCCCTGGGACTGGAAGGATGGAATGATTGAAAAGGGGAAAGCCGGGGTGGGAGAAGCTCTCTTCGACAGAACAGGAAGGCAGCACTCCCCTTCTTCCCCTTTAGGTGGCAAAATGCCCTAGGCGGGGCTGGGAAGGAATTTTTCCCTCACCACCATATTGGCCTAGGTGGAGTGGGGTTTTTTTCACCTTCCCCACAGCAGGTTTAGGGAGGGCTTTGTTAGTGTGAGGCATGAAAGGAGTTAGGCTATATGTCATAACTCGTGATGTAAGTGTGGGGCAGATGTCCAGAGCAGGTACTCCATAGGAAAGGCATACAATGGCTGGATAAATGGCCTGGTAAAAGACTTAAAAAGGAGGTGTTGGTTAAAGGAATGGCAACTCTGGACAACTCTGGTTTCTTATAGCCCACCTTAATCCTCCTATGAGGGAGGTGGATGCTAAGGTCCCAGCAATGGGTTGTCTGGGAGACCTGGATGGAAAAAGAGAGTGGGCTGGCAGAAGCCCCCAGGTAATTATTGAATGAATATGGAGTTACCTGCACTGTACACTTTTATCTGCCAGGTAGTCGCAAACATCTATAAAGTTGAGGCCTGGTTAGAACCATATCATGTGTCTCCTGTCTTTCTTTTGGTATAGCCAGACAATATGATTAGTACTGGAATCGCTACTGCATTTTCTACTCTCATCCTGTCCCATTCAAGAGGTGCTCTCTATGCAAAACTAGAATATTTACTAGCTTATTAGTAATATAAAATAATAGGGATATTCACCATGGCTTCCAAAGGAAGCTCTGGTGCCCAAATGCATCTTGTAACTGTAGCTTTAGCCTCTTCAGATCTAGGACAGCCAGAATTGGAGGCAGAATTGCTGCTTTTTCTTCCAAAACCAAGGAAAGACAGAATTAAAAAAATAACACAACTGACTTATTATGTTATCCTATGGATCTGATGTACCAGGGCACAAACCCAAGATTCTTAAAACTAAAAATATACTCATCAGATCATAACAGAAGCATCCCTCCTCCTTTTAAATAGTGTTATTAAATACTAAGAAGATTTGACATGTTACATACAATAACAGATGTGAAATGAATGGAAGGGGGAATGTATTTTAATCCCAAGAGGGACACGATGCTTCCAAGAAGATACACCCATTAAAGTATTATCTGTGCTATAGGGATGTGGGGGGAGATGATACAGGTTAATTCATTAGCCTTTCACTGTAAGACACCTTGGTGCAAATCCTAATAAAATGATAAGTGAAAATAAATCTGGTGATCTCATCCAAATCCCTAGCAGACATTTATCCCCATCACCACCACATAGATCACAGATCAGCATGATTAGCTGACAAAGATGTGGAAGAATATTTGCAAAGCTCATGGAAAATTGCAAAAAGTCATTTTAATTATCCACTGGGTTTGCATTATGGCTAGTATTTATTTTTTTTAAATGAAAGTCAATTTTTTTTCTGGTTTTTTTCCCCTTCCTTGAAGTTGATTTTCCTCCCCCAAAGCATGCATGGAGCTGATCTTGTATACCTGAGGGGAATGAGATCTTTTCTTGGGGCCTCCCTTCTTGGATCAACTGAATCTTTTCCTAGAACCCTGACCTGTGAGACAGTGTGGGCTAGTGACAGGACACTGGACTGGGATTGAGGAGATCTGAGTCCTATTCCCAGCTCTGTAATAGATCTCTTGTTTGACTGTGACCTTGGGCAAGCTCACTTCAGCTCTCTATGCCTCTGTTTCCCCTCCCCCTGTATCTCTCTTATCTGCTTACATGTTAAGGTCTTCAGGGCAGAGACTGTCTCTCACTATGTGTATGTACAGTGCCTAGCACAATGGGGCCCTGATCTCCCATAATACAGATAATAAGCAATCAGAATAATAACTTTGTGGTGGGCTAGTGAGGAAGGATGATCTTCTGGCACAATCTCTTACCTATATTCTAATCATCTCCTGCCTTTGCGAGGTTCCCATGGTTCATTCGTCTTCTCCTTGATTTCCCAGGCCTTCACCAATCTACCTGAGCCTACATTTACAACTATCTTCTCTGTTTCATTCCTCCCTGTCATCTCTGCTCTGCCAATGACTACACTTTTGGTTACCTTCTCTCATTCCCGTCTCCTCCAAATCACTATTTGGCCAACTGTCATCACCTCCTCACTAAAATACCTTCTGAAAACTCCGCTCTGATGGATGGCCTAAAAAAGACAGTTAATTTGCATGCAAAATTAAATAAATAAATGAGTGGATACAACATACATTGCTAGGGCTTGATACAAAATGGGGAGGGGGGAATTCACTCAAAAAATTACTGATTTCCCTTTCCCTCCACCCCCTCCCCTTTTTTTTAATCAAAATTTCAAACTTGTCTGATATTTTCCAACTGCCTCAAAGAGCTCAAAGATGGATGTCAGGAATCCACTGGAGGGACAGGACTGTGTATACAAAGATTCTGTACTTGTGCTTTGGCCCTGGCACCCTCTGAAGCTTTTTCCAACTCCCTGGCAGCCTCTGGACACAACGGGTTGCCAGAGGGGAGGATGCATGTTCCTGGTTCCATTCCCCACCCAGCCTACCATGCATGTGGACTGATGGGAGCCAGGACAAGGTGGAGACAGATCCATGAAAATAGTTGATCCACATGCAGACACCTTGTAAGGATGGATCTTTGAAGCATGATCTGATCCTCAATAAGGACATTAGGGTGTGGCTTTCATGAAGTCTTGGCTTCATATAGCTTTTTTACACCTGGCGGTAGATGGTATCATTACACATATCTGGCATTTTAGTATCTAAGAATTTCTGCCTCCCACATCAAAGAACATATGGCCATACCCATTTTGCAAATCTCCATTAGTTGCATCTCCTCAGGGAGGAGGCTCAGATGAAGAACAGCAGGTGGATTGGCAGGTGAGGATTTGGATGCACTGGTAGAGCTCAATGGAGAGAGCCTAAACAACATCTGAAAACTCTATATCTGGTTCTACCCCCAGATAGTCGTCTTTTGCTTTCAAGAACACAAGGAAACTAAAAAGGGGAAACAAGGCATTGCCATGCACTGATTAGCTTTATACAAAAAGAAAGGCTTTGACACTACTATAAGGCTTACAGTAAAATAAATATCCTGGTAAAATATTATGGGACTTTATCTATGTTGTCCCTTTTAACTCCTTTTTCTATGGTCTCTACTAGTTCTAGCTCATCAACATGTGTGGAATTTATTTTTTGATGTACTATATAGAATGTGCCTTTACCACATTTTGACACGTGTTTATTAAGTGAAAAATAAATTATTTGCAAACTTTCCCCAAGGACAAAACTCCTTCCATCCTCAACCATCATGGAACACAGTCAAAACCAGATGTTATGTACAGCCGAGCTTTAATGAATATAAACTTCATTCCCTCCAATCCTATAATCTGCATGCCCTCTGCTATGCACCACTATCAATTTTTCTTCATTTGTTGTATTCTGTCTTATATAGGCCCTGATTCTGCAAACACTTGGGTTTATGCATAAAATTACATGCATGAGTAATTCTCTTGACTTCAATGGGACTGCTCATAGCAGTAAACTTAAACATGCATGTAAATGTTTGCAGGATCAAATTGAAAACTTTGTCTTTGTTATTCTCATTATTTATTTACTGAGATTTTTATTCAATGTATAACCCAGTGCTCCAAGTGCATGCAAACCAACAATAACAACTCCAGCAAATAAAATAACAAAGAACTCCCCTCACTCCAACAGCCTATCAATTGTTATAAATACAATGCTGTAACTCGCATGATGGTATTATGTCTCACAATTTTTGTTTTTTCTTAAAGGCCCAACTGCTTTAATTACACTAATACACGAAAAAACAAGAGTCCTGTAGCACTTTAGAGACCAACAAATTTAATTTATTTAAAGGTCTTTAAAGTGCTACAGGACTCTCGTTGTTTTTGCTGTATACAGACTAACACAGCTACCCGTCTGGAACTAATACATCAGAATCTCAACTTTCTTTTTCTTTCCTTTTAAAGTAAGTTTCTAGTCCTCAGTGTTGTAGAAGAAAGCTTGAAAACAAGAAGCAAGTGCATCCTAAGGCTGAAAATCCAAAAGGCAAATAAAAATATCCAATATTAAATATCTTTTAAAAATATAGCATAAATGTTAAGCCAAATTCATGAGTTTGGGGGACTGAACTCATGATTTCTGAATGTTTGGGGCTGACAATACTGTGGCTAGCATCTCCTAGAGTAAATTTACACTCAAAATTCTAGTTACTAGAAATAAATAAGCTTTACTGAGTGCCTGGAAAATCATCAGACTCTGGTTCTGTCGGACCAAAGTTCAGTGGTAAACAAGTTCTGAAGTCAAGATTCCTTTGCTGCAAATGCCCTCCCCTCAGTCCCCTTTAGGCTAAACCAATGTTGTGTGTCAGCTGAAGTCAATTGCCATGGAGTCCCATGAGGAGAAAGGCAATTGCCCAGATAAGGCACTTACACCTGTGTCCATTAAAACCAGCACATTTATTTTCAGCCAGAACAAAACCATCAGCCAGTGAATAATCCAGAACACAAAGCAATGTGCTCTCAGTGTGAAGCACCAGTGAGCAACCAATCAACCAACCATATTCTGCACTAGCACTATGTGCATATTCTGCACTACAAATTCTATATTCTATAAGCATATTCTGCACTACAAATGGACTTCAGGTGTGACCTTATGAAGAGAATATTGTTGTAATCCAATCTGGAGGTGAGAAAGGTTTGGAAACTATACTGAGGTTCTCATCTAAATGGAAGACTTGTAACCACTTAGCCAATCTGTTTCAAGTGCTGTGAGCAATGAAGGTGCTGTAGGAACAACAAATAAAATAAACCACCTGTCCACATTGCCACAGATTTAAAGAACAGTCACATCACCTCCCTCCTTCAGGCAGCTCCACTAGTTTCACACTCATCTCAGAATGCAATTCAAAATAATCTTCCTTGTTTAAACCGCTCCAATGGACAGTCAACTATAGCTCCCGGATTTCACTTCTCTATTCTCCAAGCACTAGCTCCGCACTGTCCATTTCCACAATCTCTCTGTGTAAGGGCCACCTTCTCTCCTGTCTTGCCCTCTGGAACAGCCTTTCTGTATCTCTGCTTCTTCTGCATTTCATGAATCTTCATTACAATCAACATTCTTCCAATTCCTTTGCTTACACCACTTACTTTCCCTCTCTGCTGTTATGTGTCATTTAATTCTGGGATGCAGTTTCAGATACAGGTTGAATGAAACAAATTTGTAGAGCAGATGTCTCTTTCTACCCCATATACCACTTTCTCTCCCAATTGTTTCTGCCCTGCTCAAACTCAGTGGATGCAATATCTACTTTCAGATTAAATCTCCCATTTTGGAATGAAGTATGGTCAGCGGGCTAGCACATTCATTTGTTACCGTGCCAACAACCTGGCTAATCTCATTTTTTTTAATGTATTGGAGAGGGGAAATTGACAGTAAAGCTGTAAAGCATAAAAAGGGCTCATTGGCTTGAAAATGGCTCTTGTACTTAAAACCTATTAAGTAGGCAAATGAAAGGAATAACTACTAGCAATGATTAATTAATGTAATAAAGCCTCGTTATGTAATCATAAATCGTGGACATGCATCAACTGCCATCTCATTTACTGTCGTGTTAAATAGAAAAATATTAATTTCTGGAGTTGGTGAAATAATGGTTAAATAATATATGATGTGTTTAAATATATACATATATTAAAAAGTAACATTTCTGTTGTGAAAGAATGTTACTGTTTGAAAATGTTATTTACCAGGGACAGACAATGGCATTTAATTGCAAATGTTAAAATTGCTTGTTAGCGAAACACAAAAAGTTAGATATGAAAAGTACTCAAACTTCACAGAGAAATACAGGAGGCAATTGCTCAAAATCAGGGACAATTATGCCTATTTCAATTTAGTTATGACTTTTTTTCTCAGTCAATGGAAACCTTCTATATGTGTAATAAAATGTACACCACCACCCAGAACTCTGTTCAAATGAAATTCCAACAGTGGCCATAACAGCAAATCCAATTAAAAAAATTCATGGCTTAGATTTTCAGGAGAGACTAATGACTCCGTAAAAACAACAAGAGTCCTGTAGCACTTTAAAGCACAAATTTCTGTAGGCATAAGCTTTAAAGTGCTACAGGACTCTCGTTTTTGCTGTATATAGACTAGCGTGAATAGTATTAGTAATGGGCCAGATTTTCTAAAACCTGCTGATAATCAGGCTCTTTAGGGTATGTCTACGCTGCAATCAGATACCTGCATCATCCGGCCCGTTCCAGCTGACTAGGGCTTGCAGAGCTTCAGCTAAGGGACTGTTAGATTGTGGTGGAGACACTGGGACTCAGGCTGGAGCCCAGGCTCGGGACCATCCCACCTAGCAGGGACCTAGAGCCCAGGCTCCAGCCTGCGCCTGCAGTTATACAGCCCTGCAGCCCGAGCTCCAGGAGTCCAAGCCAGTCACGGGTTTTTCTGTTTCAATTTGGGCATTCAAAAATTAAGGCACTCAATATCACATTGTATATTTGGAAATCTTGTTTCTGATAAGAAAACCCTAGACTTGTAGGGCTGGAAGAGACATCAACAGGCCATCTAGTCCAGTTCCCTGCACTGCGGCAGGATTACGTGTTATCTACACCACCCCTGACAGGTGTTTGTCTAACTTCTTCTTAAAAAGCTTCCAGTGATGAAGAATCCACAACCTCCCTAGTTAATTTGTTTCAGTGCTTTACTACCATTGCAGGTAGGAAGTTTTTCCTGTCTAACCTAAGTGTCCCTTGTTGAAATTTAAGCTCATTATTTCTTATCCTGTCCTCAGTGAATAAGGAGCGTAATTTGTCATCCTCCTCTTTATAACAACCTTTTACGTGCTGAAGACCATCATGATGCCCCCGTTAGTCTTCTCGTCTCTAAACTAAACAAATCCAATTTTTTCCATCTTTCCTCATAGGTCATGTTTTCTAGACCTTTAATAAATGTTGTCGCTGTCCTCTGCACTTTCTCCAATTTGTCTACATCTTTCACAAAGTGTAGTAGCCGGAACTGGACTCAGTACGCCAGCTCAGGTCATATCAGTGCAGAGTAGAATGGAAAAGTTATTTCTTGCGTCTTGCTTACAACAATCCTGCTAATGCATCCCAGAATGATGTTCGCTTTTTCTGCAACAGTGTTATACTCACATTTAGTTTGTGATCCACAATAACTCCCAGATACTTTTCTGCAGTACTCCCTCTTAAGCAGCCATTTTGTATTTGTGCAACTGAGCATTCTTCCCTAAGTGGGGTAGTTTTCATTTGTCCTTACTGAATTTCATTCTATTTATTTCAGACCATTTCTTCCATTTGTCAAGTTCATTTTGAATTCTAATCCTGTGCTTCAAAGACCTTTAGCCAGGACCTAACACACAGAGCTCAAAGCGCTTCGTGTCTTTGACTCCTTAGGTATAGGATAATTTAGGGGTTCTCTCCGCCTCTCTTTGTAGTCCAATATATACTTTGAAATATATACTTTGAAAAGTAAGCCTAGATTAAGTTTCTCTCTCCTGCTGGGGTGTAGATGCCATTCTGTCTCCTCCCCCACTTGTTAGCTTTCTTTACCTTACATGTAAATATACCTTCATTGTCTCTGCCTGAGAGCAAGGCTGGTCAGACAAGCAAATATACATTACTTTTTTTAGGGAAGACTGGGGTTTAATTACAAGCGCTTGCACCACAAATAAAAGAGCATGTGATCGTCCCATCCACGGCGATTTCTGGGTCTGTCAGTCATGGGTTCCCAGACATAACGGTGATTTTGGTGGCAGGGATCAGCACTGACTCAGAATCTGGAAGCCCAGGGTGACTACTAGAAGCAATGTTAAGGGAAGGGCGGGCGGCTTCCTGTGTTCTCTAGTGGCTGTAACTCGCCTCCTCCCATGTCCAGGGTAGCCTAGAACAAAAACTGCTCTTTGGGAGGCTTAACGCTGGTCCCCAGTCTCCAAGCACCATCCATATTGCTAAAGGGAGGAGGCATTGTCCACTGCCCACCTGTGATCCTAATGCAGGTTGTCCACAAGGTGCAGCACAAGGCCTGTCATCCATGCCGCTCACCATGGCTGGAATAGCAAACCGGTTCATTGACTAGCCAGGGATAGTCTTTATGTTCTTACTTGCACTTTAGAGTAATAAGGAGAGTGATTTTTAAATAGCAACTTTGTACTAAGCCAAGGGTATGCACTGACAATGGTCGCCTGATGCTTTGAATGCCTTTCAGTGGAAAGCTTGGCCTTCAGTGCATCCTCCAAACCGGAGGAGAGGCTTTCACAGATCAGAAGAAGGAAAAAGAGAATGTGTGATGACATATTCAATGAGATAATGAATGCCTCTGGGATATCTGGCATAGTGCTAAGAGCATGGAGGATTTTATTGTCTGAAAATCTGGACATAGACAAGGAGAGCAGGGGAGCATCCAGGGGCATTTGTGTGCCACACAGGATGAGATGCTGTGGATTATGAAGTACCAATCAGACATGTTGAGGCATCTGGTTGAGCTTCAAGAAAAACAGCTTCAGGTTAGACTCTCTCTGCAGCCCCTGCAGCATGGCCTGAAAACATCACCCTATTCACAATCCTCCTTCCCCAAACTTTCCACGAGGTCGGGAAAGGGAAGGTGCAGTATCCTTTCTATGCAACATCAGGGAAGGGTACTAAGAACAAAAGGCGGCCATTCAAATACCTTTGATGGAAAGATTTTTGTGCTTTCACAGACAAGCTGACTTGGTTTCTCCCCTCCCAATTTTATCACACTGCTTGCCCGAGGTTAAATTATTTTCCTGCTCTTTCTATTTCTTTATGTGTGTGCAATAAAAATCAACATTTCGAGAATGAAATACTCTGAATTTATTCCAAGCACGTGGGTCTTGGGGTGAAGAGTAGGTGCAGAGAAACTGATGCAACCGAGAGGATGGGATGGGAAGGAACAACGAAGATAAGCAGTGTGCAGTACGGTGCTCATTACTGAAATGGGTTTTCAAAGCCTCCCAGAGATGCAGGGCTCCTTTCTGGGCTCTTTCTATTGCCCTGGTATCTAGCTGCTCAAAATTAGCTGCCAGTCCATCCCCCTCCATGTCCCACCCCTGCAGAAATTTCTCCCCCTTTGCCTTCCAGATGTTATGGAGCACACAGCAGGCAGCAATAACAATGGGGATATTGCTTTCACTGAGGTCTAACCTAGTAAGCAAACTATGCCAGCAACCCTTTAAATGTCCAGCTTTTAAATTTTGAACTTTCTCAGCCTATTGTTGAATTGCTCCTTACTGCTGTCCCAGGTGGTTGGTATATGAGTTCATGAGCTATGGGAGCAAGGGGTAGGCTGGGTCTCCCAGGATCATTACTGGTATTTCAACATCATCAGATTTTGTGATCTGGAAAGAAAGACCCTGAGTGTAGCTTTCTGAACAGATCTGTGTTCCTAAAGATGTGTGCATCATGCACTTTTCCTGAACCTCCCATTCGATGTTGGGGAAACACCCCCTGTGATCCACCAGCACTTGCAACACCATTGAAAAGAATCCCTTTCAGGTTATGTACTCTTTCGCAAGGTGGACTGGTGCCAAGATAGGGATATGTGTGCCATCTATCATCGCACCGCAGTTAGGGAACCTTAATGTGGCAAAAACATCCACTATGTCCTGTATGTTGCCCAGAGTCAGTACCCTTCTTAACGGAAGTTGATTATTGGCCCTGCACACTTGGATCACAGCAGCTCCCACGATGGATTTACTAACTTCAGATTGATTCCCCACTGACCAGTAGCAGTCTGGCATTGCAAACTTCCACAGAGCGAGCACCACTCGCTTCTCCACTGTCAGACCAGGTCTCGTTTTAGTGTTGCTATGCTTATGGGCTGGGGAAATCTCTACACAAAGTGCCTGGAAAGTGGCCTTTGGCATCTGAAAGCTCTGCACTTCCACCAGTCAATGCTTGTTTCCCAGGACCAGAACCAGTGCTTCACCGTGTTCAGTTGCTGCATGACTGCCAGCAGCAACTGGGAATTGCTTCATTCTATGGCATGCAGCAGGGCTGCTTGAATGACATTGTAATGTTCCATGTGGCGACTCCTGACTCAGCCCTGAAAATACTGCAGGATAAGATGTGAGGTGTTTGTGATGCTCACAATAAGAGTGCACAGCTGAGAGGGCTCCATGCTTCTTGGGCTCTGCCATATGCATGGCTAAAAGTCACAAAATGGGTTGTTGCTGTTGATATCAGGGGAAAGCGGGATGGAGGGAGGAAACTGCATAATGGGAGGTCAAAGCCATGTTCTAATTCCACCCTGTGACAATGTTTTGGTCCCATGAGGCTTTGCAAGACCTTCCCAAAATCCCCTGCAACTAGGTGCACTGTGGGATAGCTACCCACAATGCACTGCACTCTGCACAATGCAAGCTCTGCTAGTGAGCGTGCACTCCATCGACACAATGAGCATGGGGTGGGCATGCCCAATCAATTTAATTACTGCAGCAGCTGGATGTCGGTTTAAATTAATGTCGACTTAACTTTGGAGAGTAGACATGCCCTTAAGGCCTCAATGCTACCTAAGGGGAAAGTTAGTTCCAGGAACATGAAAACACATGATTGCTGCTTATCATGGCTCAAAAGAATCACTATACATTCAGGAGGCTTTTGTCTACCAATGTGTTTTGAGGTGTACCCAAAATTTTCAAAACTACTTTTATTGATCTTAAGTAAGACCCAAATATAATATAGAGATGAGCAAAAAAGCAAGTTACAGGCAAAGCGAATAAATATCTAGAAGGTGAGGCATCTTTCCATAAAAATCTGCCAACGTATATAATATCAGCTATCAATTTTAACCTGCCCTTTACATACGTATATTTCAAAGAATTGGTTGTGATTTAGTTTCACAGAATCCCTGGTTTTTTTAACTATGAGATGTGTCTCTAAATCCCAAAACTCCAGGCAACTCAGAAAGCTTAGTTCTACATCCACCTATATTATCAGGCCTGATACAAAGAGTTTGCAGTCTAATATGACTTCAGAATTGCAATAGAACTAATATGACTTTATAATTTAACAACGCATGCGGTGATCCCAAGATGGAACTGCATTATTGTTTTCAGGCAATGTCATTCATTCAGAGATCACAAAGCACTTTGAATATATAAGTAAGCTACTACTTAGATGAGGCAAGTTAAGAGATCAGTTAAGAAAGGTGTTTAATAGCACACAGTAAATCAGGAACAGTAAGAAATGAGACCCAAGAGCCATTATGACTCCCAGTTTTTGGTTAAGTAATCACACAACAACTTTTCAGTTTTAAGATACTGTAAATGCATTTTAACTTGGATCCTAGACAGAAGGCAGACAGGAAAATTCTAAGAATTTAGGGTTTCTTAAGTATACTATATTAGACCTAGAGGGTCATAAGTTATGATTAGCTGAAATACTGCCCTTCTGCAGATGTACAGTCCCCATTATCTTCAGGGAGATTAAAGATAGAATTTGGTTCTTATATTTGAAAGGAAAAATATTCATCCAGTCTCTGAATTGTGCCCCACATTTTCAAAGGGCTAAGTGTACTCCCATTTATACACTTGCCCAGCGAATATTGAAAACCCTTCAATATGCAGCTGAGTCAAAATTGAGTATGTGCTTAAGTGTTTAGCTCTCCAGATATTCTATACTCCAGAGGGCAAGTATGTTTTTAGTTCAGTCCACATCTGGAAGTTCCACTAACATTAACATGCACAGGAGCAGAGAACCAGTACCTCTTAACGGTCTTCAGAGCTCATTTTTCTTCCCTGGGATTATATGTCTTCCTTTTAGCCATGTTGCCAGGTACTCTCCTGTTGGACCCCGAACCTCTCCATCAGGGGTTGTGCCATAGCATGCATATCCAATTTGGATGCCATCTAGCTGCATTTAGGTTTGCTACAGAATCTGCTGTGGAATGATGTGCTACCCCATAGTGATCTGCAACCCCATAGTCACAGGTCAACATGCAATGGGGATGATGTAGGTGTTTTCCCCCTCACCAATCCCAGCTGAGGTTCCACAGGGCTTTCACCCTTTCCCAGCCCTCTGCAGTAGGTTTTAAAGGGATGAGAAGGAACATGGCAGACACAGGAAGTGCGAAGGCAAATGGGCTGGGGATACCATGAAAAGCGGGAAGCAGGCTGCAGGACACAACAGCATAGATGTGATTTGGGGTAAGGTTATGCATGGCCCTGCAGATGTGCACAAGAAACATGAATGTGATGAAGTAAGAGACACAGTGCCCATCGAGGAATTCAAGTGATGTGGTCAGTAATGTGGAAGAAGAGGACATTAGTAATGGCATTTTGCACAGCCTGAAGGCGAGGGAAAGACCAGACAGGAGAAG
The DNA here is from genome assembly GCA_007922155.1 of Mesoclemmys tuberculata. Taxonomy (NCBI): domain Eukaryota; kingdom Metazoa; phylum Chordata; order Testudines; family Chelidae; genus Mesoclemmys; species Mesoclemmys tuberculata. The sequence goes on along the minus strand of ML675629.1, from coordinate 14,745,050 downwards.
GTTACAGTAATCAATGCAGGAACAGCCTAGGAGAGTGCTCTATAAATTATACGGAACAACAACTTGGCTGGTCAAGGGTTTTAGCAGCGCAGACAGAGGCAGATATTGAAGATTCAGAGGGGTAAGAAGTTACAAGGCAGCAGAAAGCCAGAAATGAGGGGAGAGAAAAGCCAGAAGGCTAAGGAAAAATACTGGACTTGTCAATGAAATTTAGGAAAGGAAGCAGAAGAGAGATCCGGGAGCTGTATATAGTTTTTGAGAACCCTGCATTGCCAGCAGTTATGTGGTCTAGTTGGCATCATTCATGTAAATGCTGAATTTTTGTAAAAGGGTTATATCTCTACATATGTAATGCAACGTAATTTTGCCATTGAAATACTAAGTATACATATTTCTTTTACAACCATTTGTGCGTGAAGAACATATTTTCTATCTTATTTAGAAAATCTAGCAATGCAACATAATACAAGACCCTGAAAATTCCAATTAACCCTGGGTGATCATGGCCACTGGTTATTTTTGAAAGTCTAAGTAAAATATAGTTAGTGGATGATCAAATTAAGGAAGACACTACTGCATGAATCGCAGTTGATAATTTGTTGCTATCAATGTGGAACAATGCTGTGTTCATTCACTTATGAGAACATATGTATCATTTATTTAAATCTGTTCCAATTTAAATTGCAACACAAGCAGAGGGCAGGGGCAAGAATCTAAGCAGAAGCTGTACAGTGTAGAGGAAGGGAGAATAACAGAGAAAGCAACTTTAGAGATAATATATTTTCCTTGTTGTAATAAAGTTCCTTGCTCACTGTTAGAAGAAAGTGAGTTTTCGGTGATTCTTTACCATTTTCACCTGATAGCAATTCTATCCAAAAACTAGTCTGCTATTTTTCTTTTTAGAAACATGGCATCTATAACTAATATTAACTACTTCTGTTTATTTTTCTTAAATACAACACTTTCTCAGATGCTTTTATTTACACTTTCAAATCCTTTTTGGACACAGTGATGAGGAGTTCCTGTCTGGGTGTTCACCTATCAGTATGCTGCAGTGGTACAGTTGGAAATGCTATACTATTTATAATGTTTTGTTTGTAGTGTTCATATGTTATATATTTCCTTCTACAGGTGGGTAAATTGTTGTTTATGTTTGCAAGAAAAAAATCAATTGGCAATACGACCATAATGACTGCTTACTTCTGTGCAGTGACCAGATCTTAGTAATTAACTGACACCACATTGGAAAAAAAAATCAATGCAAAAAACACCAGTGATCAGCTCTCCAATTTCAAAGAAAGACTATTACTGACACACTCAATCCTTCAGTCAAGTGCTGCTGGGGCAGCATTGGCTTCATAGCTCAGGTGACAGCTGTCATAATCAACTGGACAACAAGAGAAATTGTGGGGGAGAAAATAGTTTGTTGAGTGTAAGAAATTCAATCACTCACAAATATTCCCTGGGGAAATGCTGGTCAGTTAATCTAGTCAACCATTTCTGATTCATTGAACAATAGATGCCTTTCACAGTAAAAGCAAACATAAAAAAAGATTTGTAAAGTGGCGAGGGGTCTTCCAAATAAATTTCACAGCCAAATATCAACAGAGTTAAGCAGAAAATATAACTGTTGTATGTGTTCATTTCAGCATAAGTAATTGTGAGTATTTATTATTCCTACAGATCAAATTCGACAATGCTTTGGAATGGTCAGTAAGATGGTATTGTGGCTGGACGGTCTATTTATCTATTGCTGCTCTTGAGAAGCTTATTATGCACTGTTATATCTTTTTATTGATCACAATCATCATCCATCCTGTGACTTTGTGCTACGTACAGGTAGGAAAAATCAGTAACACTGTAGGATCCAGGTGAAAATAGCCTAATTTATTTGCTGCTGCTGAATATACTCCTGTGGCTCTTATCGACTGACCAAACTGGTGCAAATTATGATGCTTTGTCACCCATTCACACCCCAACTGTGACTGATCTGCAGACATTGTTTGTAACTTGCATTTCTGTTTACACATCACCACTGAATTTAGCATAGACAATGCCCTGGGTTTTGTAACCATCTAACTCAGGCTTCATTCTCCTGAAATGATGGCACCCCTTCCTTGTGGAAACTTCTGTTCTATATCCTGGCATATTTCTTTGGCTTAAAATTTAAGCTACTGGGAGCAGAGGACCTTGAAGTCCTGGTCCCATTGAAGTCTTTGGGAGCTTAACCACTGATTTCAATAGAGCTAGCATTTCAACTCTTCTCTTTTATGTACTCTATGACACACCACATGCACCTATGGCATTCTATAAATAATGTATAACAAAATATGTTGAAACAATAGCTTTTTATTATTAAGTCTATTATTGGATAACTAACTAATATAACCTGCCAGTGTCACACTTGGAACCTATTGAAAGAACTGAGATCTAGGTCAAATAGAAAACCACTATTTTCTGCAGAAAATTAAATCTATTGATCTTCTGTGCTGTGGGAAAAAAACCCAGTGGACTTAATTATAATTAATTATAAGTCAACTAATCCAAAACACAGACAAATTTACGAAGGCTAACATAAAACCATCATTAAAATGAAAAACATAACTAAATCACCCTCAAAGCACTTTTCAAGACCTCCCTCTTTATTCAATGTTTTCCACATGAGAAACTGGAGTGGGATAAGATATAAGGCCTTCTGTATTTTTTATAGTTAGTTTATACTGAATGAAATGATGAAAGTAGGTATATGATTATTATTGTACACAAAAATGCCCAAAGGCCATGGTAGGTATATTTTTATTCTTCAAAAAGTTATGGCATCTCACCTAACTATCTCCCATCATATAATCACAGATTCATTCATTTCAAGGCCTGAAGGGACCTTTGTAATCACCTAGTCTAACCTACTGTATAACACAGAACTTCCCCAAAATAATCCTAGACCAGATCCTTTAGAAAAACATCCAATTTTTATTTTAAAACTGTCAGTGATGAAGAGTCCACCCTGATCTTTGGCAAATTGTTCAATGATTAATTATCCTCACTGTCAAAAACATGTATCTTATTTCCAGTCAGAATTTCCCTGGCTTCAACTTCCAGCCATTGGATCATGTTATAACTTTTTCAGATAGATTAAATAGTTCATTATAAAATACTATTGAAAAAAAATCAGGTCTTAGGCATCTCACATTTGGCATCCAAAATTAGTGAATACTTTGGACTATAATCTCTCTGCACTACAGTTCCCCATCTGTAAAATGGGGATACTAATTCACCTTACAGGGTTGTTGCAAAAATGAATTCCACATTTGTAAAGCAATCAGATATTACAGTGCTGGGCATCATAGAACAACCCAGGAGAAAATTAATATTTCTGTCTTTAGAGCAAGGTTTGAACAGATTTCAGTAAATAAGGCACGATGCCATACATTGAACATTAAGGAGAAAAATATTGAATAGCTTCTCATTAAGTGAGAACCGTCCACCTGAGCACTGAATGTGGCACTAGCAAAGGTGCTAATTTACAATTGCAGATGCAGTAACCCACTATTGAAGACACCATCTCCCTCCAAAGAGGAAATCAAATCTGTACTTTGCAGCAGCAGTGATCAAATTGTAGTTTATTTTATTACAAGGCCCACTCCGGCTTGGTTGACAAATAGAACTATCCCTTGCCTTCCTGATGTTGGGACTATCTGTCTTTGAACTATCTGACTATGGCCTATAATTTGCAAGCTCAAAATTAAATCAAACTGTCTTGCACCAGCTGCCCTTAAATTCGCAAGGTGCTAAAAGTTGCTATACAGCCTACTCTGGCTTGGAAGGAAGATTAAACTGTTGCTGGACTTTCTGACAAAGAGTACTGTCTTTGGACTGCTTGACTGACAGACAGCTCCTTCAAATTTCAAGTATGCTCAGCAGTGTACTTCTGCCTGGTTTCACCTCTTCTCCCAAAGCATCACTTCATGGCTGGCATCAGTTAAACCTACGCCCTCACCCCGCACCTCTGACTGGCAGTTTGTTTTGCTCTGCTGTGCTCTGCTCAGCCCCTACCTTGTCAACTGCCAGATCAGTTTTATTGCCCTGTTCAGTCCTATACCTGAGACAATTTAGCTTCACCCATCATCCTCTCTATGGTTCTCAGTCAGCTACCCCTGCTGTCCTTGACCGGCCCGCAGGAAATTTGTCATTTCTATTTATCTCAAAGTTTTGCGGGCAATAGGAATTTTCTGACCTCTAGGTTTTTTGTGATTATCGCATAGTGATCTTACTCCTGTAGTGAATCTGTTTTTAATAAACTCCACAGCACCTAGGTACTATTGTGTATAGGAAAAAAACCTATAAATAAATTAATTAATCAAACCTATAAATAAATAAATTAATTAATAAAATCTATACTATTGTGTATAGGAAAAAAACCTATAAATAAATTAATCAAATCTCTTATAGCGATTTTCCTTAGGAGAAATTTTTAGCTCTCAAACACTTCCTGAGTTTGTGCAAACTTCCCTTTATCATGATGCAAAGAACTGGCTGTACCACCATTGCTCACAGCAGAAATGAATGTTCCACGATGTATTTTCAGGCCTCTTGTTTAAGTACAAAATCTGCAGTCTGTTTTTTGTTTAATTGAACATCTACCACATCCTGGCTCTGTGAATGCTAGGGGAAAAGCAAAGCTGAACAGAAGAACTACTTTACTATATATATTAAGAACTGGGGATAATTTTATCCCAACAGACTGCAATTTGATCTGCAGAAATAACCTACCATCAAGAATAGGGGGGGAACCTACCATCAAGAATAGGGGGGAATCAGAAGAAAAAGTGGTCATCAGATTAAGGCACTAGGTCTGGAACTCAGCAAAACTGAGTTTGATTCCTGGGTCTCTTGCAGTCTCTTATTCTCTGTGTCTCAGCTACCACAGTAGAGCACCTAGGGATCCCAACACACTAGGTGCTGTCCAAAAATATAACAAACATCCCCAAAAAGCTTACTATTTTAGGGTATGGTGACCCTGCAGCCCGAGATGTGATTACAGTCCAGGCAGCCATTTCCATGCTAGTACAGCTAAAAGTATTAGTTTATATGCATAGGCGGCAGCCTCAGCATAGACTTGCAACACAAGTATATAGCCAGAATGCTTGTACAGCCTATGCTGAAGTGCATTCCACTACATCTGCACTGCTATTTTTAGCCAGTGTGAAAGCACACCTCAGGTTGCAATGAAGACATATCTTAAGTTCAAGTCATGATGTAATACTGTTGTGTTTTCAGCATAAATGTATTAATGTTTGAGAGGCACTTAAAAGTTATGGGAATATAACATAGATAGATGAGCGTATAAGAGGTTTTTCCCCATCTCTAATTTCCCAGGTGTCATGCTTGTTTACTCTTACAATTACCCTTTCCTGACATAGGAGCTTCATCAGTTCAGTCATTTTGCTTTCCCTTTGAACCCATCATTTTATTGTAAACTCCTGTGTGCAAAAACAAGGTGGCAAAACAAATTTTACCTTCTAGCTTCAAAGTAAACTGATAAAAGAAACAGCTGAATTCAGATTGACTGGAACAGTGAGATTTTTAACAATCTGGCAGCTCTTGAATGACTTCCTTCACTGTTTGTAATGCACACAATGCTTTCGGTAGAACATCTGGAACATACAGCAAGGTAAACAATGAAATCAGCAAACAGATAAAAAAAATTACCCAAAGAGCAGTTCAGGAAGGTATACCTCTTCCAGATGTTCTGGCTGCTTTATAAGCAAGGAACTGCCAAAGGTTATGTGCACCAAGAGTTGCGGTATCATCCCAGCACAATGGAGCATACTGCTTCTGTAGCATATGCATGGTGCAGGGACCTTTATTCTCCAAATACCATTTCTATTGTGTGGTTCAATCCAGCTGAGAACAAAAGTCAGGGAACACAGTAATGAGATCAGAGCAGATAACTGGATGGCAGTCAAAGACTGGAAAGGTTGCTCGTTGAAAGCACACCCACCATGACCCAAAAGCATACATTAGATCAGCGTCACTGCACATCAAAGATGATGAGTGCCAAGGTTCTGTGGGCTTAAATGGTATATGCCAGAAATGAGACAAGAATACAGCTATAGAGCAGCAACTTTAATAGGCTGAGACATGTTAAATGGAAAGGAAAGAATACCCAGCCAGAATAAAAAGAGGCTGTTTTTTCTCTACATCACAGAAATGACGGCATTAATAAAGCCCATGAATCTTTGGCAGAGTAAGCAAAATCATCAAGAAACTGGAAGCCTTCCAGATGCCCTGTGCAAGATGGATATTATCCACTAAGGTATCTTGAGAAAAGTGTTTTCAACAGAGAGAAATTTGCAGTTACTATGACTTTCAACACTTTTAAAAATAAACCAACTGCACAGAAGGGGAAAAAACCTACCTATACGTTCTTTGAAGAGGTGGAATGCAATAAGAATGAAGTGTTCTACTGATCAGCAGGTGACTCAGATGTGAGGGTTATCTGCAAAGTGGCAGGTCATTCTCAGTGTGCTGCAGTGAACTTAATGAATAATCATTAGGGGCATAGGAAAAAGTACATATGGAGCCCCGAGTTGGGATGGGGTTGAGACTCTACTGTAACTTTCATCGTCAGCTAAAGTCCTTGAAAGTTCAGTGGACCTGCTTTGCAGCATTTCACAGACCAGATGGGCTTTTATTTGGCTTTCATTGTGTTCATGGAGTCAGTGTCCTGGACCATGCCCTGAATCCAGTAACCCACTCTCACAGGCTATTCGAGGAGCTCTGAGTGAGCACATTATCACCTCACAGCTTTTGGGCTACTAGGCATTGGCCACTGTCCCTAGATCCCATAGGAATTTCAGGGAGCAGGAAGCTGTCTGCCTAAAGACAGTGACAAAGGGTGGCAGAAGGAGTGTTCCCAGAGGGAATGTTCCCATCTCTCCTACTTCAAATTTACTACTATTCACCCAAAATCCCAACAGAAGATCAAGGTACAGTGACAACACAAAAAAGAAGTTGCAGATATTTTTAAGTCTTGGTACAATGTGAAAAGACATAGTCCATGTAAAAACATTTTCTATTCTCCACTGTTCTCTACAATGACTATCAAGTTGGGGCCAACATTGATTCATAGCTGAAGGTTCTGTTATTATGGAATATCACAAAGACAAAGTGCATATTTTTAGTTGTGTTTGCTACTTGTTTTCTTAAGATACATTTTTCCTAGAATATTGAATTTTAGAGAAAGAGGAAGGAAACCAGCTGAGCTAATCTTTACCTTAATGAAATCACCATGCCCCATTAGAAGAGCAGTTACTTTGAGGAAACACATATAGCAGTTTACAATAATACTAATGGCTTTGTTAACATTATCTATTTTACCATAGACCTAAAAAGAATTATACATTATAATGCTAGTGACTGTGTCTTTAATATTGCTTCTTCTTTTTATAGGATGTGGAATTTGCCAAATCAATTTTCAGCAGCCTCCTCTGTCAAGTGCAGACCCCTCAGACCAACGTCAAATCTGGTGAGAGAGCACTCATTGTCTGTCTGTGACATTGTCTGTCTTTGGCTATAATCACACATGGGATCCTCTCATTGGCTCCAGGTGGGAAGGCTGGCTGCACATTGATCCATGGCCAATTCGAGATAAGTTCAGACGGACTCATGTGTGATGTAGCAAATCAAAGCCGCACACACACTTGGTTGGCTCAGTTATAAGAGACGGGTTTCTGACATCAATGTCAAGTCATTCTTCACATCATATCGACATCACAGAGAAATCCCGACAGCACAAATGGCCCCACAATCAGTGTCTAAACAACAACTGTACCCTTCGGTGGTCAAAGAGGTTTGTGTACAGTAGTAGGTTCAGTTATCTGCTGCTGTCAGATCTCAAAATACAGCTCCTGTCTTCAGGTTTTTCTGAAAACTGTGTTTGATGAATGCTGTCAAAGCTTGCACGTGTTAGCAGGTGGTCTGACCTCTCCAGAAGTTTGCTTGCTTGATGCTGAGTATTGATTCCACTTCTGGGGAGATGCATTAAAGAATGAGATGCTCCAGCACCTTCAGTGGCACAGACAGATGTTGGTTGGTAGCTTGCAATGTTATATGGGTCTTTCCCCGGTTTTAGGAAAGCAGTTAGACACTTGTTATATCTTCAGAAATCAGTGGATCATTATTCTTGTTGTTCATTCCATGGTTTCAGAAATCAGTGGATCATTATTCTTGCTGTGCATTCCATGGTTTCAGAAATCAGTGAATCATTATTCTTGCTGTGCATTCCATGGTTTCAGAAATCAGTGGATCATTATTCTTGCTGTGCATTCCATGGTTTCAGAAATCAGTGGATCATTATTCTTGCTTTGCATTCCATGGTTTGTATTGGGGATCCAACAAGAGGACCACATTTGAAGTCCTTTTAAGGTTTGAATCTTGGTCACTTGCCAGCCAAAACTGCTGAAGCAATTCTGCCCCCTAATCTTTCAGCTATCAGGCTAGGGTGGAGAATACTGCAGCTCAACGCTGAGGGATTGTTGACAGCCAAATGGAGCACCAGCAATTAAAAATGCTGATGGATTGTGGGGGGGAGGGACATTTATTATATCGTTTAACATCCGTATGTCAAAATCATAATAATCCATGTGAGATATGCCATGTCAGGTATGGTTAAAAAGGCTATAATGTGCTAAGTAAGATGATAATGTTTATGTTCATGTGTTACATGTGTAATGGAAGTTATGGATATGGCTGATATATCTGTATTTCAAATTGTGCTGTGTCTGGGTAACACCTCAGACAGGATGGCTGCAGCATTAGCCTGCTTAATGGCCCATTAAGAAATTCACAGGCACAAGGAGTGCAGGGGGAGAAGCCAGGGATATACCTAATGAGTCACCAGGACTTTCTCATGTGACTCTGGACTTAATTTTGGTTCCTGTAAAATTCCACAAGGAGCATGGCAAAAGCCAGAGGACATACAAGGCAGAAGCCCAGGATCCATTTTGTCTTAGGCTGTCTTTAGTCTCCAGCCTGCCTCTGGATCATCTCACCTACAGCTGAAGTGAAGCTGTGAAACAAAGGACTGAGACTCATCCAGGTACTGGATGTACACCAGAGGGAATATACAAGCCTGCAAATTCCACACTTCTTATAGAAACCTGATGTAGATGGACTTTCAAATCGTTTTTATGTATCTGATTGATTTAATCCTTTCACATTTATCTTGCAGTTGTTTCTTTTTATAATAAACCTTTAGTTTTATTTACCAAAGGATTGGCTGGCAGCGTGGTATTTTGTGTAAGATCTAAATTTATATTGATCTGGAATTGTGGCTGACCCTTTGGGGTCAGGAGAATGTTTTTGGTAAAGAGCATAGAGTTTTATATAAATGGTCTCTTTACTGGACCTAGTGGCTAATTGGGAGCCGGAGACTGAAATACAGTAAAGGGGGATGCGTATATTTGTATTTTGGCTTCTTGATAACTAGTGTGGGGAATCAGAAGCACTGTTTGTGGCTGGTTGGGAAGTCTGACTTCAGTGTCACCCACCATTGCTTGAAGAATCTGCTCTCCTTTTATAGCCTGCCCTGACCTTGGCATTTACAGGTGGCTACCCTAGGCATGGACAGGTCACAGTTTCCATTCTAATTTTCTCCTAACAATCCCTCATAACTTCCAAAATGTTAAACTATCAGACTGTAATTTTCCAGTGTTCAGTATTTGCACAACAGTGATTATTTTTTAAGGAGGAAGAAGAAGAAAAAGATTGGAGTGGGAAGATCATTTTCCTCATTATGAAAAAAAGTCTTGTGACAATGTTTTATTGTAATTAGTTTTATTACTAAAATTGATGGGATCACAAGGCTGAAATTTTGTCAGGAAAGAAATCTCACTGCTAAGTGACTTGGAGCATCCAGAGAAAAATGGTTTTGTTTAGACCAAATTGTGAGCTTTTGCAAGTTAGACTTCATCAATGTGCAGCACATTTTGATCAGTGGGTGCAAAAAGCTTGTAAAGCTCTCAGCTTAAGGAAGGCTGTGTGTACATGATTAAGTGCTTGTCTGCATTGCGCAACAAAGGACACCAGAGAGGTGTGATTTGTGAAGAGCACTAACATGTTGTGCTCTAACTGCCCCATGTAGACCCTGCTGAGATGCTCTAAAAGGTACCTAGTTCGTGTCAACATAGTCCTGAACTAAGTACCTTTAGAGCGTGCCAGCAGGTCTATATGGGGCAGTCAGAATACAACACATTAGTGTGCTTTACGAAGCATACTCTTTTAGTTTGCTTTGCCAGTGTGTAGACAAGCCCTACCTTAGCAGCCTCCGGAGAAGTGTTGTGTACTATATACAAGCTGAAACAAGGGCTCCAATGCTACCAGGCTTCCTGAGTTCCCTTCTCATAGGCTTGTCAATCCCCCAGGATATTCCCCTTGTCCTGGTTCTCCTAAATGGCTAGGAGTCTCCTTAGCTGTAGACCTGCTGAGGAGAATTTGAGGGAAGTGCAAAGTTCTGTGGCATCCCAATGGAATGTGAGTAGCTCTGCCATGTTGTGATTTGACTAAGGGTGGGTTTCAGCCATACAGAACCTCCTGCAAGAAACTTCATCAACAGAATTCACATCTAGACAAATATTACTTTATAGAAAATTTATATTTTTAGTGCAATTAATTTTTTAAAAGATTTCCCCCCGTCTCCCCCACACACATCCTCAACTCCCTTCCTTGGAGGATCATAATTATGGTGGCTATGGTCTGAAGTGCTGGCTGTATTTAGTTTCCTGGATAGTGCTTTGAACTGAAATAGCATATATTCACAGAAAAATTGGAGGATTAAACAAAAGTAATCCTTTCCGTTTTAAATATTAAATGCGATTTTATTTTGAACTACGATGTCAAAAACAAAAAACAAGAACATTGATGTGTTGGCTGGAGTTATAGTTCCTAATCAGCTAAGACAGACAGACTTAAAACAAGTTTATAATTATCAAGGAGTCTTAAATAATTGAGCAGTGAGACACAGAGACACGGCATGGGGGGATGTTTATTGTGTAATAACATCCCAAGAGTCATTATTCATAATCATTACGATGATTATTAGTCGTGTAAGTTTTACACTATATCCCTTGTAAATTACATGACTGATTCTTATAAGCAGAGAGGTAGGCACAACTCAGAGTTAATTTGCTTCCTATCTATTATAATCCCCCATCTAAAATCCAATATAAGAGAAAATGGTTTTCTAATATGTGAAAAAGAAGAAAAACTCATTTATTAAAGTGACGACTTCTAGAGCTCACTTTTAAAAATCAGATGTTTAATTATGCTGCTGCTCCTTTTCCCACTGAAGTTAATGGTGGCAAATCTTCCATTGATTTCTTGGGTGAAGATTAGAGCTTATAAATCTGGATACTAAACACCAGAGCATTTGTTGTTTAGAGCTGGACTGTGATATCCTTATGCACATTACACCATGAGTAGTTTGAAGTCAATGGGGCTACTTGTGATATAAGCTACTAACCCTGGATAAGGGTTGGAGACTCCAGTCCCAAGTATTTAAATAAAATATACACTATGTTCATGTGAACATTGTTATTGAGATTTGCATGCTAAAAGGAACAGTTAAATTCATATAACTTGTTAATACAATGTATGTATGGAAAAAAACTGAAACTATGCTCAAGTGGAACATGATTTCATTGGTTAAGAAAAAGAAAATCTTTTCAGCTGGGATATGCCAACCTGCAGCTATAGTGGTAGATGGATAAAACAGCCTTTCTTTAATTTCTTATGAAACACAGTTCATCACAAATTGCTGGCAAGTGGAAGCGATCAGAAATCCTGCCAGTAAAGTTATTTTACAGCTATTCACTGATGGGAAAAGGGCACAAGAATTTCATTGCCAGCACTCTTCCACTATTCAGCATATAACGTAATACCTGTATTACAAAGTACAACAGTCTTTGTGATATTGAAGTCTCTGTGACCCTCACAGAAAGTAACTACTCACATTTACAATGTAACTCAGTGGATAAAAAAATTATCTAAGACACCCAGGTATTTATTAATGTTTGCTCTTAGCCCTGAACATTTAAAGTCAATCTGCAACCATGTTTTTTTTCCACTCACTGACAAAAATTAGAAGAGGTTGCCCTTCAATACATGGGAGAAGTTTCAGTTTTCTTTTTTCAAATGTTTTAAACAAGTCCTTGGCTTTAAAGTTCAGACTGGAAGTGTTGTGTGCTGAGTGATTAAGTCTCCTTTACATGAAGTTTTCAAATATTTGCAATTACAATTTACAAAGAAAACAGGGCTTTTTCATTTTTAAAGTGTTGATGAACTTTTCATTTTTCATTTGCAAAGAAATAAGAATAGTTATGCCACTGTTATTAAAACATTGGATGAATAGTCCATTCCATACACACAGGCTTTTAAAAAGGGAGCAAGTAGGGAGAAAGAGAAGTAGGGACATTTTTAAAGGGACCTATATGAACAAGCAGAGTATTATCACTTCAGTTTTAATAAGAGAGAACTCATAAGACATTTTCCTGTAAAAGAGATATTAAATAGGCAACTGTTAGAAAAATTAAAGTTAATATTTGAACAAATTGTAGAAAAGACAATGCATTTTCATTAGCTTAGACTGCCACATCAGTTGCAAAAAAAGGTCTAACAAATAGCACAGGTGAAAACTTTTTGAAGAAATGGGAAAACCTCTTTTGGAGAAAAGGGAAAAACTATTAGGAAAAAAAACTATTTAAAAAAAAAAGCCTCTTAAGAACACACCAGGTAGAAACATGGCAAAGATCAACACACAACAGATTAAATTTGCCCAGTCAGTGAAAGCATATGCAGGAAACATAAGAAAAAACAGGACTTGAGATCTTGTCTGTTGGAGAAAAGGAATCAAGGATATAGGTAAGTCATACCTATTCCCTAGGATCTGTGTCCAATTCATTGTTTATCTCAAGATATAAAATATTGTTAAGTTTAGAACTGATTCAGGAGATTAATTCAGGCACAGAGATACAGCTATTTTGTAAAGAGTCTTTTAAGGTGATAAACATTCTAAATTAGAGCAGCCCAAGGTAGTGATCAATAGGGACAAACGTGTGGTCTGGGCCAATTAGAAGACCATACCACCTATGGCAGAAACACAAAGAGTATGTGTTTGTCATTAATTGGATTATGGCAAATAGCCTTCTTGATGTGAGCCCCATCCACTGAGATGGGCCTCATAAAAGAGACTAAAAAAGCAGATGTGATGAAAACATCCTGCTTCATGGGAAAATCAGGGTGGATTCTATTGAAAGAAAGGGAAGTAGCCTTGTTTCTCAGCACAGTGCAGACAATATCAGTTCTGCCACTTCTAAAGCAAAGGAAGAACTGTAGAGATGGAGAATAATTGTTTAGTAGAAGGCATCATTGGACCAATGCTTTCTGGAAAAGGTAAGCGTTACCATAGATCTCATGGCCTGCAGACAAAATGCAGGGCTAATTTATTTAGACTATCATCCCATAAAAGTACAAACTGCTAAGAAAAGAAGACAGGAGAAGAAAGAGGAGACACTCTCACATATACAAGTTGAAAGGAGAGGTGTAAATGAGAATAATTCCAGAAACCTCCTAGAATAGAGAGAAAAATACAATCCACATGCAGGACCCGATCTTGTGTAAGCTCTTTTTCAAGTATTAACATGATGGGAGCTTGATTAAAACATAGATCAATTAGAAACTGTAGATTAGACAGATATCCTATTTCAGGGGATGAGTTAGTCAAAGAAGAACTTTAGAGAAGTCATGTGGCCTGACAATAATGCGTCTCCTTTGTTGGTAATTCATGCCTGTCACCTAGAGTGATGACAATACAGATTGAGTCCATTGGAATAAAGACTAAACCTCTTCTTTGATAAAGAAACAAGTAAAGAGATGGCCCTTCGGAATGTTTCTGCAATGGGGGAATAGAAAATAGCAAATGGAAATATGCTTCTCTTCTACACATGCCCCGCAACTGGAGATGGAGGGTTCTAAGCATGTTTGCTCATTGTTGTTGTTTCTTTAAACAGGAAACTGCTTCTATCATGAGGACAGTGTGCCTCGTTATAAATTTGCTAATATTCTTAAATGTCTTCCATTAAGAAATGCAAAATACACACCATGTTTGAGGTAAAGGAGTATGGTAGAGTTCATTTAAACCAGAGGTTAGCATGCAATCGAGAATCTAAAATGGCTTATGCACTTGTACTGATTGCAGTGAATCTAAGCTTTCAAAGTTCAAGATAATAATTGCATTTAGACACATTTCTTTCATCGTATGTATAAAATTTCTTCATGTGTATTCCATTTAGCTGTAAATAAATGAGCTGACTTCTTTTGACAAATTTGTGAATCCAACCATAAATGTAATCAAGCAGAGAGTCCTGCAGAAATCTATAGCTTTGGCCTGGTCTATTCAGAATGATTTGAAGGCCTGAGTTATTCTATACAGGAGTAATTCAGCACATTGTGGACGATCTGCATGTAAATAATCTACCACCATGGCTTGAAACAGTGACAGAATGCTGGTCTTTTTGCAAATCGGGAGAGCCATTTGCTCCGTCTGTATAAGACTATTGCCACTAAAAGCTCCCTTCTGCTTGCTTTTCAAGGATTGTGTCGTAATTTTCTACTTTTTCCGCTGATTGTTCTAAAACAAACCTCAATCATTCTACCATGCACTGCATACCAAAGCAGGAGAGCAAACACATTCCAGTTTACTTTATACATACTTTATACATACCTCTTGATGTGACTGCTGTTAGTTTATGCAAGAGCTGATTCTCTGGGGAATACATTATGTCACTGGCATACACTGGCTATTCTATTGAGCAGTTACTATCTTATGTAAAATGGAAAACAACAACTGAAATATTTCCATTTTTGTTGGCAATGGGCATCATATCTCATGTGCAGCAATAAGAGAAGTGGCGAGTATTACTTTAGAAATGGATATTGTTTTGAAATGAGGCATTGCCAAGATTTGGAACAAATCCTGCCAACTGGTGCTACTAATGACTATTTGATAGAAAGTAATTAAGTCTATAAGAAATTGAATATATTATGTTTTGTTATCATGAAGGGAAATAGGACAACACTACCTAGGTACTTTGATACTTTTTAAAAAAAGAAACAAAACAGACAGAAAGTGTAGCTATGGTTCACAACAAGGACATCCACAAATTTTAAAAGGCTTAATTCCAGTAGCACTTAAACTGGTATAAATCCAGTGGAACTCCACTGAAATCATCAGAATTGTATTGTTGCAAGTGAGATCAGAATCAAGTCTTAAGTATTTCCATGGAGTCTATTAACCTGGTGTCTGCAATGCAGCAATGAAAGGCAGGAACAGTAGGGCAGTTAGTGAGTAAACCAATGGTATTGCTCTTAGGACAAAGAAAGAAAGATTGCAACCTACCTTGGTTGCAGTAAGAGGCTATCAACACAGAGTTTAGCAATTTCAAATTAAAAAATTTTCTTCAGTAACTTATTAGAAAGGAATCAAAAGAGATAAGGCTCTTCCTGACTGGTTTATGTCCTAGGGTGATCAACCGTCCCGCAAATCACGGAACAGCCCCACAACTGGATCCTTTGTCCTATGCAATGACTACACAATGTCCCGCAAAACATGAATTTGGGAGTGGGGGGGGAATGCTCTATCAGGCTGCTCTGCTCTTCTCCAGGCTTGCAGTTAGAGAGGCTGGCCAACCAGGCTGCTCTGCTCCATGTTTGGCTTGGGAGAGTTGGGAGGGAGGCGGGGGTTGGGGCTGGCTGGTGAGTATGGGGGGGAAGGCACAGAAAAGGCAGAGCCAGGTAGGAAGGGGCCTCAGTTGGAAGGAGCAGGGACCGGCCACAAGGCAGGGCTTCTATATTCCTAGCTAGCAGCTATCTACTGAATGCAGAAGTTAGTTAAATGTGTTGTTTTAACTGTCTGCAGCTTTCCGAAATGGGCTATTTTGCTCCAGAGTAAAATTTGTGCTCTTGGTTACATTAAAGGGATTTATTTATTTTAATTTTGCCATGTCCCACGATGTCCCACAAAGGAAATTATGCTGTCCTGAAATTGGACTCATGTCAGCTAGTCACCCTAGCTCACCGTGCCTACGTGTAATTGCCCATTGGCAATTAAGTCCAAATGGTAAGACGGTGCTCTGATAAAGATAAAAGAACACTAAGTTATAATCTTTGGCCAAAAAGTGTCTGGAAACTGAAGTAGTCAAGCATCACTGAACTGGGCAAATGACTGGACACAAATCCCTCGCTAAGATGCATCTCCATATGGTTACATTTTGCTTTCCATGGAAACATAAGGCACTTTATTTTTAGGGGAGAAAACAAAGTTTGTACAGGACAAAATAAATATGTACAACAATGTGGTGTAGGCTGTTAAAAAGACAGCACCATTTTGATGGATATTTGATAAATAGCAGAAGCAGACTCAGGACTAAGCTATTCTAGCTTTTCCCAGCTGGGGATCATCGTTCTATAGCCCCATCCCTGGCCCTGTCTGACATGCCTCTGGCATCCCCACTGCATAGAAACATAGGAATTGTCTGTTTCATCAGTCTCAGGGTCTATCTAGACCAATACCAGCACTGTAATGGAATAAGAGAAGGTAATATAGATGTTGGCTTTATCCACTCTACACCCTTTGGAGAGCTCATGTTTGGAGAATCCCGAGTTGTGGAGATCCTGCTGGCTTCCACAGGGGTCACAACAAGAAAGAATATTTGGCCCTTGGACTATTAATCCAAGAAAACAGAATTCATTCTCTAACTTTATTAAAAAAGACTGAATGTATGGTCTCTGGCTGCACATAATATATCAGATCATTTTGTCTGCTGCATAGCCCATTTACAGAAAATTCCCAGAAATGAAATATTCTATCTCACTGAGTTTTTATCTTGTATAAATATTTTTTTAAAGATAAAATATTCATCAGCTGTTATGCTAGATCAACCTTAGATTTTACATTGTTTCCAAAAGTACATCCAGTGCCCTGTCATTCACTGGATTTCAAATGAATTTTTAAAATACTATTTTTTAACGTTTCATTTTGAACCTGTAGAATTCTAGGAACCCATTTAATGGAAAACCTCTCATGGCACAAGTGCTGCATTGTATTGATCCTATAAATCAGTCATGAGCTAGAAGCCCAGCAAGAGAAAAATCAGGCTGGGATCAAAAACAGTTTCTTACTTCTTTGATATGCAAGTCAGTATTCCAATCTCATTCTTGAAACTGTGAGTACGAGTGGCACATGAACAATAAGAGACAATATTTGGAAAACAAAATTCAAGCACAAAGAGATCTAGCCAGGGAAAAAAAAGAGTGTGGCTTTCCATCTAGATACAAATTTATTCTAGGAGGTGCTAAAGAAAGAATGCACAACCAAATGAGGGGCAGATAGGTCTAATACAAACAGTCAAAATTCTCTATGCCTGGAGAGAGGAGTTTCTCTCTGTCTCTTAGAGCCGTTAGAATAACTTATTTTTCAGTTAGCTGGCAGTCCCAATTTTTTTTTTTTTTTTCAAAAATGGGTTAAGGTCAAACAAAAAGTTCTATTTTATGCATTTTTAATCTTTTGGGGGTTTTTTTGGTGAGGAAAATGGGCAGTACTGGTGCAACTGCCACCCTCATACCCATTAACTCAGCGGCTGGATGTGGGAGCCCTAGATCTGAACCCGCAGTTTTATGGAGGGACTTTAACCTAGGCCTGTATCCTTGCAGATGATCGACCTCCCTACTAGGCTATAGAGTCATTTACTTGCGTTGTAGCTCAATGACTATTCAAGCATTTTATACAAAGTGGAATAGCTTCAATAGAATAACCACTGGTTCAGTGGTTAGGGCATTCATCTGGGATGGGGAGACATGGGCTCAAGTCTCTGATAGGATACTTGGAGGATTAGTGGCATAGCAATTAATGCACCTGACTTGCAGCCCCTTTGGCTGTGAACCTTCTGGCCTCCACTCACCTCTCGGGTCTGGGGTACTTTCTGCCTATGGCCGTTCAGTTTGGGACATGACCCCCATAGTCCAAACAGCGTGTAGCATCTCTCTTGGAACAACACCAGCTTGCAGACCTTTTGCAGCATCCTGCCATGGCCTCAGGTCCCTCTGGGTGGTGGGGGAGATGTACGGTTGGAATGGGCCTTAAATTTGACTCACAGCTGGGTGCTCCTTAATCTCCTCAATAGTTTCTCTCTCAGGCAGGGATGCGTACTTCTCTCCCAGTGGGTGTCCCAGCTACCAGGCTTGTAGTGAAGATCCTCTCACACAGAGGCATAGCTACCTCCAGCTTCTTTGCCATTCAGCCCTGAACTGAGCTGAGTTTTCGTCTCCCTCCAGGTCTGGCATTGGCTGCTGGTTTAGCAGGGCAGGGCTAGCTGGGACCACAGACACACTTGAACCTCTTTTGTGTTCATTTCTGCTCTAGCACAGAGTCCCTTTTCCAGAGCAGAGATTCAAATAGGGGTCTCCTGTATTCCCAGTGGGTGTTCTAACCACTGGGCTAAAGGGCATAAAGGGAGCACCAACACTGCTATGACTTGTGGTGAAATCCCCTTGTAACTCTAGCCGGAAAAATGGAAATATTTTTGTTTCAACATTGCTGAGTGTTTTTCCTTTTTTATTTGTACAGAAACAATTTATTGAAATGAATATGAATTCAGAAAATGTTTCTGTTGACCTACATCTACATTTATTTATTTTTTATTTTTTTAGCAACCAAAGAGTTTTGTCCAAAAAAACTGTATCCAGCTCTAGGTACTTATATGGCCTAATTGCTGTAGGGTCTGATTATGTCACAATTTTTAATATATTTACCCTCAAAATATCCTTTTCAGCTCTGAAAGTGCTATTATCCCTATTTTATATATGGGAAAATGAGGAACAAAGTGTCTAAGGGACTTGAAACCAGGTCTTCCAAGACCAGCCTAGAGTCCTAAATGGTTAGCTTCCTCTCACAAAACAGCTGCTTGTGGTGGGAGATTTGGAGGAGAAAGAACTCAGTAAATGAGCACTTCTACATGGTCATTTCTCTGTTGGTCATGTTCATTTGCACTCCAACATGGGTGCTGAAATTATAGAATCATAGAACTATAATTCCGGAAGGGACATAAAGCGGTCATCTAGACCGGTCCCCTGTGCTGAGACAGAACCAAGTACACCTAGACCATGCCTGACAGGTGTTTGTCTAACCTCTCCTTAAAAACCTTCAAAGATGGGGATTCCACAGCCTCCTTAGGTAACCTGTACCAGCGTTTTACTATCTTGATAGTAAGAAAGCTTTGTCCTACTATCAAACCTAAATCTCCCCACTCAGTCTTCTCTTCTCTATACAAACTGTGCCCAACTCCTTCAACCTATCTTCAGAGGTCACATTTTCTAAACCTCTTACCATTTTTTTTTGTTCTCCTCTGGACTTTCTCCAATTTCTCCACCTCTTTCTTCAAGTATGGTGCCCAAAATTGGACACAGTACTCCTGCTCAGGAAATGTCAAGTTTGTGTAGATCTCCAAAGAAAGAAGAGGGACTTTCTGAAGTCATGGAGGAAAAAATGGAATATTTGCTCTACAATATCGTTCTCTTCCACCCAGGAACTTCAGATGAAGGCAAGACCCAAAGTCATCTGATGCCATTGGAAAGAACTCCCACTGACATCAACAGGCTTTGGCTGGGTGCTGAGGAGTGGCAATATTTGGAATCTATGGCATCTTTAAAAATTCCCTGCCTGGCTCACAGACCACAAGTACTTACTGGAAGACTCATTTTATTAAATCAGTGTTTTCACCCTCATAAACGAAGTAGGAACAACAAAGTATTTAAGAGAACCTTCAGTATGTTAGCATATCCTAATAATTTATATTTAAAGAGTCCATCCACTGCACTAGACACTTTTCTGTTTTAATTGCATTTTAGATTTTTTTTAATTATTATTATTTCTGTCCATTAGTGTCAAACAGCCATTCTTAAAAAAATTGCAACAAAAATTATACTCAATCCTTAATTATACTGTTTAGCCCTTTAGAACTGCGATATATTTAGCTTTAAACCTGACTCTGCTCTGGGACTAAACAATCTTCGGTAAGTGTCATTCTGGGGGGGAAATTTTCACATTTGAGGGGAAAGACGCAGGATTTTCGCAGGAAATTTCATGCCATTAAAAAGGAGGGAGTCCCAGCTTTTCAATGTGAAATACAATACTTGCTACAACAGTGGTTCCCAACCTTTTTTGTTTAAGGGCCACAAATATCATTTTTACAACCCTAAAGGGCCTCACTCTATCATCTTGTAAAAATAGTATTGATGTATGCACCATCATTAAGTATTACAAATCATTACATATTTAAAGTAAACATTTTGATGCTACTGTGCTCATTTTAAATTAACTATTTTATACCTACAAATTACTCACAGAATGTCACACATTCACAGAGGAAGCACTAATGTAGATGAGTGACTGTCACTACACACTGAAGCACATGGCCTGGCAGCTAAGTCACTCTGGGTGGCCTGCCAAACCAAAAAGTATTGATTTTTAGTGCCTCCTCCTCAAGCCTGGTGGGTCCTGGCTGCTTGTCCACCAGCCCCCATCCTCCCACACCCACAGCCAAATGGAAGGAGTTCAGCAAGGAGGCTGCCTCCTCATTGATCTCCCATCTCCCTGGCTGCAGCAGGGAAACCACACATGTCCTGTAGCCACTCTAAAAGACCCATGGGTCATGAGTTGGGAACCACTGCCCCAGACGGTCCCAAGATAGCTGATAATTTTAGATACAGAAAAAACTATATAAGGTCAATTTTAGTTATATTTTAAATATATTAGTTACAGTTTTTCTCTCTCTCTGTAAACCCTATACAATTGGACACATGGTAACTAAGACATCTCCCTTCGCAGGTAAAGCAATATAAAAATAGTCCCAAAAATTGTTTTAAAACCCTCTAAAAAATTCCTAAAATACTTTTTTTAACAACATATATAGAAAATATGGTAGTGTGATGTGCTATGATGGTTTTGTCAATACGACTGAGTCCCCAGCACTCAGATGCCCCAAATGCATGCCAATAAAACCCTTAAACAATAACTATAAAGAGTTCAATATGGCCCCTATCCAGCAAAGCCCTTAAGCACTGACCTCAGCAGGACTCCTCACATGTTTCAAATTAAGGATATGTTTAATGGTTTTCTGGATTGGGATCTATAGATGTATATAAACCTAGAAATAGAAGATCTATATAAATATATGAAATTCACACACACAATGTTTTGTGGATGGTGTGTTTGACAATAGCTGTTAAAGAGAATAAGAGTGATCAACGGGGATTAGAGCACCAGATAAATTTAATTCAGGATTTGTTGATGCTGTCCTCATATACTGTACAGTGGGTACCTAACATAATCCCAGGAGGACAAGCTGGAATGTAAAATGTGTGTTTAGGTTTATTTACAAATGAATACCAAAAGAGTAGGAAGGAACACAAAACTACCCAGCATAGATATAACTGGCAGGTTTTCTGCTCTGTTCCCTAAATGAAAAGTGAGTGGTTTGATAGATTTTAAAAAATCATATATTCAAATAAAAAGAAAAGAAACTCTTAATGCAAAACACTACATTAAACAGTAGACCGTCTTCTCTTTTACAGACTGTGCTTTCTTTTTCAGGTCATCAGGGTAATGTAAAAAATGGCAGGCAGACAAACGGCCTCAGGCAAAATTCAAGAGTACACCAAAGAAATACATTCAAACAGTGGTCACACTAGAATAATTTTCCCAGTCTGGTGTGATGGCAAAAAGCAGGGTTGTTAGAATACAAATTGTCAGAGACTGATAAGAAAATAATCTATCTGCAGCAAAAATGCATTACATTTTCCAGGTTCCCAGAACGTCATGTTAAATTGAAATAAGAACAGGAGGCAACAACGGAACCAAATAATTTCCCCCGAAGTGTAAAACAATAGTTTTGGTGGCTATTAGGTCCATCTAGATATTGGGTTAATTACATTTTTTAAATTACAGCTTATTAAGAGTAAATTTATTGCGATCCAATGGCTACATATTGTATTTGAACAATTACACCTAATCGAGAAGCATCCGATAATTTATGAAACCTGTTAAAAATAATCTGATTTATTACAGTTAATGCTATTGCTATGCATGATATAGCTGACAGCTCACTGATGACAACCACATACATGACTGTTTTTGCTATGTTTTGGGTTGGGAATACCAATAACAGGTATTTGGCTGTGTGTCTGTGGTTTGGTGTTTTGTTTATTTGGCAGCATTTTAGACCTTCTAATAATTTTTGGATCTAATTTTCATAACCCAAAGGCTAAAATGCAATCACGAAATATTCACACACAACTCACTGCATCTGTAATCAACAGAACCATCCACCATTTGATCAAAGGGAGTAATTTAACATCTTTCAGTATGCAGCAGATGCTTATCTTCACTGGTATCAGCCACTAGAGGGAGACACAATCAGACGCATTAATCCAGTGTATGACATGAGCACTGTATGTATCCGCATGCCCTGTTATGAGTTCTATGGGCATAAATACCATTGAACAACTTTGAAAATCCAGCCCTTTATGGCATTGCATAGTAAAGATTGCACTGCCAGTCAAAAGCCACAGCTAATTGTCAGGAACCAGGAACTTGAGCAACTATTTCAACAACCACTATCTATGAGGAAAGCTGTCAGAAGTTAATAATATGTAAAAGGTATTAAACAATTTAGAGGAACCTATTCAGGGTTCAAGTATGAAAGTATCTTCCCCCGCACCACAAATTGTCAGTGTGTTGAAAGAGGAGCCTGGATTGTAAAATATTCAGCAAAATACCAACCCCGTACAGCTTCAGGCCAACATTCTTACTTTAAGCAACACAGTAGCATGGATTTTTATTTTTTCATATGGTCACATTCCCTGTCTATGGGGCTAAAGAAGCTGCCTCTCTCCAGACAATCAGAGAGAAGCACATGTTACTGGAAATCCACAAGGGTCCAGCACCATTTCTGTACTACCATGAGCTACAATAGGCCTCATTTTCGACTCTGTGTTAACTAGTTTGTCCTTTTTATGTCTGCAATTTATACCATTTGGCTGCTTATCTAGCTGATCGTATCTGTACATCACGTACAGTAGTCCAATATGTGGCTAACATGAATTGCACCTGCAAATTGCAGGCAAGAAAAGGGAGTTAAGAAAAGAAAAGGGAGTTTTCAATTCTGACTTTATCTGTCTTTAGAAAACTCTGTTATCTTACTGTATTTGTACTGATTAAATCAGTAAGTTTCTTGTGTTATGCTCTAAATAAAAGGTTGGAGTCTTAAAAGTCCACTTGTCTGGCAGGAAATAAGAGTTTTTTCTATTTAAAAAAATGGTGAACAACAATACTTAAGTCTGATATAGCTCTTTTCATAGATCTCAAAGTGTCTTACAAAGTGAGGCACTTTTTATAGACAGGACAAGTGAAACACAGAGAGATGAAATGCCATGGCCAAGGTCAAAGAGCAGGTCAGTAGCCAAGGTCGGAATAGAATCCAGGTCTCCCTTCTCCTAGCTCCTTGCTTTATCCAAGAAGTCAACGGAAAATTCATCCCATAGGGCAGATGGTATTTTTAATGCTCTAGTACTGCCTATATTTTTGGTGTATATTTGAGTAGCTTTTCCTTAATTTGGAGTTATTGGAGTATTAACATAACAGAGTATGACTGACAGAGTAATGCGAGCTTGGATTTTAATCAGTCATAGGATTCTTATCACCTGTCCATACAAAGGAACAGTTGTGTGCAAGTAGTTAATGATAAAGGAGAATAGCTACCTTCAATCTACTGTATACAATAGAAATTGGTTAGTATCTTGGAAGAACTGCCTCAGTCCAATGCCTGCTAATGTCTGAACGCTGCCATTTCTAATGCTTTAAAAGCTGCCTCCTTCACAGTCTCCGCACTTAAGATAATTGCATATGCCCTGGCAATGAGTCAAGAGGGATGCTCATGTCCTACACATGCCAAGATGAGAAAATTAATTTTAGTGTCCAGAAGGAAGGAACTGCTGGCAAGACTGATAATAAACAGAATTGATTCTGTGGCACAAGGATCTTGAAGGATCTTTAAGCCAAAAAAACCAAATGTTTGGAACAAGTGTCTAATGTATTGCTGTCTCAGGTTGGTAAAAAGAACATAGGAAAATCTCAAAACAGGCTTCATTTTCTTTTGTTTGCTGCAGTAAAAAGGTTGCATTCTGCTACCAGATAGACACACTCAGCTTCTAATGAAATCGAGGAGAGTTGTGTTTAAGGTAGGATTTGGCCCAACATGTTTCAGGAAAAAGGAATTGCTGAAACAAATATCCATGAATATCTGATGCTAAAGAAAAGCCAAGGTGTGACTAATATACTGGAGAAATTCTTAAAGAGCATTTCCTCTTTATTCAAAGATTGCCCCTGTGATTCCACCAAGGTTATGAAGACCTTGGGTTATCAGCTCTGAAAAGTACCATAAGCTCAAGTAACAGCTGTCTGCATGCATATCTGCAGATGTACCTTGTGTGTGTCATTTTTTATTTAAACATTTGGTAAGGTTATTTATTTATTCTTACTCCAAGGATCAAGTGCAATTTGCTTGTTTTTGTTAGCATCTTCACCGTTCCCTCTCACTTGGGCTCCATATAGATTTTGCATACACTATTTGCATAATGGAAGAATTTTCCATAAGAATTACCCCCTCATGCTCAAAAGGCCACGCAAGTGAATACCAACTGCACATACATTAACTGGGACAATTATTTCCAGAATTTTGCAATTCTCAGTTACCAAATGAAGGGTTTGGTTAGATAGCTAGATTTCATTATATCTCATCCAGCCATCTACGATCTATTAAATATATCTATAGATAAATTGAATTCTTTATCGACTGAGTCCCATATCAGCTTTTTCTTTATTTTGCCAAAGACTAATGTCAGGCTAACTGGCCAATAGTAATGTAGGTCATGCCATTTTTGAATATCAGCACAACATTAGCACCCCTCCAGTCTTCAGGAATTTATGCAGTATTCCAAGATTTATCAAAACTTAGCACCAAGAGGCTAGAGAACTCTTCAGCCAGCTCTGCTAGAACGCCTGGGTACAGGTTAAGAAGACCCATTGATTTATCAACAGAGACGTAATCTGGCCAGAGAACCTGCCCCGTAGGGGAGGAGGGGAGCTACTCTCATCTACTCATTTACTTATCATAAGAATTTGTAAGGTGGCTGTCACGTTGTTATCTCTTTAAACATAAATATAAATCAATATGCAATTAATCTACACCACGTTTTCGCCTTTGTCTAAACCCCTTTATTCTCACCCCTCCTCTCTCTAATATTGCAATTAAACTTTGAAACTACATTATTTAACTCTGTAAAATATTTTAGGAATAAGGTTTGAGTGACAGAAGCTATATAAATATAGTATTGCACTGCACAGTCACAACAACAGTTTTAGCCCAGTTATTTGGTAATAGCATTATGGATAAGCACAATAATACAGAATAAACCTCCTCATATATTCTGATCATAGCAAAAAAGCAATTAACCATTCCCTCCAGCCCAAAATCGTCACTGCAGCATTTGGCTGGCATTTTGACATTTATCACACTTTATTGCTCTGTCCAATGTAAACAACTTAAATATGGTACCTCTTACAGGCTTAAGCCTACAGTGCCAAATCTCTTTCACTCCCTATCTCTCTGTCTCTCACACACACACACATCCCCACAACAGTGGCACAGACCCAAAGCCTAGCAAAATATCAACTAGACACAAAATTGTAATAAATTTTCATTCATGGCTCTCAAGCTCTCCCCAGTGGCAGATGGCGCGAATCATTCTGATGAAGCAAACGGTTCCCAGAAAATCACCCACATGCTGCTGGATAGTAGAACAGTCACATCAAAGGCCCATGTGAAACACAAGAATTCTAACCAAGCCCTGCAAACACTATTGCTACTGTGTTGGGTTGCTTTAGAAACCATTTTCAAAGCCCATTGTGAAGTGGCTCTGCAGTCAGTTATATCAGCCAAGAGAGCTGTTTGTTTTGTGACTATTGCCAGCTGCCCAAAAGGAAATTATCAAGGTCCACCAGTCCTTTGCCTTACTTGAAACCCTTAATGTTCCAAATAAGACATTGATACTCAATTAATGAGTGGGGAGCATTTGTCTGAATGAACATCAGGTATTGCTTATCATAAGTGGGGAATTATTAATGACCTTAAAACTTCATAAAACCTCAGTCAAGATCAAGAATGTTTTAGTCCATTGTGTGAATGAATAGAAGTTGTGAAGGACTTTTATATTTTATACACTCCCACAGTGCATGTACATATTAAAATAGAAGCAACAGCCAGATCATGGCTGAAAGGTGTAACCAATTGTTTGACTGCAGTCATTGCTCATTTCTAAAAATGATCGCAACCAAAGAACCAAATTTTGCCAAATTGATTGTCTAAAGACAAAACAGTACAATATGGAAAGGAAACCTATATGCCCTTCTTCTGGAAAGCAAATTCCAGCAGAGTGTTCACCTTACATAGAAGGTGTGCTTTAAAGATTTGCATTTCAGCTAATAGTTTTTATAGTATGATTTTACAAGTTACAACTCTTTATGCGTCTCAAAGTTTAACTCACTTGTTTGTACCAGCTTTCTCTATGATACCTCCCTATACCTTCCCACATCTCATTTTGAATACTACATTCCAGATGTTGATGACCCACGAAAGTACTCCCTAGCTGTACATTTTACAAAGTATGCATGAATCTTTGCATTGAGAAACTTCCTATTTTTTAATGTCAAAACTGACTTCAGCTTTGCAAAGTTTTGTGGGATGCCTGACATGGGTGAACAGAATTGTGGGAAGGGCATAATACATTCAATTAACATAACTTCCCAACATCTATCTATCTTACTAATACCATGCACATAATGCCTATTAATGTGGTACACATAATATATAAGCATTGGCTAACAGGATTCCCTGAACTTGGTGTCAAGTGCAATTACAGTTAGATAACATTTGTCCATAGTGTATGCAGCAACACTAGTGTGTGTTTATTGTGTCAAAAAGTCCTTCTGGTACATGGGGTTCTTCTGAACTGGAGGAGCCAGCGCAGTGCTGTTGGGTGAAAATGCTGGGATCAGCATTGTATGATTTGTGGGATCTAGCATGACGAGTTAGTAAACATCTATTGAATTTTGTAGATGCTTTGCAGAATAATGTTTTGCATGCCAAACACTCATTCTGTTAATTGTAGCAAATAGTGGGAAAAAAGCCTTTCTTGAGACTTTTGAATCACTGCAGTCCTTCTATTGCGAATGAGCCCTTCAAGAAACTAGAATAGCTATTCAGGAATGAATAATGTTTCAAGGATAAAGTCAACCCAGGTATAAGGGCTAAAACTTCCTGCTAACATCAGGGCTGTTTTTGGTGAAAAAGCTCTGCTTTATCCTGACAGGGTGAGGGGTTAAAGAAGTAGGTTAATCAAGGAATTACAAGGAGGAGGAGGAGGGAGAAGTGAAATGACTGCAGATGATAGACATCAGTAATGGATCTCCCAGGGATTAAGCCTCCCTCAATTTACAGACTTATATTCATACATTCTGCTCATCTCCTCATACGGTAGCTCGGTTTGTATAAGCAGCTTAATTGCCAAAGTATTCTACCCATGTTATGTAACCCATATGAGAACTATAACTTAAAATGCATTGCTCTGTAGCTGGTAGGTTCTAGCATTACAATTCACCTATTAGCCCATTTCACTGTGGGATAATATTAACATTCTTCATGTTTGTTTGATTATCTTTAAAATTCTCCCTTTGAAAGCTCCTCACATTTACGTGTGCAGTGAGCACCAATTTTTTAAAATGTATTTTTATCCTTAAACAGGAGATATTCTCTTATTAGTTATTCTCTTAGGCTGAATTGCTTAGTCCATGTTTCCAAGGCAACAGACAGGAAGCAGGAGTTAAGCAGAATCTTTCATCTGGGGAGGGGATGATGGGAACGGATGAGGGAGTTTGAGCAAGGTCAGGCATTTACCGCTGAATACAAATCTGTCACGCCTAATAGATGAAGCTCTTTAGTTTCTGAGCTACTCAGGCTGCTCCCAGCAGCCAAGGAGAAAATAAAAAGACACTCAAGCATGAATGCCAATCAGCTTGTGCTGGCAACAATGATGTATATACATGTGCCATAGCAGCTGTACCAGACTTGGCTATGGATGAAAGGAGAAATTAAATAGGTGTCAGTAATTATAGAAGGTCAGGATCTAAACCTCTGAATACTAAATATATTTTAATAATATTGGATGGAGAAATGGAGAATATTAGACCAATAGGCTCAAGAGGCCTGGGCCTACTGTTCTGGAAGATTATGAGGATGTTATATTTGGAAAGGCAGCCAGGTTGGCAGGTGGGAGCCGAGCAAACAGAGGGACCATGAGAGGTGACTGGCCAGCAAGCATATGTTTAGCAGCTGCAGCACTTATGGCTGGCCTACAGGAGGAGCTGCAGCCATGTTGGCTGAGTAGAGAGGAGGAACATGCAGGTTGGAGTGAGAAGATTTGCCGAAACTGGTCAAGGCGAGCTGACTTTTGTGGGGCAGGAAGTGGGGAAGACTGTATGGCATTCATCTGTGGGCAAATCAGAATGAAAGGATTAAGAATACTGGGGCAATGCAGCAGATAAAACACTGGGTATATCAGTGATCCTACACCAATATGGGTGGCCAGACAATATGCTCAATTAATGATCACACCTGGAACACTGGGTTCAAAGTCCATCCCTGTGACAAGAACAAGGGCAATGAGCCTGGCCGTTACTAAATTCTCCATGGACATTTGTTAGTCCATCTTCAATGCAATGACGTGATGCTTTGGCTACCTCTGAAGTCAGAGTGCCCACTTAAACCTCCATAAAGAGGGTTTACAAGGCTTAATGGTACCCAAGATGAATGTCATCCAGAGACTGTAGTTCCAGATTATACTGCCCTTATTCAGAAAAAATTCCCACCATCTTCAACAATGTATGAACCTATAAATGACCTGTGTAAGGAATGCAGCATTGTTCCCAGAGTAGTGAAGGAAATATAATATTTGCTTAATTTAACACAACAGTGTTCACAGACTCATGTATTAGAATTAAAAGCACAACTGTCAAAGACTAAGGGATCAATTTACATTTTTTTCCGGTGACTATTTTTCCCCCCAACAAGTTCTTTTGAGAGGAGATTGAGTTGCTTTAGAACATGGAATAGGATAAGCTACAAACCGCTTAGGGCAATAATATGAGGGCTGACTGTCTCTTACGTGGGTGTATACGATGAGCAGAGAGGTAGTATGCAAGCAATATTCCCATCCCATTGCATGTCCTGTACAAGTGCTACTCTCAGTTGCAATCCCTGAACTCAGGGGAGTTCAATGATAATTCCATCTGTTAACATAGCAAGGTGTGCTTTACCCCCAGGGGAACTAGGGAGAACCTCCCTTGCTCTGCACACACTCCCTAGTCCTACAGAGCTGGCCAGCAGCCCCAGAGAAGGTGGACTTCTCCATCTGAAACATGATGCACTTTGCATACTTCCCCTCTGAATCTGTCCACTAAGGACAGGATTCCACAGCTCTGATTAGCTCTCAGTGCAGGACAGTGGCTAAATGCCACACTTCGGGCCCTTTATTTGGTAAAAGAATGAATGAAAAAACCTACAGAATGAGGGTTAAGCTTTTTTTGGGGGGGAAAAAAGTGTCTCTGAGTATAATCTCCATTCCACGCTAATTATATGTGATTGAAGATGAAGTGGCAGAAATTTACTGGTTAAACTGAACCTCCCTGCAGAGAAAGCATTCACTGTTCTACTATACTTTGCCCACATATTCATTACCAACAGAAGGCTGCACTCTGAAGGCAAATTTTTAATGGGATTTCAAATAACTGGAAGCCAACAAATAAACCACTTTATGGTTTTTTCTTTATAGGTTCTTAAAGAAGCATGCATAGTTACACAAGCAGTATCACATCACATCACATGCAGTTTTCCTTTTCTATGAAACAGCTTGGTTTAAAACAGGGCATAGTTAAGCATACCTTGAACATTATGCAAAAATGTCCATGATTTTTATGATATTTAATAGTTTATTTTTGTTTTATATCACTGACTGACATCTACACACAGAGATAAATTTCAAAAAGTAAGATGCATCATAAAGGGTTGTAAAAATTAATGACAAGGGATGGTAAAAAAAAAGATTCTGATCTCATTTACACCAGTAGAAATCCAGAGTAACTTTATATTGGTAGACTGATTACACATGTATGGTGAGTTCAGGTCATAGAGAACTCTAAGAGACACATAAACAAACACTGAGATAAAATTCTATGAGAAAAGAGATGGTGCACAAGAAAAAGTGAATTGTTCCTTCTCCCTTTGCTAGACACCTTTTAATTTCTCTTCTCTTTCACATCTCTTTTTCAGCTTACCTTCACTGTATGTGAAAAGTGTGGATATGGCACATGCATCAATACCCTTGGACTTGGGGAAAATAGCCCATATCAGCTACCACTAAGTGAAAGCAGTCCTACTGATTTCAACGGGAGGTGAATCAGGCACCCAAAGTGAGGAGTTTGCTTTGGACACAGTGCTAGAGTGAAACCTAGTTCTAAGCATGTTCATTATAAATAATGACCTTATATATGCAGCTTTTATTTGATCTCTGTTATTAGAAATCAGCTCAGTTTTCCATTGCTGTCTTCAGACAGTCTTCAAATTTGGCTGTTTTATTGATCAGCCACATCATGATTAATTCCTATCAGAAAGTTTCCAAACATCAGATTCTGATTGTTCATTACATAGGGTCAGATTCTGCTAATCTAATTCATGCTGAATGGCACCACTCCATGAGTAGCCTCCTTCATTACAATATTACTTCTCACATAGTAAAGTACTACTCACTGAGAGTAAGGAAGGCGGAATCTGACCCATAGGGATCTGGTTCCGGTTTATTTAGTTCCTGATTCTTTTGCACAGTTAACAATTGTGACAAATATTTCAAGGTTCTCATTCCAACTGTATTAAAATCCATAAAATTCTGTTTATCAAACAAACTGCTGGCACAAAGGCTTAAATTGACAACAACTGGGGACAGTTGTTGCAGCCTGAAGGATGGCTTCAAAGATTTGGTAATGAAAATTCTGCCAGTTGTTTCTCTTAAGGAAATTTTCACAAGTTTCTCTTCCAATAATCTACCATACACTGACATAACACACTAAAATACTGCTAATTAAAACATCTAGGTTTTCTTAATCTGGTTCTAAAAGAACCAACAAATGTTATGGGATACAGAAAAAGGTCTTTATAATCCTCACTATGTTTTCTTCTATAATAGGATATTATTGCCCTTCAAATACTGTATGCTTTGAATCAAAACTCCTTTGCTGAAACAGAGAATAGGTTGATACCTGTGCCTGAAATCCTGTATTACCCATATCAGGACTCTAGCTCTGAGAAATAAGTGGACTAAAAGGATCTTCCAAGACGTAGAGAGCCAAAAATATTGTTTTCTATACAGGGCACATTGTTTACACTGACGAAGTTACGCTGACATGGAAGCGTAAAGGGTCTGAATTCCTTCTCATTTATAGCAACGCCAGTGGCTTCAGTGCAATTACTCCTGGTCAACACTGGCATAAATGTGAGAAGAATCAAGCCCAAAATTCTTAAGAATTGTTCCAGTGGGGATCTTATCTTATTTAGTGTCTGGCTCTGAGCCAGCAAGGAAATGACCTTCTTAGTAATTTTTCGTTGCTCTTCTATTAAAACCTTCTGGAAGATGCAGATGGAAGCTCAGTTCTGCTCTCAGTTAAACCAGTGTAAATGAGGAGGAATTCCATTTAAATCAATGTAGTTACTCCAGATTTACATCAGTATATGTGAAATGAATTTACCGCAAAGCATGGTGCCGACAGCTTGCAGGTGGACCTGTATCCAACCCTCTTACCCCAGTGGAAGGGTTACCATGGCCCTCTCTCTTTCAAGAGTAATGGGAAGCTAGGGGAATAACTCAGATATCTCTCATTGTTCCAATGGGGGCTTGCGGAACCCCCCAGGAACAAATGAATGTCTCCTCAAGGAGGAAACATCAGAAC
Organism: Mesoclemmys tuberculata; assembly: GCA_007922155.1. NCBI lineage: Eukaryota > Metazoa > Chordata > Testudines > Chelidae > Mesoclemmys > Mesoclemmys tuberculata. Next base: position 14,712,829 of record ML675629.1, on the reverse strand, counting down.
AAAGGCTTCCTCAGCTGCAGTCACAATAGTACAGCGTAACTCAGGAAAAACGTGTGCATTCTTACATGCAGGTTTAAGTCTCCTCTGGGCTGTCCCAATGCAGAGTGGACTGTGCACTGAAGCAGTCTACAGAGATACCTTAGCACACTTTTTAGGCTGCTCTATATTACACTTACCAATGACTCGAAGGACCCTTACAGCAGATGAAGATCACCAGGGGGAAAAGGGAGATATAGCCATCCCTCAGAGGGGGGAGGACAGGGCTGTAGGAGCTCTAAAGCCAGCTCTATAGCATTAGAGATCATCATCCCGCAGAGGGCTATATCAGCTTTAGACTTGCCTTGTGCCGGAGTCCAAAATTTAGGAAAAATCCGGGCCAAAAGGTTTAATGATCAATATAACCCAATAGAGTTGCTTTTTGGATTTACCAAGAAAAGTCCACATTTCAATTAATGAAATGAAATCCTGTCCCCATTCTACACAGGTATTAACAGGAAATGCAGTTACTAATGAGCACTTGACTGAAAAAATTCTTTTCCTTCTCCCAAAGGCAGTTGCAAATAAGTTTTCCTCTGAATTTATGTTTTAAAAGATTTTTAAAGTCACTCACAGCAGTATCATGAGCCCATAAAAAGAAAGATTACGGGCAATTAGAAGGAATGTCCTTATTTCTTTCACGCACGCACGCATGCACACACACACGCACGCGCGCACACGCACACGCACACACAAGCTAAAAACTCACAAAAGCTTTCTAAAATCATTCATAGAAGTATCATGAGCCCATGAGAAGAAGAAAGATTATGGGCAATGAGAAAGGATATTCTTTTTTTCCTTTCACACTCACACACATGCATGCACACACACGCTAAGGACGCCGAGACTAATTTCTCAACTAAACACTGTTCAGAACAGTGGTAGCAGCAAGTATGAGAAAGATGATAACCCATGTAAATATTTGCAGGAAGTAAACACCAAGCCAGGAGAGAAATTCTTTGAGGTAAGAACAATGGGATGACATTAAGAAAAGAAAAATATTAAACGGATTGAAGGGGAAAATCCCCTACTTGTGAGATCTATTAGTTTGTGAAAAGTCTCCCAAAAGAATATACGAAACAAGTGGGTTAGGCTGGATGAAGACCTAGAATGAAACACACCAAGGGAAACAATCCTGCTACAGCCAGGGACAGACTAATATGTACCCAGTTTTACAGTTTCACTGCTTGCATGTAGTAAACTAAGTCAGTCCCTCTGCATAATCAACTCCTAGGACCTTTTAAAATTAATTTTTATGATTACATGAATGTTCATAGTAAACTTGGTGATGGATTCTGATCTCATTACAATGGTATAAGTCTGGCACCATCAATAGATTTACATCAGTGCAACTGCAATCAGAAGCAGGTCCTCAGGCTAAAACTGTGAAAATTAATACAGACATCTTTTTAAATAGACATCAGAATACAAACCTTCCATATAGTATGTGGTCAGAACACAGTTTTAGCTCACATAACTGATAACCCCTATCTGAAACTTCCACTAAAATTCCAATTAAGATACTTGGAGGGGTCAGCCTGTTTCATTTTGAAAGAGACAGAGTTTAGATTGAGAAGCTCTGGACTGGAAATCCTAACCTCTGATAGCTGGTCACCTTGGCCTTCTATACTTTGCAGAATTGGAGTGTATTCTGTGCAAAGAGTGGATTTTACTGCTGCAAAACCTCCTCTCCCTACTAGCAATCTTCCACTTCCAAGGGGAGGAATTGAAAGGCGAGTATGTTGCTGAATATAAATAGGAATCAAGCACATTATAATTACAAATCTGGCTATCCAATGTACAGCTCTAAACCCTGAAATGGTAGGCTGACACTGTCATTCCAGCCCATACACCAATTACAATTACATCTAACTGAGGCCACTGAGCCAGACAGAAGAGGGGGTTGGATGAAAGAGGCACCTTCTCAAGGATTCATCTTCCAAACTTCCAAGGAATTTCATTCTGTAAATTATTGGTGGATCACCCAAGCTAAATAATTAATGATTAAATAAAGTGCACGAGATTATTCCTGAGTGGGGGTGGGAGGGGAAAGTGGGAGGCAGGGAAGGATAGAGAAGAAAAAGGCTAAACAGCGGAAGACTGTTTTATCTGTCACTCAGAGAGAGAAGATATTTGCATTCCTACAAGAAATGTGCCTGCTTCCTCCCTTAGGAGGTTGCACAAGGCTTTTTCTCATCACTTTTTGATCCTGCAGATGTAAATAAGTAAATAAATAGAGAGACAGGATGATGATGGGTCAGAGTGCACATCAGAAACAAAACCAAAAAAATCATATTCTTCATGAACAAGAACATATTCTGAAACATCAGAATGCAAGAGTGCTGCTTCTATCTTATTAAGAGATTGTCTGCTCCTAAACTCTAAACTGAGCTTGCACTATAAAATCACTTTGTGAGCTTATTACATAAATCCATATTAAACTATTTAGTGTATATTTAACACTTTAACTAGGATAGTCAGGATGAATTAAATAGATTTTATGTCTAGGTGGCAGAGAGCCAAAGCTTGCACTTCCTCCTTGAATTCTTTTCTAGGTTCTAATCTTTTGCAACACTGACCAAAAATCTTTTGCATGTAAAAGGAAAGAGAGAGAGAGAGAGAGAGAGAGAATGGGAAGGAAAATCTCCAACAGTCTTCTATCACTGGATCTTTAAGTGCTAATCAAATCAATATCTAACAGTCCTCAGGGCAATATTGACACTATTTTTTTTATCTTATGCTAATACTTCCCATGCTGTCCTATTACAACAAAGTACATCATTGATGCAGTAAATTCCTCAATTACTGTGGAACAAACACACTGCAGTATTGGACCATATATATGCAGCACACAGGCATTTATTACATCGGTGGAAGATAAAAAGGCTTTCCAAGCCTATCAGGCCCATTATGGAAGAAGGTCTAGCATGATCGTTTTGCAAGGCAGAACTTTATCATCAATTATATTTTACTAATAATGCCCAACGAATGGGTTCCTATGATTTATGATTCCACGAAGAGATGCAGGTCTCTTCCATTGGCTTACTCTGAGTGTGTAGGAGTTAGAACCTTGCAGAAAACTGTTGGGTCAATGCTACTGATTTCTGACGATTTCTCTTGTTAATCCATCAGTAGGGATAACATTCTGTCAAGGATTACCATGACTTTCCAGGCCCTGGGGACTTCCTAAGGGGCAGGGCTGGAGTAGCAGTCAGCCCCAGGACCGCTGGAGCAGCAGCATCACAGCTCAAGGCAGAGGCTGAAATTGGATCAGGAGCAGCTGGCAATGCTCTGACTGTTAGACCCCCTCTAGGGTATTTTTAGTAAAAGTCAGGGACAGGTCACAGGCTTTCCTAAATTTTTGTTTATTGCGTGTGACTTGTCTCTGAATTTTACTAAAAATACCCATACCTGAATCTTAACCTTACCTATCAGTATGTGTGAGAAGTGAGTGTGACTCTCTGGGCAGGATGAACTAGGAGCATTTATTGGAAGACACTTAAAAAAAAAGTGAGAATAGAGCTAGGTGAAAATTTTCCAACAATACCTTTTTTTGATGGAAAATTTTGTTTTTATTTAACTGAAAATGTTTGCAGAAAGTGTCGGCTTTCTTTGAAAATTTTCAGTTTTTCACTAAAAAAACAAAACAAAAAGAAATTAAACACTTTTCACTGGTCAGCAACCTTCAAAAATCAGTTTTCTGACACAAAACTGAAAATCCATTTGGGAAATTTTGACAAACCCAAATACGTAATTTGTAATTTTCCACAGAACAATGACGACAACAAAAACAACAAAAATCCTTGACCTGCTCTGATTAAGGACTACCAGGCCTTGGAAGAAAGCTTAGGTTAAGGTTTATTTTGTATAGCTGGATGGTCTAGCACAATGTTTCTCAACTGGTGGTCTAGGTTGTCACAAAAGGCAATCTGGTGGGTTGTGAAGCATTGAAAATGTTATTACAACCTAAAGAAAAGCAAATGATTTTTTCTAGAATAACTGTGGGGTTATTTCAAACCTTTCCAAGTTTGTGAGTTCACATGTAGTAATTGGAACTGTGCAATCTAGCTATGTCCATTCAGGCAATCCTCTCCCCACACAACCTAACCCTTCAAGGTCAAGGATTCTCTGTCAACCTCTCAGCTCACACAAGTACATTTTATAGGCTTATCATAAATACATTTTTTTACTCTTGATTTTACACAAAACGTAAGAAGATTGCAAAAAGTTTCAACATTAAATAAAGAGACCTAATAAAAGTCTAGCAGATGGGGACTTGGAGCAGAATCAAGAGATCTGAGGTTAATACCTGCTTCAGCTGCATGTGTGACCTTGTGTGATGGGGTGAACAGGCACCACACTGGTGAGGAAAGGTTTAAGCAGCAGCTTTGGGCCCAGAAGTCCATGCCCAGCCACCCCACTGGGCATGCTCACATTGGAGGCTGAGCTCAAAAGGGAGCAGCTCAGCCTCGGTGGACTGAGTAGGGGAGCAGTTGTGAGTTGCAAGCTTCTGCTGAGGAGCCACCACAGGCCTTTTAATTGCAGAGGTCAATGAGATGCGACCACGAGAGGAAGGCACTTAGGAGCATGGACAAAGAGGACTCTAGGAGGAACTCAGAGGTGAACTAGTCAGACCAACAGAGGAACAGAAGCTGGGGTAGGAAGGAGAGCAGGGAACACCTCTAGAGGCACCTGCCCCCCTATGCTCCACATTTTGAATGATTGTTTCATTGGGCCTGGGTTGGAACTCCATGGAGCAGAGAGGTCGCAGGTACCCCTACCCCTGACCATCGACTCTCGCTGCAGGGTAATACAGCCACTGACCCCAGCCGCTAGGTGATGTGGCTATTGACTCTCGTCCCTGGGCAATACAGCCCAGAGTATGACATTTACAGACACCAAAGCCCCATCTCCCGACACCTTGTGCAAGTCATTCAACCTATGCTGTTAGTTCCCCACCTATGGAATGGAGACAGTCATTTTCAACACCTCAGATGGGTGTTGTGAACATTAAATGAAATTAACAATTGTGAGGCAGCCAGATATGACGAGGCCAAGAGCTGTACAAGTACTTTGGTATTATCTCAGATATGGAAACAGCCAAGCCCCAGGCAAGTTTGACTTTAGGCAGCATGTGGAGAATTTATTTGAATCAGGATGGAAATTTCACTTGCTCATAGCTCCATTTAAATGAAATAATATCATGTGTTCTAACCTAGTTATGTAACTAGTCTAAGTTTTTATTTCAGACAAGGGGAAGAAGATCTGCTTGTCTTCACTGACATCTTGCAGCTCTCAGCCAAGATGATTATTGCAGTGGGCTGACAATTATACTGCCACTGATATACACACAGGGCAATTAGAAATTGAGGGATAGCACAGGCCTCTAGGATTCCCCCACCTACTCACAAGAGAAACATTTGGACCCTGGTCCCTATGGCAGGGACAGTATCAGGTTTCATAAAGGGACATTTAGATTAATTTGCAGAAGCTCCACACGTCCTCCCATAGCTCTGCCAGTCCTGGTTGCAGAGTCTCTACACAGCCGTTTTACATCCCCCTCTACTCCACCTCCAGGGCATGGATCCACCTTAGATTAATTTATCCACACACCTGCCCAGCATAAGGTGTGGATTTAACCCAGTGATAATGACCCTGGGCACTCGTGGAATGCATTTCGTTCTCAAACATTAATTCACCCTTCAGAGGCTAGATGATTTCCACTAAACTTCTGTATCAATCAGTAACATTTTCCTTTGCTTTATACCCTATAGGATAGAGCTCAGGTACAGCCGGCCATATGCTGTGAACAAATGTACCACCAGCTCACGATCAAGCAGCACCCTAAGTGGGCCATTTGTGTGATTGCCTGCTTTCTTTTTCTAAACCTTTTAGAGTAGGACAGCAGAGCCAGGAAGTGAACAATACTGACAAAAAATGCCTCATGATCAGTTTGCTGTTTCCCCACAAACAAAACAAGCTCAGATATGTCTAAGCCTTTCTTGCCTTTGAACAAACAGCAATTCAAAAGAAAAGCTTCCAGCTTTAAATCCTTCCTTCCCTGTTGTGAGGATGACAGGCTAGCACACTGGTTATAAAGCTAGTCATTACTCGGACAGCTTACAATGAATGTTTTGATCTTATTACAATGCGGCTTAGTAGCGCAGCTCCATCTAAGTTTCCATTAGAAACTAGTATGTTGAGGAGAAAGTGGAGGGTTAACTCTTGGATTAAATTTCCTTGGACTGACACAAGGCATGTAAAGTCAGAGCCCCAGTACACATAACTCAAATCAGCAAAACTATGTGATAAGCACATGAGTCTAGCCTAGAAAGAAAGAAAGGAGCAGTTTAGAATAAACAGGTCTATCTACTTTAGGCACTTACATGAACTGACGCAACCTGCCCCCCACCTGCCGTCACTAGAATATCTGAGTACCTCACAATCTTTATTGGATTTATCCTCATTACTCCTCTGAGGTAAGAAAGTGCTATTATCCCCATTTTACAGTTTGTGGCAGAGCAAAGACTTGAACCTTGACTTCCTAGGTCTCCCAAGTCCTAGACCAGTGTCCCAACCACTGCATCATTCTTCCTGTCAGGCACTCACTGGGGAATGGAAGAGAAGAGCCACATGTGGAGGTGGGAAAGCCTTTGGAAAGGAATGGATCCCATCTTTGCAAAGGCCATCAGACTCCCAAAACAGCAAGAGTTCCCACTGCTGAGCAATTCTTAAACTGTTTTTTTTTTAAGGCTAAGAAAATTTCTAGGCAAAAAATACTGCATCTCCTTGGAGTTATGGATGAAAGAATCTATCACTTCAGCAAATAAATTAATAGAAAAACACTCATTTTAAAAAAATAACAAAAAGTCTAGAAATTCTAGGGTAAAGATTTCCATTTCAGAAACAAAAGCACACCTGATGTCAGACAAAACAGCTTAACTGTCTAATGTAATGGCAGACACAAGGTGGGTGAATAAAAGATATTAATTCACCCACCTTGTCTCTCTAATATCCTGGGACTAACATGGCTACAGCAATAATGCATATCACATAATGGCACTCCAAGAGCACCCAGAAACTCTGAGACAACTTCATCTACTCACCACACAAGTTTACCCATTTGTGTCCAGAAAAGATGTTCCTCACAGTGTGGTGCTGAAAAGGCAGAGTTAAGGATGTTTGGATAATCTTTGCACACTTTCAAATGTTTTCATTTGTCTTTGTAAAGTGTTGCTTTATCTTGAAATTCCATGGCTTTAAACTATTTATTGTGATTGTTCTGAGAAATCTGCAGTGTTCTCTTATGGATTTCTTTCATTGAAGTAAGTGATAGAATCTTTTAACCTTAACTCCAGGTTAGTGAAGTTACTTTACTTGGAGAAATTTAAAATGATCCAGAAAAAGCTCTCCTCAATTTACAGCGTACTATTGCCTAATATAGCAATGTTATTTATATGGAAAATCATATTTTGCATCTAGACATCCCTGCCCATTTAATTTTCCAAAAAACTGTATGGAAGCTGCTTATGTACCCTAGTCTCCATATATTATTTTTAACTATAATGTGGTACAACAGGAAATACTAGATGTGTTGACAGATTGCTGTAATTGTGTGTAAATCCTTGTTTAACCTACACACAGTTTTCCTTTCCAAAACTGCCACTGAAGTTTCACATTTTATAGGTGCCTACTGTTGTTTCAAGCCTGGGTGGGAATGTCAGGGCACTCAGTTCCATATTTAAGCAATCAAGCTGGCACTAAGGCACATAAAATGGGTTTCTAGCTACTTATAATAAATGTTAACTTAGGTGTCCTAGTTCACTCATTTGATTAAGAAATCTTTGTGCAGGATAGATGGAATATTAAGATTCTGGAGGACTGTGATTGTCAAGAGGAAATCTTGTACTTTGTTTTAAATTTTCCCCCATCTCCTCCCCAAAAGGAGCCCAGCTTCCAAACTTGAATGTGTAAATTGTTAGTGAACATTTAGTGTAGGTATCCAGACACTCATTTTATGTGCCTTGGTTCCACTTTGAGTGCCCAAAAGTATATCTGACATATATGCCCTGACATATGCAAAAGTGCTTGAAAATTGGGATCCAGTTGGATCATTTTCTACTCCAAAAAGAGTTTAGCAGGATAACAAGAATCTCCATGATGATTTCTCTGAAACCTATACTGAAATCACTACTTGAATGGCATTCTCCTCTACTGAATGTCAATGGAATTTCACCACCAATGTGTATAGCCTTTCTCCTTTATCATTTTGTTTTGTTCTTTTTGTCTTGTTTTCTCCCTTCCACTTTACAGTCAGCAACAAATACCCTGCAGAAGCTAAATGTTCGGTTTATGTCTACAAGTGCACGGATACATCTGGGCTTCCTTTAAACACTTAATTATTTGACACCTTGAGCAAAAGATGTAATGACTATTGCATCTTCACTGTGCGTTTTATTTCCTTTGTTTATGTGTAAACATGTGCATGCAAATATCACAAGTATAATTATTGTCTCTGTTCTTTACCAGTAATTTCATGTAAAACTCAAAAAGTAACCACACACACACACAGTTTCATCCAAGCAATCAGAAGTCTGCAGTTCACAAGATGGGAAAAAACCCAAACCCATCAACCTTCTCAGTGCATATTACTTTTGAGAATTGCCACATTGAGAGATAAGTGGCAACAGATGGATAACTGTCAAAGGCAGGTAGAAGTAAATGTCAACAATTTGAACTCCCCAAACTTAACTGACATTATAATCCATTAAGGCTTAGCTAAACCTTGACTCAGCAACTTGTAGGGATCTTTTCTACAGTGTTAGATCACCATGTAATATGCTATATTACTGTAGGTGAAGACATAAAATGTGGAGGTTATGCCAAACCCGAATGAGCAACTATTAGATGAGCTGTTCAAGGAAACATTTGCTTTGCACACAAAAATTCCTCCATGGGAAATGAGGTTTCCAGGGGATATAACAGTTTAGTCTTCCACAGAATGCTTGTTAACACGAAAACACATTTGTTCTTTTTCAAGGTTGAAATTAAATGGAAAAAACCCAGAGCTCTGAATTTATAGTAAGAGTTCCCATATTAAGTGATAATAATTATACTTAATTGTCTGCAGGTAACTAATATGAGACTAAGTAGTACATCATTTTCCATCATAGATAGTCAGTTCAGTGCTATTACCGTAACAAATTAAATTCTAACAGATCCTGAAGTGTTAGGACTAATTGTGCAATTATTCATTCTATCTTGTGATTCTTCTGAAGTTACTATGTAATGTCAATATACAATAAGGTTTATTGTAACTAACACCATTTAATACAATATGCTAGCAAAATGCCTTTTAGTTTTCCCATGACTATTATTTTATTAATTATTATTATTATTTAAGAAAATCAAAAACATTCATTAGATTTTGTAGCTGGGTTTAAGAAAAGACAATCAATTTAATAGGAAATTATAACCTTCTACAGTGATTTTTAAACTAAACTAATTTTATATAATTTTAAGAATTCATACTGTCCCTCCTAAGCTATAGATGGGAGATCTTTCTCTCTAAATACTTTAAGATTTTAGAATAGTGTTTGTAAAATTAAAATTAATATTTTATATTATTATTTTATATTATATATATGTATTATTATTACAAATATTTGCACTGTAAAAAATAAACAAAAGAAATAATATTTTTCAATTCACTTTTTACAAGTCCACTCAGTCCTACTTCTTATTCAGCCAATCACTGAGACAAACAAGTTTGTTTACATTTTTGGGAGATAATTATGCGGCTTCTTATTTAAAATGTCATCTGAAAGTGAGAACAGGCATTCACACGGCACTATTGTAGCCAACTTTGCAAGGTATTTACATGACACAAATGCTAAACCTTCGTATTGAAAAATACTATTTATTTTGTTTATCTTTTTTACAGTGCAAATATTTGTAATAAAAATAACTGAGCACTGTACACTTTGTATTCTGTGTTGTAACTGAAATCAATGTATTTGAAAATACAGAAAAACATCCAAAATATTTATAATAAATTTAAATTTATTATTGTTAACCATGAGAATAAAACTGTGATTAATCACACCTATTTTTTCTTAATCTCATGATTAATTGCAATTATTTTTTAACTGTTTGACAGCCCTAGTTTTAAGTCAAAAATAATTTGGCTAATTTTAGCATTTTACCATAAGTTTATTATAAATTCACAGTCATGATATTATGGTGAATTATCATTATTAGTGTTTACATGGTGCTTTAAATTTGAACAGCACTCTAGCTATGCATACTAGGGCAATCAGCTGTCATGTTTCAGGGCATAGGAGGTCGTGACAGAGTCAGGAAGCCATTCCTCACCCCATTTATGGTATCATAAAATTGGCCATATGCATTATGACATAGTTTCTCAACCTATGGTACTTGTACCCTGGGGGTATGTGGACGTAGGCAGGGGATACATGGTGAAAATCCCAGTGAAGGGAGGTGGGCACAGCCGCTGACTTCTGGGGGGAAGGCAGGTGGCAGTCGCCGGCTTTCCCGCCCTGTCCCACCTCCTAACTGGGAGGTAGACAGCAGACACCCCAGTCCTAGGAAGCTGCATCGCAGCCGCCAGCTTTCTGTGACACTGGGCAGCAGCCACTAGCTTGGGCAGCAGCAGCTGGCTTTTTGGGAAGCTGGGCAGCAGCTGCCCACGTCCCACCCAGTCCCATCTCCCAGGTGGGAGCTCAGTGGCAGCCTCCTGTGCCCTGCGAGTTGGGCTTGCAGCTGGGTGGCTGCCACCCATGCCCCAGCTTCAAGCTGAAAAACAGCCTCCTATGCCCTGGCTTGAAGAGGGGCAGCAGCCACCTGCCACCTGCCCACATCCCTGGGTCCCAGCATGCGCAGAAGCCTCTTCGGCCCCAGCTCAGAGCAGGTGGCAGTCGCCATCCATCCCGGCTGGCAGCCAGGCAGTAGCCACCTGCAACTTGGCCAAGTGGCAGCTCCCCTCCCTTGCTCAAAGCCCCGTGCCCAGAAAGCCAGGCTTAGAGCCCAAAGGTTTGCCCAATCCTGGAGCCCAGCTCTACCCAAGGTTACGTGTCGATTTCACTGCTCTAGTAGAGCAGAGAAATTGCCAACTACGACAGCCCCAGATTTTACCGTATAAAAATTTTAACAGGGACCCACACAGTGTGATGTTCCCCAAGCCCACATCCCCCTGGGAACGGCCATGGGGAGCGCTGCTATCTACTCTGGTGGGCTGCTAGTGCCTGCTCATACCTCACAAGTTCCCACCTGCATGAAGAGAGCACCACATGACCCCGCCATCAGGCCATAGTGATTGGCTGGCATTGACCTTGGCTCTTATATGGAGGAAGGGGAGGAAGAAGGAGGGGCGAAACAGCAGGGGGGGTTGGGATCTGCTACAGTCACACAGCACTGCAGAACTCAGAACTCTCCTGCTTTACAAGAAATACAGTCGTCCAGCGGTAAAGGGGGAAAAGATTGTACTTCTCATAGTGGAAAATTGAGTATTGGTGTACTCATTAAAATTTTCAGAAGTTAGGGGGTACTTGCTACTTAAAAGGTTGAGAAACACTGCTTTATGATGTTAGGGGTTTTTTTGGCTTTTCCCTGAAGCGTCAGTTAGTGGCCACATGAGAGAAGAATCCAGGCTTGATATGACATAATAAATTCTTAATACACCTGCCATTAATTATTGCACACATTGAGAGAGATGACTGTAGCTCCCACCTGCCAAAGTGACCAGTGGTGGCTACACCACACATTCATATAAC
>ML675629.1:14679666-14700601 GCA_007922155.1 Mesoclemmys tuberculata | reverse complement strand
TAACTCTGCAAAAAAAAAAAAAAAAACCAAAAAAGCACCTCTAGAAAAAGTTTGCTCTCTGTCTACAAAGAGAAAGCAAAGAAATACAATGTATTCTTTCGCAGCATGCACTGCAACTTATGAGAGCATTCCTGAAACTCCCGCTCCTCCTCCCTTCTCTGTACCACTCTGCTTCTGGCTAACTTACAAGAAATAGCATTGTAAACTTTGCACATTAAAGAGGACAAGCTCCAGCTCATTTTTCCTTCCTTTGAGGAAAAAATGTCAGAGTTTCTCTGTTAAATATGTTGGCTTGGACAAAAAAAATGGGGAAAATGAGCATATGGCTAAAAACAGTGAGATCAGGGCTGATGTAGCATCACAATTCAAGGGGTGCCCTGTACTAAATTGCCGAAGGGTACCAACCACCTACAGCATCACCCTCTGCTGCAGCAGGGCAACCCTAATCCTGACCTGGTAAGAAGGGGAGGCTCAGAGAGAGGGAAAAGAGAGCAGCAGCTTGAGAGCAGCAGCTTCTGCCCCACAGGGCTGGGCCTGGTTTCCCATTCCAGACACTGCGCCCAGGTGCATGGGGTCGCAGTGGCACTCAGGTTTGTCCTGGCTGCCCTCCATCATAATTTGAGTGTGTGGCATTGCAATCAGGCACATAGAGTCACAACAACCCGCTACATTTGGCACAGCTACTCCGCTGTCGTGACTTGGATCACTACTGGGTTTGGTCCAGATGCCCTTTTGCTATGACAATGGAGTGGCCAAACCAAATGTGAGAGGTGTTGCAATGCCGTGCACCAGATCAAAACATCCTGAGTGGGAAGCTGAGGTCAGCCCCAAAGGATAGGAGCCACTGCTGTGGTATGATTATGGGGTAGGTTTGCTCTCTAACACCACCTCCCCTCCAAATCAGACCAAGTGAAGTATGTGTTTGCCTGTTTTTAGACTCTTGGTTTCACGATTTCTTTGGGTTCAATTGAATCCATGCTAAAGCCACCCCTGAGTGAGGTGAGAGCTATTACTGGAGAGGAGCCTAACTGAAAAATAGACTCTATGGATAAATATGTAACAAAAAATCTCCACATGATCTAAAGGTGACCAGAGCTGGATGAAGGCCAATCAGTGGCCAACAATGTGTGTGTTATTCTTTTCTCTGCAGCCATGGAAGGTCCAAACATTTAAATCTGACAAAAGTCTTTCCCCAACCCCAGAATGCTAATACAGGGATTTTTATCTGATATCAGGGACAGAGATTACTGAGAATGGTTTGAGTCAACCAGAAACCCTCTGGCTGATGAAAGCAACTCTCAGATTTCCTGATCTAAGTCTTATTATGCAGAGCAGATAGAAGGTCCTTGCGTAGATCTTGTGCTTGTGAATATGTTACTGTTCCTAGCTGCCAAACTGGAAATCTGACAAGAGGAGGAAGCATACCTATGTGTGGAAGAGGAATTTGCAAAAAAAAAAAAAAAAGATGTGAAGGAAATATAAAACTGAAGACAACTTAGGACTGAACCAAACCGGTGGTGTTAAAAAAATACTGTTATTAGTCGGATCCCATTTTAGGACATCCTCAGAGACATAATATTATATAGAATGACATGAGCGTCTATTTTAACAGTTCCTCAGTTGTTAGCTTTCAATCTTCTGAAATCAGACCTTCTCTAGTGTTTAACTTGCCAGTATTTCTCTCCCATTTCCCACTACAATGTCCATTTTAGGACATCCTTAAGGGTCAGGACACCATATAGGGTCTATTACTCAGGAAACGAAGCTTGCCGGAAGTTTTCTTTATAACCATAAATGCTCCATAGTCTGTAGTTTGAAATTGTATAGTTACAGCCACTGTACTCTGTCTCTCCTATTTCCTGTAGCAGTGGATGGACTAACAAACTATTATAACACTTCTATAATATTCTCCTTATGTAACGGAACAGACAGTCCATGTACTCTTCCCATTGTCTAGTTATTTTTATAACAGATAATTTAATTTATCTTTCCGTTTTCAGCTTAGCTACTGCTTATAATGTCTGGAGCTAATATTCTCACACATCCGTGGTAAAATGTATATCCTTAAGCTAAAGATTTGGCTAGCAAGGAATTTATTATAGAAACAACTGACAATTATCAGTTTATGTGAGTTGATTATTTCAGGATTGTATGGGCTAGTTTCTTTCTTTATTCTTGCACACCATGGAATAAATTATTGCCCCCTCCCCCTGCAAGTTATTTGAAAGATAGATCTGAGTGAAAGTATAGGCATTAAGCAAATAATTTGTTTGTTTTCCTCTAGGATCGTGTCCTCCATGTCTGCTAGCCATGTCTGTTATGCATGTCCACCACATTTCATTTTTTAGATGTACAAATAATATTTTTTCAAGTTCTAAAATTAAATAATTCACTCCCCAAAACCCTTCTATTAGCCATCCTGTTCTCTTCATAAAGTATATACGGGGGACTTTATTCCAGCAGACCTCCTAAGGTGTGCAGCAGATCTTACAGCCTGTAGAACGTGGATGGCCCTCCTTTACAAGGACCAGGATGAAAACAGGGCAACCCTGGAGCATAGTGAGAGGCAGGAGAACTCAGGGAAGCTGAGCTGCAGAAGATGACAGAGTTAAACCAAAGTATCTTTGTTTCCAAACTGTTTGTTTTTTAAGGGGTACAAAGGAGATGGTTATAAAAGGACAATGATTGCAACCTTTATTATGGAAAGAACAACAATCTCTCCAACATGTAGTTCAAAGATGACTAAAGGAATAACAGTTGTTAATGGGAAAGAAAAAAGAAACCTAATCCAAAATGTATCTTTTCCCAAAGTATCCCACAGTCCAAACCAGATTTTGATTTGTAGACTACTTCATGCACTGTAGACTATCTACATATCATATTTCTGTCTCAGAGTAGTTCATAATATAACATTAAATACAATGCCCCTATAACTAGAATATTAGTTCAAGCTATATATTCAGTTAACTTTCCCAGGGGGATCTCTTGCTCCCCAGTGTCTAACCAATATATATCTAAATAGCATTTAACATCCTATAACCCCATGTGGAATTCTAGAAGTAAAGGTTATCATCTGTGTAAACTCACCACCCATTTAGCTTGCATCACTCATTTCATCGCAGCACACCATAATATTTGCACTGAGCGTAATTTATGGGTCTGAATCTGATCTCACATTGGTTTTATAGTTGACTTTGGTGGTGTTATTCCTGTAAACTGCTGGTAAGTCAGGTCAGAATCAGATGAACAAGCTACATGTTTGTGTAATGATAAATGCAAGACTTAGAATAAAAGCAGGACCATAGTAACTAGAGACAGAAAAGAATCTTAAGATCTTCTGGTTTACCCACCTACAAGTCACTCTATTGGATATCCTTTAATAGATTGTGTATCAGCCACTGAATAGATGAGACACCTAATTTTAATTTTATAGCCTGGCCAAGAATATTTGCAACCAACAAAAATGCCAGTACCTATGGTTTTATGAATCTCATGGAGTTTATATGGTCATCTATTTATTTTCCCCATAATGTTACTTTAGGAAATAAAAAGGATTAATTTATCTAAGGGGCTTTTTCATAAGCCTGACCCTGGCTATCAGAGAAAGAAAATATCTGTTAGATCTTTTACATGTCTTGTACTCTGTTTCCACAAAAGTAATGGTTATGAAAAGGAGTTGGTAACTATTGATAAAAGACTATATTGAAACTTCATTAGGCTCTCGTAAATACTCACCAACAGAGAATACTGGATTTAACAGGTCATTGTCTATGCCTTAGCAAGAAGCAGATTGTCATGGTTGCTAGGGGTAACCCTCAGTTTGAGGCCTGTGGACAGGCCAAAACTGAACAGCTGTGCAGTGTAGAGCTCACACTGAGTGTGAAATATATGGTGACTGTATATTGACTAACTTTAAACAGAAAGAGCTATGTGCTTCCCACCGCGGTCGGCCCTAGCACTTAATTTGTATTTATAGCTGGCTTCTCTACCATCTGTGCATGCTGGCCTTCTCAACATCTCAGAGGAATTGGAGTGGCATTGTTTGAAGATCTGATTAAATAGCCAGGAAAAAGTAATCCATCATTTATAACGGGAAATGGAGACAGTTACAATAGTATCCCGTAGCTCTTTAGATTTTGTCTTCGTTTTCTTTTACTTTCACTCTAATCCAATTCCAAATATCATAAACACTGACCAAAAGTACAGAACTTACTGACAGCATTTGAACATCTAGGTGGAAGCAGTAATGAATTATCCAGTTTCCTTTAGGCTGGTCCAATTGAGAAATTAAACTACATTACAGTGAAGGATGGCCCCTTTTCTCCAGGGTTGCACTTGTCTAAATATATTCCAAGAGCATGAGCTAAGTGCAAGATTTTAAAAAAACCAAACCCTCCGCACCACAAACCCCACCCCCCATTTTTCCCCAGGTGGGGTTTAATAGGCATGACGTTGTTTTTAGGTACCATTATATCATTCTGATCCCAGCTGCCCATCCCGGATATCAGTGGGGTTATCCTCTATGTGTAGTTACTCTGCCACGTTCCTTTCTCTAAGCACCTTCTCAGGTTCATGTTTCTCCCAAAGGAAAATTGACACAGTTTCTGGTCACTGGTGACTCGGCACAGAAGGAGAGATTCTGCTGGCTTGATTCTGCATAGTGCAGATGCAGAATGAAGTGTGCGTAAAGGCAAAGCTAAAAATGATGAGCCCTAGATGGAGCACAAGTGCAGCCTGATCCTGCTGTGCTGTCACCATGGTCATCCAGTCTACTAATGGCATGAGGAGAGGCCTAAGAGGAAAGTTGCACAGTGAAGCGTCTCATTAGCATGATGAGGATGAAAATCATGCCTCTCTCCAGGGTTCCCATTAAGCAATGCTTGGCTTCATCTCCTGCTACCAGGCACTGTGCACACTAGGGGCTTGCAGCACAAGGAAGCTGGATGTGGGTGTGGGTGTGGGCCAAGAAGTGCTCCATGGCTCCCCACGGTGCTGCTGGTGTTGCATTCCAGACATGGGGTGGCAGGAGAAAGAATGAGTGAATGATGGAGGGATTGGGTAGCACGGGAGAGGGAACGGGAGTGAGACAAACTGCTAAGAGGTTTAAAATTTGAGCTCAGGTAGTCATTCATTCTGTATTCAGGAAAAACATAGAGAAGGAACATTGGCCTTATTCCCTTTTTCTGTTTACCCTGTGAACTTCTTGTAAGGGAGCTGCTATGCCACGGACAGAAGACTTACAACTACTCGGTGACGAGCACTGTACCTAGCAGTTAACATGAGTTGTGCCCACATGGAGCTACCACTTGCATTTCCATTGCAGTACAACTACCTGGCACACTCCTGCCCAAAGGACAAAGGCTGGCCACATCAAAGCCTTTAACACAGTGGTTCCCAACCCATGGTCTTTCAAAGTGGCTCGCCACTTCTCTTCCACTGGCCGCAGAATGGAGCTGCTGCCTAAGGACCCAGGTGGAGCGCATTGCCATGGGGCTACAAGACTGGTGCAAGCTCCTTATTGCTCTCAAGAGGACAGGAGATCAGCACTCCCCTTCCCTAGGCTATATCAGGGAGCACGGCAAAGTGCTCTGCCTGGGTCCCTAGGCACTGGGGTTCCTTCTGGAGCTAGATGGAGGGGAGGGCTGATCTCCCATCCCCCTGGCTACAGAAGGGAGCCACTGCCTAGGGACCAAGGTGGAGCACACAGGGTTACAGGACATGTGAGGTTTCTCTGCTGCAGCCAGGGAGATGGGAGATCAGTAAGGAGGCAGCCTTCTTGCTGAATGTCTTCCATCTGGCTGCAGTGGGGGGGAGGGCGGGGAAGTGCTGCTGGTGGAGACTGGTGGCCCTTGAGGGTTGTAAAAATGATATCTGTGACTCTCTAGCCAAAAAGGTTGGGAACCACTGCTTCAAGGAAATCAATAGTCTTTATTAACACGTTTCAATGTTATTCACATGCTCCACATTATTGGTCTAAAATACTACAGGGGGCGGATATGCTACTGCAGAGTTATGGGACATTCCTAGAGAAGATGAGTTTTCAAATAACGGCAGAGTGTAAGTAAAGCTATACAATTTTAAAATGATGGGGTGCGCGCACTTTTCAAAACAAATTCTATAGCATTTGTTATGAAACAGGCCAAACGAGATGATTATCCCTTCTGGATTCAAAATCTATCAACCGCTATGAACCATCAACTTTCTACTTTTTCCAGTCCAGGTAAGGATATGAAGGAACTATGGCTGCATCAACTCTACAAACTAGGGTTGTGATTTCCAACTCACAAAGACATACCTGTGCTAGCTCTCATCAAGCTAGCATACTAAAAATAGTAGTGTAGCTGTGCCACCATAGGCAGCCACCCTTGATATGTTCCCATGGGGTCCATGTCGATTTGTACTGGAGGCATCTAGCCCTTGCCATGCTCATCACTTCTTGTACTATCGCAGCTATACTATTATTTTTAGCACACTATCTCAATGAGAACTAGTGAAAATATTTTTACATGGGTTGGGAATCACATCCCTACCTCCAAGTGCAGACGTAGCCTATATTTCTGAATATTCACTTGATCACAGCTTATTGACACAATTCTGTACAATTAACAAATTCAACAGAATCCAGTTCACGTAAATGGTTTTCATATAAAAGACATTTATACAAGTTTTACTTCATCTGGTTTAAAATGAATACATAGTTTTAATGTATATATTTGTTGTATAAGAGACACAAACCTTTCAATCTGGACTTTTTGCTACCCTTGCCATCACAGTGCTAAATTTCACCTACCTCTTCCCTTTGACAAATATTTTGAGAGTGTTCGATGTGGAGCCATACAATATTTTATTTTCCACTCTATGTGGGCTATTTCTTTCCATTCCCCCAACTCTTTATAATTGCCAGCCTCTTGTCATATCAGAAAAATTAACCCAGTTGTTGAAAAGGAAGACACTATCTTTGATTTTTCATGCATAGTTTCTGACCTCTGGTGTCACTTCTGGGTTGCACTCAGCATTTGTAATTCTCCCAGTGACAGAGAATCTCAAGGTTACACCAAGACAGACCTATGTCTCCCCTAATTCTAAGAAGGAACATGTTATTATAAGTCAAGCCATCTAACTAGCTAAGTATTTTTAATATGACTGAGAATGAAGGCCAAGGCAGGAAAAATAGTAGGTGCCCAACTAGGATTCATGCTAATAGTATTAACTACCAATATGATTCCGTGTGCCTTTGTATCTTACCTGGTTCAGGGATGATTAGCTGTGCACTGGTCTGTGCATTCCCAGCATCATTTTCAGCTACACATTGGTAAAAACCTTCATCTGACTTTACTAGGCCCAGAATCCGCAAGTTGCTACCACCCTAGAGAGACAAAGAAGGGACAGGGAAAGGGAAACAAATTAATTAGACAAAACTGTCAGATGGAATATCACTTACTAAGGAGTTTCAACAATATTTTGTTTGTGAAACAAGAGCAGAAAATATTTAGGAAACCTCAGGCTCCATTTATATTGTCTTTGTCTCCGGTGGAGTGTAATAAAATGCACATTCATTAAGAATCAGCTAGCTCTTTTTGTTCTGTTTGCATCACTCTGTTACAAGAATGGTAACCTTGTACCCTGAAGGATGAAATTCACTCTGGTGCAGAAGGCCAGCCCAACACCCTATGCAACAGTTAAGCCCATATTAAAAGCTCCAGCAGGATATAAGTGGTGCAAATAGCTTTGTGTTGGCCCTTTGCAGTAGGAAAGATATAAAAGAAATTCCAACTTTCTGTACAAACAGAGTTCTGAAGGTCATATCCTCCATCATGATATAAGA
This sequence comes from Mesoclemmys tuberculata, assembly GCA_007922155.1. Classification (NCBI taxonomy): domain Eukaryota; kingdom Metazoa; phylum Chordata; order Testudines; family Chelidae; genus Mesoclemmys; species Mesoclemmys tuberculata. The sequence continues at coordinate 14,692,776 of ML675629.1, read as the reverse complement.
CCCAAAGACTTGCAGCAAGAGAAGGGTCACTAGTGTTTGCAGCTGATGAGCTGGATTTCAGTTGCAGCAACTGCTAGCACAAGCAGAATTAAGTGATGTGATTGAGGGACAATTATTTGCATAAGAAAATGCTGCAAGAGAGATTTCCTTGCTATAAATATTTCTTCGAGAAAAAAAAATTGGAAGGATAATTCCTCTCCCCATTATAATAATAAGAATACAGGGACTTTCCATTCCTTGGCAAGTACACTTATTGCTGTCTGATCCTCCTCATAACAATTACAATGATGCTGTGTAAAGTAGCATGAACTTGGGATTTCATATAACTGAGTAAATCTTCTCCATAACAAAAATATGGTAAAAACTAGCCTTTATTCATTAGATGTTTAATATATGTAAATGTAGTTCATTTTACTTATTAGAACAGGCATTCATTAGGAAACATTGAAATCTGATCTATGTGAATGAGTCATGCTGACCCTCTTACACCAAAGTCATCAAAAGAAAAATACTATCTTTTGGCCTGTGGTATTTTTATCATGTTGTAACAAAATGACAGATGTATTAGGGATGGGATTTTCAGACGTACCCTGAAGTATCTCAACTTTACTCTCATTGAAATCAGTGATAAAATTCTCATTAACTTTCATGAGAGTCGTTAAGCCAATGCTTTTGAAAATTCCACCATTGATATTTAACATTGAATGCCTCATGGGTAATGCTATTTGTGTAATAAAAGATGGGAGTGTTCCATGAAATCACATGACCAATAATGTGTTCTGGTGAAAAAGTTGTGTGCATGTCAAATGACGGTTATCGTTATTAATTTCACTGGTGGTTAAAATACTTTCCATTTGAGGAATCTGATAGATTGTCATTGACAATTCAAGTTCTGCAAATAGGTTCTAAAACTAATTTGAAAATTTTGTAGGGAAGGAAAGCCAGCTGAATGTCATACCTATGGCAGAAATATCTGTTTCACTTTTAATTCCTGTGGTTCCAAATGAAATTACATAGGAGAAGAAAATGCTGAGAAGCCGCAAGAGCTGCACACTTGTGTGAATTCCAGATTGCATTACTTAGCTCCCTTTTAAGATCTCTATCCCTCTTGTTTATCATTACTTAAAAATGTTTACAGCAGTGTATCCTTAAAACAGAAGCTTGAGGATATTAAGCCCTATTTTCCCTTTGTCCTAGTTTATCTCCATTGTTGCATTGTGGCTCACAGCATATTTTCTCTAGCTAGAAAGGCATTACCTCTGTACTCATGCAGTGGGTTGCAGCCCACGAAAGCTTATGCCTGCAGACATTTGTTAGTCTTTAAAGTGCTACAGGACTTTCGTTGTTTTTGCTGTATACAGACTAACATGGCTACTCCTCTGGAACTAACAACCTCCATTGTAATCTTTGATCTGCTCTCTTCAAATTTAAATAGGCCTGTTTGTAAAGAGAGAGACACACTGCAATTGAGCTCTCTGATGCGATATTACCTATTTCCACCAGGAGGCAGGAGAGATTTTATCTGTTTTACTGGTTAAAAAAATTCATTATGAAAAGAATGAATGAACAAATCAGAAATGAAAACACATTGTAAAATAAATCAAATAGTGAATTTGCAATGTCAAAAGTCAGATAATTACCACTATCTGAAAATAATCACTAGGTATGACCACTTCTCCATTCTTGATCCAATCCACGGTAGGGACAGGCTTACCAGAGACAGCACATTCAAACTCAATGTCCATACTTTCATAGGCATAGAGGTTTGAAGGATGATTTAAAAACCATGGAGGAACTGCAAGGAGAGAGATAAAAATCAAAACAAGTAGTGAGTGGATGTGAATGTAAATTTAGCAAGCCAATAATTTCACTTGGCCTGGAAAATATTAGACAGAAATAGAACACATACCTGCAAATCAAATCAAATCAAATCCTAATTTGTTTTTTTTAAGTAAATACTAAGGAAAACATTTATTTTAGTGAACACAGTTTAACCATCATATGATTTTTACAACAAGAAAAGATTAAAAGCCTAGTCTGGAGAACATGTAAGATTTATGTGAAAAGTTATACACAATAAGCATCTTGAGTAACCAAGGGGCTGATCCAAAACTCATTGAATTCAATGGATCAGGTGCCAAATGCATGAACAAATTTGACATGCATATTAATATATAGGTAGGTAGCTTTTAGACAAGTACACTGACTATCAGTACAGATGAAGTATATTTAGGCTTGAGAAAACTGTTTCATATAACCAAGTGGCTCTTGTGACTGGATTTACAAAATATGAGGATTTAACTAAGAATAATGAATTTTGTCCATGGTGACAGAAAGAAGAAACAATCTGGATTATTTTTGCTGTTTACAAATTCTTATTAAGATAGCAATTATCTGTTGCCTTGTATTACTATAATGTATTCCCACTTTTGCAGTATGGGATACGATATGCTAATTTAATTTAATTTCATCATTACCATAATACTGGTATGATGGAGATTTGCAATTTGAGGAAAACTGCTAATAACATCAAATTTCTAATGAGCTCCCTGTCACAGAAAAAAAAACAATTCACATACAGTTCATCAGCTTTCACAGGGGAACAATGTTCGCTATTTTGAATATTCATAGTTGCTAGGAAGCCAGATTAGATTCATTTCTAGTATCCATGACTTCTCATTTGAACAGAAAATGCAATGGTATTTCTCATACAACTATTTTCAATGTCTGATTTATTATATTTTTAAATCTATTAAAAGAAGGGAAAAAACAGCTTTTGTCAAAAAACTGTTAAAGTTGCAAAGTCAAGCACTCAAAAGTTAGGAAATGAATGAACTAAGGTTGTTTGTGTAACCTTAATTTGACCCGTTGTGCTTATACATTATGAGTCAGTCTTTAATTACATGACCATAGGTCTCTTGCTTCTTTCAGAGCACAGAATGGACATGAGCAATTATTCAATATTTTGTTTTTCCTTATTGTTCAATATGTTGGCCTATGCCTTATTTACTGCATACTATTCAAACCTAGCTCTGAAGACAGAATTATCAACTTCCTCATGGGATTTTCTATGGAACTTATCACTATAATTTCTGAGAGCTTCAAAATAATTAATTTATTTTCATAAGATCCCTGTGAGGTGAGGAACTAGTATCCCCCTTTTACAGATGGGGAGCTGCGATACAAAGAAATTAAATGTCAAAAGCGTGCAATAATTTCGGTTACCCAACTTGAGATGCCTAGGAACTGATTTTTTCAGAGTACATACACATTTTACATGTTTTAAACTTAGCTCCCACTGACATCTATTGCATTTGTGAGTGCTTAGCACTTCTGCAAATTAGATCTCAAGGTCTCAAGTTGGCCACCAGAAAATGAAGAACACTGTGGCCCCTTGTGAAAAGTTTGGCTTATGTGACTTGACCAAAAATCACATAGGAAATCTGTGGAAAGCAGAGATAGAATCCAATTATCCAGAAATGGCATTAACCACCTTAACCATGATTCCATCCTTTCTCTTCCTGCTATCTCCTGCCTCATCCACTATGTACCTTCAACTTGTGCAACCAATGAAGAAAGGAAAGTAGTGAAGGAATTGTGTATTCCATTCCAGGTTCTGAGGGGAATATTTTCGTAGAGTTATAAACACTTCTGACCCAGCCTCTTGTGACCCTCAGAACCTGTCAATGCCTGGGTTCATCATTCTACAACAGCAACTCCTATCAAGCTTGACAAACTCACTACATCTAACACACCACTTTCATATTATTTATCCACAAATAATGTCATTAAGATATCATATGAAAGCCAAAGTGACACACTAGTCATCATAAGCATTGTGAGATGTATGTACAGAAGATATGTGTACTACTGAAATATATTTTAAACCATGTAACAAAGCAGAGGTGATAAACAGGTTTTCTGCCAGACCAAAGCATGTCTATTCACCTATCCCTATTCATGTAAATTAAGCATTGTGAGACAAACACAATGGGAGCTATATTTGCATTCCAAATCAAAATGAAGCTATGATGTCAACACAGGTGTCAGCAGACCAGAGAACAGATAACAGAAGGGCATTTCAAAAGTTGACTGGACTATAATTAGGGGACAAATAAAACATTTTGTTACCCATTAAGGTTGGAAATCCCAGAAAAGGCATGGGTTGTTCATGAAAACTTGGATCTTGGTTATAACTGAAAATGGGCAGCTCTAGCAAAGACTGAATTCTTGGGCTGTTCTCTTGGGAATAGCAAATGTGATAATTACCGTAAGTGTCCAGTGACAGGAGCTATACCTACCTGGGGATGCTTCAGAGGAGCTCAGAAATTGAGGTACACCAGATGTTAACATGTAAGGCAAAATAAGGGCTGGCAGAACCACAAAGAGATTATTTGGGAAACTAACAGGCTGGTGGTATCAGAGAGCCGACATCCAGTTTAGCACCAGCAAGTCTCTCTTGCTGAGGAGAGAGTAACATGGCAACTCACTATCCTTGGCACCTAGAGAAGCGTCATGCCCCTCTAGCCTCTCCTTGTCCTTTTCCCAGTCTCCTCCCCACCTCCTTCTCACCTCACTCAGGGTGCTTGATACCTAAAAAAACAAGATCCAGAACCAGGGTAGATAACTTGATGCCAATTTTTTAAAAAGGTGCCAGAGGCGATCCTGGAAATTACAGGTCAGTAAGCCTATCTTCTCTACCAGGCAAATTGGTTGAAACAACAGTAAAGAATAGTATTATCAGAGACACAGATAAACATGATATGTTGGGGAAGAGTCACCACAGGTTTTGTAAGGGCAATCATGCCTCACCAGCTATTATAATTCTTTGGGGCTGTCAACAAGCATGTGGACAAGGGTGATCCAGTCGATAAAGTGCACCTGGATTTTCAGAAAGCCTTTGACAAGGTTCTTCATCAAAGGCTCTTAAGCAAACTAAGCAGTCACGGGATAAGAGGGAAGAACCTCTGATGGATCAGTAACTGGTTAAAAGATAGGAAACAAAGGGCAGGAATAAATCCTCACTTTGCACAATGGAGAGAGGTAAATGGCAGGGTCCCCCATGGATCTTTACTGGGATGTGTGCTGTTCAACATATTCATAAATGATCTGGAAAAGGGAATAAACAGTGCGAAGACAAAATTGCAGATGATACAATATTACGCAAGATAGTTAAGTCTAAAACTGACTGTGAAGCGTTACAAAGGGATCTCACTAAATGGGTGACTGGACAAAATGGCAGATGAAATTCTATGCTGATGAGTGCAAAGTAATGTATATTGGAAAAATAATCCCAACTGCACAAAATAGATGGTGTCTACATGTGCTGCTACAACTCAAGAAAGGTGTTGGAGCCATTATGGATGGTTCCCTGAAAAGATTTGCTCAATGTGCAGTCAAAAGAGCTAACAGAATACTAGGAACCATTAGGAAAGGAATAGTTAAGACAGAATATATTATAATGCCACTACATAAATCCACGGTATGTCAACACCTTGAATACTGTGTGCAGTTCTGGTCACCCCATCTTGCGAAAAATATGTTAGAATTGGACAAAGTACAGAGAAGGGCAACATGAATGATTAGATATATGGAATAGCTTCCATATGAGGAGAGATTAAAAAAACTAGACTATTTGGTTTAGAAAAGAGAGGACTAAGAGGGGGGGATGTGATAGAGGTCTGTTAAATCATGAATGGCATGGAGAAAATTAATAGGGAAGTGTTAGCGCACCCCTTTACATAATAAGAAGCAGGAGTCACTCAATGAAATTAATAGGCAGCAAGTTTAAAACAAACATAAGGAAATACTACTTCACACACCACACAATCAACAAATGAAACTTATTGCCATGGGATAGTCTGAAGACCAAAAGTATAATTGGTTCAAAAATAATTAGCTGGGTTCATGGAGGATAGGTCCATTATGGAGGATAGGTCCATCAAGATGGTCAGGGATGGAACCCAATGCTTTGGGTGCTCCTAAACCTCTGACTGCCGGAAGCTGGGAGTGGATGAGAGGGGATAGATCACTTGAAAGGGCCCTGTTCTGCTCATTCCCTCCGAAGCATCTGGCACTGGCGACTGTCAGAAGACAGATTACTGGGCTAGATGTTCTGATCAAGAACCCTGATTGACAGCTCTTCTTTGGCATAATGAAATTCTCTCCTGGAAGAGCAAAAGTCATTTATGCAGAACTCAGATCTTTTTGAGGGGCCATTGAAGGATGGAATGAACTCCTGCAGCATCTCAGAACCACCAGAAAACTCACCACTTTTCACTCCGAGGGCCAGGCATACTTCAATAAAAACACATAGCAAAGACTTAAAAAAAAATCAATAGACTATTTTCCCCCTTACAAAAGGGAGAGAGAAAGAAGAACTACATGGGACAGATGCTTCTTTTTAATGCATTCTTGGTAGGCAATCAGATGCCCCATGATAGATTAGAATAAAAAATAAGCTTTTTTCTCCATCCCCTCTTTCTACCTTTTCTTTACTTTTCCTATTTCTTCTGTTCTTTTCAGGAGAAATTAAACAGAACCAATTTCCCAGAACACTACCAGGAGAATGGATGGGATACCAGTATGTACTGGCCCACATGCAATGCTGTAAATTACTTTAATACACGGGATTGTTGAACAGAGAACAGATGTAAGTATAGTATAAAACAGCTAACTGCATCCATAATCTTTAGTTTTGTGAAAGTTTCTTAGTATCAGTTTCCTATCATACTCACCAAAATACAGGTGTAATATTATATAGTTGTAGATAAGATATTTCTTTTAATCCTTCACCAATTAGGTATTCATAGTGATAAATTAATTTAAACTGATTCCAAATCACAGATTCATGGCCAGAAATAAATTAACTCCAACTCCAGCAAACCTCAGTTTCTAATCTGAACTCCCATATATTTCATATTACTTTCAGTCACAGGAGATATTTACTTGCTAGAAAGCAATGAGAAATCACTTTTCAATTCACTAGGAACGTTGAATCAGTATTTAGAATGAATCAGGAACAAGAATCCTTTGTCACTTCCTAGCTCAAATCTGTAGAATGAGAACAACATGAGAGAGCACCATGAGACTGCTTTAAAGAATAATTTTGTAAAGCTTTTCGATTTATATAAGCAGATAGACTTATACAATGAAGTCAAGAACTCAATGAAGTCAAGAAGTCAAGAATGCAGGATTCGCCCACTTGTAAGTAACTAGAAACCATCTTTTAATTCTGATCCTGTAAGTGGATTCAATGAACCAGAAAGACTCCTTTTTTCACTCCAGCTTCTGTTCTATAGTCTGTGTAAGGTTATATTTCCATTGCTTTGAAATTCCATGGTTTTCCACCTGCCTTTCAGAATGATCTACTGGAACTTCACTCCACAGCACTTCAAAGTGATGTACCAGGTTCCAAAGACAGCCTACAAAGAAATATGTTGCTCTATACACCAGGAATATTCAGCAGCATGTGGGCAGTTAATATCATAGTGACAGACTGTTGTCTAGTGGGTAGATAAATTGAATGGACTTCTATGATGTCTCAACAGCTCTACCATTGACTCACTTTGTTACCTTGAGAAGTCACAAAAGCTCTCTGTTGGTATTTAGCCATATATATAGTGGGGAATAATATTTGCCTACCTAAAGAAGTGGTGCGAACTCTTGCTAATTAAACATATAAAGCACTTTGAGACCCTGAGATGAAAAATTTTCTTAATTTAAAGTTATTATTATTAGATCTGTTGATTTTTACCATTGTTCTTGTTCCTAAAAGTCAGTGCACATTTTAAAAATGCCCATGCACTATTTTGTGACTCTTTTTGTTTGGTTGTTTTAAGTGTGTGTGAGTAACATTGCATAGTTCACAGCATGGTACACTCACTGTGGGTTTGTGAATAAACAGGAGAATGACAATAATGGCTTGGTATTCATGTGGAGTTTGCAAGTTCCCAATTTTTAGCCCACGACAGATATATAAAGAACATATTAATATTAATATTCAGAGCCCAAGTTATATTTTAAGTTTTAAGGATTTGTATTGTGGGTAATAAAAGAAAAGTTAATAAAATCACCAGCCCCTTACTATTGGTACTTGCCACTGTCTCTATGCAATGGGAGAATATGATAGGATTGTCTCAGATAGAACATCACCAGCTCAAAGGTGCCACACCAGGCCCACAAGGCAGCCCCGGAGTGGCATTTTGCTTTATCCAACTAACACATCCAGCAGCACTGAAGCAGTTAATTTATTATGAAAATTAGGTGTTTCAAAACAGTTATCATAACTATTCTTGTCAGTCAGACACTTCCATTCCTGCTAAGTCTTTGGGACTTTGGGAGACCCTGGGTGGTGACTCTAGACAGCGCAGGCTGTGTTCGGTGTTAGCCTGGCAATTGGAACATTAGAACCACAGGGTCCATGTCCGGTGTCCTTCATACAATATCCCCTCCTTTATAGTCATCACAGTCATAGTCCTGAATCTCCTCAACCACAAAGGATGTCCATTGACCACTATCATGGCATATTCTCAATATATTTCAAGCCATGGGTGTTTTTTGTATACTTAATAAAAACGGATTATTTAAGATGGAAATGTCAATGCCGGTGAAATAGTCAGTTTTACAATGAATCCTATTGCTTGCCATCATGATGAGTTTGCTAGAGTATATTCCACGTGGCATTGGAAATAGGGTTTTAAATGGAATTATTGAGTCACAAATAGTAAAATATTAGGTTTCTGCGCCTTGTAAATATATTAACATGGCATGCTGATGCTGAAAGAAAAATAGGCTGCTTAGTAGTTTCCAGTTCTAGTTTCAATTAGCTGCATGTATAATATTTTATCTAAAACTCACTGCTATTGGATCAATTTATTTTATTTTGTGGTTAACGAGCAATTTATTTTTTGTATTGTGATAGCACCGACTGTCTCTTCCACTATTGTCTTAGACACTGTACAAACAAAGATTAGAAAGACTTCCCTAGCCCAAAGTAGAGGACACGAGCCACCAGATGGATAGAACAAAAAGATGGGGGAAAGGAGGACAGTGCAAGGTAATAATGAGATAAATTGAGTTGACTACAGAGAGATGGCCAGAGATTTAGACCTACTTATCTTCAGAGGTTGAGTCTTCCAAAGAAGGCAATTCATTACTTTTATACTTACCTTTGAAAATTATAAAGATGAATGTCTTGATCAATGCTACTAGGTTTCATGGGCTGAATTCTGCCTTGATCCTGCTGGAGTCCTATGTCAGATTTTGGCCTTAATATCTTTACATAGAAATGGTTACCTGCCTATCACTCTTATCTATAGTGGAAACAATAGTACAAGGATCTTATCTATAGTGGCAACAATAGTACAAGGATAGTACAAGAGTTTAACACTCAGACCACGCACTATATCTGTCAGTTACATCCTGAGAGTCACCCCCATAAGTTACTGGTTTTCTTACACAAAGATCATAATATGACCTTGTTCCCATAGCACTGCAGATGCAGCTTTCAAGCAGATGCTTTTAGGCACCTGTGGACACTGAGTTGGTGATGTATAAGTCTCTGTAAAATAGACTTCCTTACATTCACATAGACTTAGTAGGCCAAATTCAGAGGAGATGTGTGAGAATGTAAGTTATAGATTGGTATGTGGGTGAGACATCAAGAAAGTAAGTAAATCTAACATTCTAAATTGCTGCAGCATGCACCCTGATGGGATCAGAAGAAGATGTAAATATTCATCTTTAAATTTGGCCTTGTGATTGCAGTCAGTATCAGTTCTCAGGGACTCCTCAAAGTGAGCAGGGCTACAGATGGGTGCAGAAACTTATGAGTGGCTTGTGAGTTCTTTTTTTGTCATAGACAGTGAGTAAGCACTACTTTCAAACTTTTTCATCTGCTTTAAAACTTGTCTTAAGTTAGGCAGCTGGGATGCTGAGACCACTGTGTACCATGCTGACCAAAACTGTCTCATTGTTTCCTTATGCACCTCTGTCTGTCTGTCACATTCACCTGTTGTCTCTTGTCTTATATTTAGATTGTAGAGAGACAAGGTTGGTGACTTTAATATATTTTATTGGACCAACTTTTATTGTTGAGAGAAACAAGATTTCGAATTTAAACAGACCTGAAGAAGAGTTCTGTGTAAGCTTGAAAGCTTGCCTTGCTGACCAAGAGAAGTTAGTACAATAAAAGATATTACCTCATCCATCTTGTCTCTCTAATATCCTGGGACCAACACAGCTACAACAACATTATATACATGCTTACATCAGGATTGTATCTTGATTAAGGAAATAGCAGTATGATAAAGAAGTTTAACTGGATATGACAGAGTTGAAGGACAAAAATGGAATAAAAGGAAATATATTTATCTATTAATTCTTTTTTTAAAATGTTTTAGTCTAATCCATGTGATAAAATCAAATAAAAAATGGAAGCTGTGTGGCTTGCAAGCCATAAATACATTTCAGAGTTCTGTCAAAATCATAAACCATTCAATCTTCACTTGTATAATTTATTATGATGTTACAAGAAACCCTCAATGAATTTATAGACTTGTAATTCAAAAATACCCATCAGTTATTCTGTATATAAACACACAAACCCAAGGAATCTGACCTCTATTTGCTTGAAATTGTTCTTTTTCCATTACCAAAACAAAGTTGTTTCCCTCTCCCCTATTTTTCTTTATGCTCTAGTTTATCTAGTCTGCAAAAATCATACATCCACATCATTAGGTCCACGAATTTAACACGAGGCTTATGCTGGGAAGAAAGCAGTTAGGACACCAGGGTTATCCTCTGTTATAACCATGTCAATCAGAAAGCAAGGGGAAAAAAAGAACTGCCTTCCTATCAATAAATATAATCTAAGGGAGATATTTACCAACTCTAGGGATGCAGTATATTTATAAGTTTATGTTTTCCCATGAGCAACAGAATGAAACTATGGGATCTGCAATTTTCTTATATAAAGAAAGGGTCATAATCTCGATGCTACTGTTCCGCTTCAAGAGTTTGGACTGATGTTAGTGAGAGGTTTGTGTGGGGATTGATAGTGGAATATGACCTGAAGTTTGTAATCCTTCTTGTACACCCTTGTATCTACTCAACCATTTCCTTCAGCTCACTGACGATGCCTAGATGGTACAGCGATTACTTTATATTGTCTGATACACTTATTTATGTGTTGAGTTTGGTTGTGTGTGTTTTATTTTGTCTAGGGAGTTTCATTTGTAGTTGATTGTATATCTGAAGAGGTCTATATACACACACTTTTAGTAATCTATGTGTGTCCCAAATTTTACAGCAGAATCACATTTAGTAATACATATGAGGTTTTTGGCAGGTACGTTGTGTAGTAGTAACCCAAGGAGTTAGATATTACAATGACAAAACCTTAAGAATGGTGTGATAAAGTCAGGCTGGATGGCTGCAAAAGGGTGTGCCGGGGCCAGTATGAGGGCCTGAAAGGGTTAAAACCCTCTGCCCTGCAGGCAGAAAGGAAAGCACAGCAGGGCAATTAAAGGCACTAGTACCCAATGAAGGGCCAGGCCAGGGGTATTTATACCCTGCCTTCCCTAAAGGAGGGGGAGGGAAAAAATGCAGGGGAAGTTGCCAGAAGGCTTGCAGCAGCAGGGGGAGGAGGAGGAGGAGGTGGTGGTAGTGGTGGTGGTTCCCTCCCAGGCCAGGAGACAAAGCTCCTCTACAGCCAGGGGAGATGGGGTAGCTGGGGGCACCCTGGCCCAGGAACTGAGGTAAATCACAAGACCCACCAGGGGGGAAGCTGGCTGTTTGCCACAATAGGTATGTGCATAGAAAGTTATTGATTGGGCCCATGAATAAAATAAAAGCCAGGAGCATCTGTATTATTATTTACATTGCAGTAGTTCCCAGGAATAAAATGGATCAAAACATTTTCAGCTATACTGTTTTCTGTTGAAACCAAAATATTTATCCACATTTTTGTTGGGGTACAAAACAACATTTCTCAGGTACAAAATGTAGTCTCTCTCTCTATGTATATATATGAGACAAAGTCACACAGAATAGCCTGGTGGTTATGGTACTCTCTTGGGATATAGAAGACTTAGAATCAAGGCAGAGCAGGGAATTGAGCCTGGGTCTACTGCATCCCAGGAGAAGACTCTAAAGATTTCTGTTTGTTTGGTACTAAAAAATTTCTGAAGGTCTCTTTTTCCCCCCCACATCAAAACTCCAAATTCCAAAACACCGATTTTTTTCACCAAACAGAATTGTTTTCCAGCCACTTCTTCTCCAAACATGCTAGACACTGTACAAATACATATTAAATAAAAGTCCCATCCCCCAAAAGCTTAAAATCTAAGTAATTTTAACAATCTAAAGTGTTATTAGGAACAAAAGAGAGAATTTTATTCATAAAACGTTGGATTGGTAGGAAGGGTTAGTAGAAACCTTGGGATCATCTAGTCCAGCCCCATCCAGTGAGGCAGGACCATACATAGCTGGACTATCCTTCACAAGGTTTGCCTAATTGGTTTTTAAAAACCCAGTGAATAGACTTGCACAACCTCTGTTGGAAGCTTATTCTAGCATTTAACTATCTTTATAGTTTTCCTGATATCTAACCTAAATCTCCCTTGCTTTAGATTAAGCTAATTATTTCTTGTTGTACCCTCAGTGGACATGGAGAACAGATGATCATCATCCACTTTATAACAGATCTTAAAATATTATAAAACTGTTATCAGGTCCCATCCCCCTGCCACCCAGTCTTCGTTTTTTAATATTAAGCATACCTAGTTTTTTTTGTTTTGGTTTGTTTTGGTTTTTTTATGTTTCCACATTGGTCAAGTTTTCTAAGTCTTTTACCATTTTTGTTGCCCTCCTCTGGACTCCCTAGTTTGTCCACATCTCTTTTAAAATGCGACATCCAGTCTTGGTCACAGTACTGCACCTGAGGCTTTACCAGTGCTGAGCAGAGCAGGAAAATTAGCTTCCAAAGATCATTTTTGACTGCTAGCCAGTTATTCCCCATCTTGTAGTTGTCCGTTCATTTTTTCCTTTCTAAGGTTACTACTGTGGAATAAAATCAAGACAGGAGGCCTTAGGCTGGAACCAAATCAC
>ML675629.1:14665350-14676056 GCA_007922155.1 Mesoclemmys tuberculata | reverse complement strand
GTGTGTGTGTGTGTGTGTGTGTGTGTGTGTGTGTGTGTGTGTGTGTGAGAGCCCCATCCAAAAATGCGGGGCAAACCCTGCCACTGTTCTGGATGAGAAAGTCCGGGGATGGGGAGACTGATCGCCAGGCACACCAGCAGTCTTATTTTATATGTAACCATGTGTTTACAATAATTCTACTTGCTACTACTTGAGTCTCTATGATTTGTTAAATAAATGTATACTTGATTTCACTATAAATGAACCTAAGTGCTGTGCAATAAGCAGAGTGGTGATCCCAAGTGAACCTGGTAAGCTGGGGTGTACGGTTTCCTTGGAAGCAAAGAATTTTTCTCTTCCCAGGGTTGTAAGGCACCTTGCTACCACATGCTGTTAGTGGGAAGAAACATTATATGGGCCTGCCATGGGTCAGCTCCCAAACTCCACTGGTGATGGGCAACACAAGCTGCTCCCTCTAGGTCTCTCCAGCCACGCTTTCTCTCTACAGATTAGTGATTGACATAGGCTGGGTCTACACTGACAGTGGCAAATCCGCTGCCGTCAGATCGATTGCTCTGGATCGACTGAGCGGTCTGTGTAGACCTGCTCAGTTGATCCAGCAATGGACACCGGAAAACCACCCCGGTAAATGATTTACATCACTTGCATATCTCCCATCAACTGTCGCCGAATCCAGAAGGTAAGTGTAGACCAGGCCACACTCTAGCCTTTGAGCCCTCTAAATGTCTCCCTGGAGTGTCCAACCCCTGGTCCCCAGGACATTCACAGTATTCACCAATCTGCTGCTTCCAAAGAAGCAGTATGCTGTGCCTTACCAATTCCACCTCAGGTCACTGCTCCATTCAACTCACAGCATTCCAATTTTACACTCTTGAATATTACATGCAAGATCCTTGTATCACAAATGTGTGAAATTTTTACTTCTACTACATGGATGTTTACTCTGGGTAAAAAGAGAGTTTATAACTTCCACTTCTGTTCTCAGATAATGGACATTCCATTGGAACACTATGATGGTCTGGGCTTGACTTAAAGGGTGGCATTTTAACCCTATTGAAGTAAATGGCAAACCTCTCACCAACTTCCAGGGGTCCAGGATTTCACCCAAGGTGTAAAGAAAGAGTTGGCATTGTTCATATAAGAAAATGAAAATAGGATAACAGTAGCAGTTGGAGATAATTATTGTGACAATACATTCTAAATGTAGTTATCCTATGAAAACAAAAGGGATAAAATACTTTCAATATTTGAAAATGGAACAGGTGCAGATGAATGCGGTGGGTTTGTAGTATAATTGCATATTGTTTAGAGACCTGAATGCAGACATATTGTTAAGAAATGAGAGCTGTTCCTGGTAATGAGTGTTAACAATGGTCATATTTTTGCTTAGAGAATAAAATAAAAAGTTATTTGATCCTTCTGAAAGAGTTATTTTTTTTAAAAACCTAACAAGGAAACAATCTGTATCTCACAGCAAAAAGTATGTTGGGTTTAGGGGATTTGCTATCTTGGCCATGCGGCTAGGAGTCACTCAAACTTTATAGGCCTCCTGGCAATTAGCCTGCAATAACTTTGGTAAGGTTAGTAATTATTTGGTAAAATTACTAGAAGTTCTATCTGGCTATTGCTAGGTTACTGTAGCATCAGCATTTCAGAACAGATGTGACTGTCTATATTCTGTCCATAAAGAAAAGGTCTATAGAATTAAATACGGATGAAACTAATAGGGATCTATAGACTTTTAATAGGGTCTATACAGATTACTTCAAAAAACCCATAGAATATCTTTCTATAGATTTTATGAACCATTTTATAGAATTCTTCAGCACAAATGTAATCTTCTGTTAAATTTTAATAGATATTTTTTAATCCTATAGAATATGTATCATCTCTTAAAGTCTACAGGACTTTTCTATATCATATACAACGATTCAAAATACTGTAATACCATTTTAAACAATAGCATTCGGGTCAGTTTTACAGAATGAAGGTGCAGGTTTTGTTGCCGTTGTAATATGGTGAGAGATTTTGACCCTATGTTCTAGGCAAACAAGCAGTTAAATCCCATAACACGTTAAAAAAAATCCCCCTTCTTCTAGCTGTAAACTTCAATAGGATTCGTGAATGAGCATGGCTGTCGGAAGACCACAGCAGCAGGATGTTAATAAATGTTCTCTCCATGTAATCTACCCCTAATGGGGAAAATAAGGAGAGAAATCAAAGGTCACAGTTATCTGTCACTTCATAACTGCCTAAAGATTTTATTTTAGTGCTGCCTTTATGACTTACAGTACTGACATCAGTTATTGACCACATGCCATCTACACTGTGGATAAATGTGCCTTATTTTTCACTGTGCATTTTATACCTAATAGTGGGCAAATTTTTGCCCTTGGATGGATGAACATGATTCCTATTGAGCTCAATAGGATCTGAGCGTGTGTGTCAGAGACCAACATGTTCAGAAGCTTCTAAAGCCTAGGATTGAGCTCAGTTGTGAGTAGAAAATTTAACAGAAAAAAAAAACAATTTAATGGCTAAGAAAATGGCAAGAGCAGCAGACTCTTCCCAAGCTTTTTTTTCATACCTTGGCTCTATGTCTAAGCAGAGCCAATGACTACAAAAAGGAAGACAGTCCAAAAGGAACATGAATTTTATACTAATAGAGAATGAACAGTCATTCGCTCTGCAAGAGTGATGTAGCCATCAGGTCTTTTAAAGAATTTTCACCCCTTTTCTAAGAGAACTGAAAATAAACACCTCCCTCGGACCCTTACCCCTCCTCTATACAAGCAGAAGTACCCAGGTCCCTGTGGTTTGTCAAAGTCCAAGGAGGAACATTTTTGTGGGATCCTCTTGTTAAGATATTGGCTCCCCCTCATCACTGGACACATGCACGGACTCTGCAATACTTTACACTCGTATACACTAGCGCTTTCCACCCAAGCATCTCAAAGCTCTTTGCGGAAGTTGAAAGTCACCAAGCAGTTTGCAGATGGGGAAACTAATACATAGAGAGAGTATAAATGACTTTCTCAAGGTTGGGCTATGAATCAGTGACAATTATAAAACAGCATAATTAATCGGCATCCGTCTGTGGCAGCCCATACATTTAAGAACCCTGCCTCTCCCTTTCTGGGCATGTGTAACCAGAGCTGTGGCTTTTTTTTGTGGAGTAGGGAAAGGGGTTACGAAAATCCTTTTTTGCATTGTTTGCCCCAGAATGATCATTGTAAAACCAAGTTGTGACTGTGTCTATTACATAGAACTGCTTTTATTTCACTTACATATTCTCAGACTCTTTTTACCTTTTACATTGAGGTTCACAAGCAGATAATGATTGGGCTGACATTCTTCCCAAGACACAGGCTCTTATAACTCTTAGTTCCCACTAGACAAAGAAAGTGACCTAGTGACTCTCCTCTCTAGTCAGCTCAATAATCCAGGTATCCCCAGTACTCTGCATCAAGCAAAGAATATCAATTGTTATTCTCATTTCATGAGAAATTAGAGAGTCTGCAATCAGATGGAAATACTGTAAATGTGGGGAGAGGCATGAAATAAAGGAAAAATATCTTTACTGTCTCTCCAAGTAATATGTGCTTTGAGTTTGCTGCTATCTCTGCTGCAGGCATTGGTCATTAGAGGGCTTTGTTTTGTTCATTATTTTACTTATTTTCCAACAAGCACCTTCACCCTGCTTTTTCTTTGGAGATGAGTCTCATGCCTGGGAAATAGTTCTACCTCTTGTGACACTGGACGTTTTGCAGAGTGACAGCAGCAACAGAAATTACAGTAACATGCCCCTCTAAGTCACGATTTTGTTGACATTACAGAACATGGTTGAACAGCCTGTAGGAGTAGAAGCTAACAGAGTAGCTGTGGCTATTAACTTCCTCTTTTTTTACCTTTTTCATTGTATCTGGGAGCTACGGAGCCTGTAGCAACAGACGGGGGAGATGAGATTCCAGTGAGACAAAAAAGACACAAAAAAAGGAAGTGTGACAAATTCTAATGATAAGGCTGTGTAGGTAGCTTGTGATGTAATGACATGTATTGCCAGTGAAAGAGAAACAGTTCTATGTTCTTCTACAAGTGATAGGACTGTATACATCCCTATTGTGCACGCAGACCTGTGGAGTGATATACCTTGACTTTAGCAAAGCACACGGTATTCTTGTCAGCAAGTTAAAAAAGTATGGGTTGGATGAATGGACTACAAAATGGATAGAGAATTGGCTAGAGCAAAGGGTTCAACAAGTAGTGATCAATGGCTCCATGTCTAGCTGGCAGCCAGTCACAAGTGGAGTGCCCCAGCGGTCAGTCCTGGGGCTGGTTTTGTTCAACATCTTCATTACTGATCTGGAAGAGGGGCTAGATTGCAACCTCAGCAAGTTTGCAGATGACACTAAGCTAGGGGGAGTGGTAGATACCCAGGAAGGGAGGGATAGGATACAGAAGGACCTAAACAAATTGGAGGATTGGGCCAAAAGAAATCTGATGAGGTTCAACAAGGACAAGTGCAGAGTACTGCACTTAGGACAGAAGAATCCCATGCACAGCTATAGACTGGGGACCGATGAGCTAGGAAGCAATTCTGCAGAAAAGGATCTGGGGGTTACAGTGGACAAGAAGCTGGATATGAGTCAGCAGTGTGCCCTGGGTGCTAAGAAGGCTAATTGCATATTGGGCTGCATTAGTAAGAGCATTGTCAGCAGATTGTGGAAAGTGATTATTCCCCTCTATTCGGCATTGGTGAGGCCGCATTTGGAGTATTGTGTCCAGTTTTGGATCCCCCACTACAAAAAGGATGTGGACAAGTTGGAGAGAGTCCAGCAGAGGGCAACAAAAATGCTTAGGGGGCTGGAGCACAAGACTTATGAGGAGAGGCTGAAAGAACTAGGCCTGTTTAGTCTGCAGAAGAGAAGAATGAGGGGGGATTTGATAGCAGCCTTTAACTACCTGAAAGGGGGTTCCAGGGAAGATGGAACTAGGCTGTTTTTAATGGTGGCAGATGACAGAACAAGGAGAAATGGTCTCAAGTTGCAGTGGGGGAGGTCTAGGTTGTACATTAGGAAAAAAATTTTCACTAGCAGAGTGATGAAGCATTGGAATGGGTTACCTAGGGAGGTGGTGGCATCTCCATCTTTAGAGGTTTTTAAGCTGAGGCTTGACCAAACACTTGCCGGGATGATTGAGCTGAGGATAGTCTTGCTTTGGGCAGGGGGTTGGACTAGATGACCTTCTGAGGTCCCTTCCAACTCTAATATTCTATGATTCCATAATTAAAGAGTGGGAGTTGTTCTTAATTTCAATCACAGAAGATGTCTTAAGAAAAGATCATAGACATCAGAGAGGTCATCTGTGCTCTAGACCCTACCTTTGATTCGGGATTTTTTCTTCAGAGCTACTACTACACAGTAATAAACTAATGGGAGGGGAAGGAACACAGCCCTTCACTGGACTGGGCTATGGGCAACATGCTCAGAAAGCTGACTACCACATAGGAAGTCAGGAATAGACTCCAGATCTTCTATTTCCCTTTCCTGGGCTGTAACCACAAGACCGATGCTGTCTCCAATCTGTTTTTACAATGTCCAACACAATGAGGATCCACCTCTTCTCTCTTGAGTCTATTCCGTTGTGTAATAGACCAAGAAGTGTTTTTCCTCGTAGTTATCCTACAGTTTCCCTTTCCTAATTTCATTCTATGAACTGCATGTCACTGAGTTTACCTCCTCTATAGCTTGCCCTGCTGGTCAGGTGTGTCATTGAAGGTGCTCCCTGACTCAGTTTACCTTAATGTCATCATAAGGTTAACAAAGCTTTACATAGGAAACAATGCCCCTTTTGAGGGGTCCAGCTTATTAATCAAAGACCCAATGAAAATACAAGAAAGGCTTCCCCCCCCCAGCATCTGAGCTAGGAAACAAAATCAGTCTTCATTTATCCATTCCCACCAAGGCCCACCACTCCCCTGCAGCAGGGTTCTCTTAGTTCAGGTCTCTTTCCAGGAATCAGGCCTCTTACTACAACCAGGGAAGAATCCTTCTCCAGATCCAGTGGTCTACAGAGATCTGTCAACTGTTGCTCCCATCTGGGGTAGCAAATTATCCTTGCCACTCTGGGTTTCCTGCCCTGTTTGGGTATTCAAATAGGAGCACACCTTCCAGGCTCTGATGAGTGGTTCTGCTCAGCTCTCCTGGGAACTCATATACTTTAAGGCCAGAGGGATCATCATGATCACCTAGTCTGATCTCCTGTCCATTGTAAGCCAAAGAGCTCCTCTCCTCAAGAGCGTTGTGTCTGTAGGAACCACCTCAGCTGAACCCTGGTGACCTTTTATCAGGCTCATTAACTAATTAGCTGCCAATCAGACATTCTGATGGGGTATACAAACCACACACTGGAGAAGAAGGGGTAAAGGAGTTGCTGTGGGCCCATGTGGCTCTGCACCACTGCACATACAAAGCCTGTTCCAGCTGGAAGTTAAGCTTGAAAAGGGAAGCAGAGCAGTTCAGAAGCAAGCAATCAGTGGAAGGGAGCATCCTTGTATTCCTGGCTGCCTGAAGTTTAGAGATATTGATCTGAGCAAGCATGTGAAGGCAAGACTGGTGACTTGTGAAAGTCAGGGACTTTAATTTTGGGTTCAGCTCTTTATATTTCCCTGTAAGGATAGGGGACATTGGTAGGAATTCATCTAGGGAGGTAGCTACATAGCACCCAAAGATGGAAGCCTTAGCTGCTTACCATTGAGCCTTGGATTGAAGTCTGGTGGAGAAGGTGGACCAGGCTCTTCTACCACCATCTAAGGAGAGGACATTGACAGAAATCTATCTCTTGACGTGGAAACTAATCAGGGAAGACCCTCAAGGTGCAAGAGTCCAGGCGCTAAGACCCCAACCTAAGGGGAGAAGGCCTGAAGGTCTTGCTGACTACTGAAGATTTCTGCATCATTAGAGTCTCTGTGTGTATCCCACAAGAGTTAACCTTGAATATGTGACTGGGCTGGAGGGCTGAGTTGCTAAAAGGACAAGCCCCACATGGCAGAAGTATAGTGAGAAAGGGGAACATCCAGGAGGAAGACAACCTACCAAACCCCAGCCTTTCCCTATGTGACGTTGTCAGTGAGTATTTCCCTTCACAAATACCTACAAGTGTAATTACTTCCCGGTAGATCTGAGTTGGTTTGTTTTCCCTTGCAGGAGCCTGTCAGAGATAGGCTGGGCCCTGACTTCCCTTAAAGCCCCGGTGACACCCTTTTATGAGAAATCAAAGTCACCAATTTTATTTGGGTGCCAGAATTCTTGGCAAAGAATATATGCATTAAGGTTCATGAATGGTTGGTGGACTGTAGGAGGGACCCAAAAGAAAAACAGGAATCCATTCAAAGCAGAACTGTTTGCATTTTTCTAAGCTAATTTTGAATATTACAGGGTTGAGTTTGTATTCTGCCAGTGTCACATATTGAGATAGGTGGCAGTCTGTCACTGTGCAAGAGCAGGCCAGTGGAAAAGTGCTAAAAAAAAGTTATCTTGTTCTATTTATATGACCCAAACCATCATACTGTTGCAGTGCGTAGTGCCTGAACAGGAAAGGAGCACTTGGGTCAATTAAAGAAGCACTATAAATAATATTTACCATATCTTACATTTGTGTATAGTGCCATAGGTGTATATGCTTCTTTACATGGGCCAAAATCTGATACTAAACACGTGGGACAATAATACCTAAATCTGCAAACAGTCCTATTCAAATCAGCAGGGCTACTTGTGGAGGGAGGTGCTACCCAACTTGAATAAGAGTGTTTGAAATCTGTTCCATGGAAAGTAAAGTGACGGTCTCTGCCCAACAAAGCTTACAATCGAAGATGACTAGGTCAGAGACAGAATTTAGGAAAAATAAACAGTGTGGGAGGAGTTAATGGAAAAGTAACAATATTTAGTCCCTTTCCCATTATTTACAACGCTTAGAGCAGTCATGAGGGAGTCCTGACTTCTTAGTCATTAATAATGTGTCTAGACAAAGCACTGGAGAATAATAAATTGTAGGGAAGAATATAATATAAGGTCTTTTCCAGCTCTAATTTCTATGTTTCCCTGCTTCTATAATAGTGCACATCTCCTTTCAAGATGAACGAATCTTGGTTATGTGTAGACTGATTTCCGTTGTACCCCAATCAGCAATCAACATGCATTATACGAAAGAGCTCATTTCCAAATCCCATGAGCATATTTCTTCTAGACAGAAATATTAGAGGTGGGCTCTCAGTTTTTAGCTCTGAAAACTACAAAAATATATTTCCCACTTAAATCGCCACTGTCTATTTTTACCCTTCTTCTCACATAATTAAGGAATAGTTAGGAGGTACCAGCATGCATGTTCAATATGTGATATAGTAGCTGCTGCCAGTTACTAGCTCAGAAGCCAAAGTTTAAAAAAATAATAAAAAAAGTAGTTTGACAATACCATATCAAACTAACACTAGCACTCATTTTAAATATTGTATAGCACAGAGGCATATGGCTGATTGTCCATACATTGTCTTAAACATATGCATGCATCAACTTCTGGCCAAACAAAAACCATCTAAAAAGTGCATTTGGGTTAAAAAGCATTTACTATGCTGGTAACTTGTGAAGTTGGGTTTATTTGACTAGCAATTCCACCCATTAGCTTGGCCAAGATAGAATATGAATAAAATTATGAAAAATATTAAAACCACTTTCAATGGAGCTAAGGTTCTTGTGAGGCATTTTTCTTCCCTGTTCTGCCATTCGATGTTTTGGGGACATAATAACTTTTGTTCTCAGCACTAAAAGTTAAGTACAGATAGATGGGAGGGAGTCAAAATGGCCTTGCAGCTACAGTCAGTCCATTATACTGGCCTTCTGCTTTGGATGAGGCAGCTGTATTTTGATCAAATAGAGAGGAATTGATGAGCTCTAATTTGATTAGCAAGCAAGAATGTCAAATGATTTTTAAGTAATTCAGGGTATTACTGAGAATAGAAGTATTTCAGTCTTCCATGTGGTGTTCAGTGAAACATAAATTGACAACTATTGTTTCAATAACAGCCATGTAATTTACTTCTGGAAACTGTATGCATAGCCTTTTGTTCAAGAAATGGGCTATCACACCTTACTGGACCAAGGGGGAACAGGGACAAAATTGTAACCCCTCCAAGTAACAATTCATTGCCTGCTCTGTTCCTGGGGAAGTGCAAATACACACTGCCTCTGACTCTGAGCAGATGATAGCATTAGAATCTAGACCTAAATGACTTGCCCAAGGAAAAGCATCCAGGTAATGGAATGGCAGAGCCTAGGGAGAGAGGCCTGAGTCCCTGTCTTGTTTTGCCTCTCAGAACAATACATGGTGTTAAAATGCATATTTAGAGAATGTATCTTTAAAAAAATCACTGCCATAAATCACAAAAGAAAGGTCAGATCAATACATGTCTGTCACACAGCCAAACCGCTAAAACAGGAACCGAATAAAATATCCTTGGTTTTACTATACTGCCAATATATTATTTGTGGCTAAATGCAATTTTATACTTTTTTAGGAGTGAAGTCACACACAATGGTTCAGAAACCATTTCCAATTATTCTAGCTCCAGAGTGCATTTTTTGTTTATTGCCATCTTTTGTATAAAAGTGAAAGCAACCCCACAAAGATGTGAAAGTACTTTGTGGTATCACTACTTTCCTGCCAGTTATCTAAGCCACCAGTGCTTTTCTAGGCAACCTCTAGGCACCATACAGCACATAGCTAGATAATAATACATTCTGTCCTATAGCTTGAATATCTTTCGAACTATCACACTGTAGCATCTCTCACGGGCTGGAAATATGATCACATGCTGTCCTGGGCTGCAAAATACCTTAAGCCTGTTATTAGAGAGACAAGGTAAGTGAGGTAATATCTTTTAATTAAAGTAATGAATTTTAGTTACACTCTTGAATGAGCTCGCACAGGAAAATGATAAAAGATAAAAAGACCCTACCACCTGTGGATGAACACTTTTCACAAAGTGATCACTCTATATCTGACTTACCGGTCTTCATCCTCAAAGGAAACCAGCACAACACCTTCAAGTAATGAGCCTGAGAACTTAAATTCATACTCTGCTAGACACTAAAAATCATGGACTGGACAGACACACTGGATTTATGGTTTATTACAACAATCTGTAGCCTACTAACCCCCTCTTTCTGTCCTATGACTGTAGAGGTGTTAACAGGCCATTCTACCTTGAATGGTCCCTTACAATAGGTGCTAACTGCTTATGCTAAACAAACTATTCCACCTTGCATTTTGCTGTGATGCTGGGAATACCTTTCCCAGACTCGAAGAAGAGCTCCATGTAGCTTGAAAGATTTTCTCTCTCATCAACAGAAGCTGGTGCAGTAAAAGATGTTACCTCACCCAACTTGTCCCTCATATTGTGGGACAGACAGGCCTACACCTACACTGCATTAAGCCTGTTATTTACTTTAGCCTAATATAACCATTGGCCACTCTAGCATGCTATTGCATTGGGAATTAATTAATAATGAATTATATTTTATCATTTGCAGGCATGCAGTATTTTACTGTAATTCTTAAAGAGCCCAAATCACCGTATAACTGCTATATAGCATCTTGGGTCCGTACATGTGTGCAGTTCTGGTGTCCCATGTTTAAGAAGGATGAATTCAAAC
>ML675629.1:14599819-14664950 GCA_007922155.1 Mesoclemmys tuberculata | reverse complement strand
ATCATATTGGTCCCTTCTGACCTATGAGTCTATGAGTCTATGGCAAATGTAGTTTTGTTTCACTGTATAAAACCAGGCCACAATTAAGCATGTTTTTATGGATAATTTAGGTGATGCAACAATCATTCAGGCTAGCTCAGGCAAAACTGAACCCCTTTTATCTAAATATAAACATATCTGCACCTCAGACTGTGTACTCATCAGAACAGGACTTGGTCGACTTGTGGATGGAAAACTTTCAAGGAAATTCCAGTGTCCCAAAAAGTGATTTTTAGTCATTCAGGCCCCAATTCAGCAACACACTTAAGCACATTTAACTCTAAACACACGCAGTCCAGCTGTTACCAATGGACAGGCACTTATTTATACAAGTGACATTACGTACTAGATTGAAATTAACCATGTGCTCAAGTGCTTTACTGAACTGGGACCGTATTACCGAATTTCAGTCTTCATTCATCAGCAGCTCTCTTCCCTGAAAGTGAGTGCTAAACCAATGGGCCATCACGGTATTATGCTGCTGGAAGTGCTGTCTCTTTTAATTAAACTTAAAAGTTAAGTCCTCACCACTTACTTGTGGTGATTACACTGCCTCAAGTGCCTTTTTCACAAAAAAAGACACCGTTAACTTTGGCGTGCTGGACAAATGTCAACGTAAAGAAATACTATCTGCCTAAGTTAATTTCCCTTATAGTTTCAACGGGTACAAAACTTACATGCATCCATATACCACATAATTTGTGTACCAGGGATATTATTGTTCAAATATCTCCAGTATTCTAGGCACTTTAAGAAGGAATAAAGGACCTGGAAATAGTATTCCAATTGAAGCCTTATCAGTGTTGAGTCCTGAGTGGAAAAATTACTTCTCATTCTGTGCTTGCACCACTCCTGTTAATACATATCAGATTGATGTCACTTATTTTGCAACAGTATTACATTGCTGACATGCATTCAGTTTGTGTTCCACTATAACCCTCAGATTCTTTTCTGCAGTCTTCCTTCCTAAGCAGTGGTTTTCCATTTTGTATTTCTGTAACTGATTATTCCTTCTAAAGTGTAGTACTTTGCATTTGTCCTTATTGAATTTCATGCTGTTTACTTGAAACCATTTCCCTAGTTTGTAAAGATCATTTTAAATGCTATCCTGTCCTCCAAAGCACTTGTAACCTCTCTCAGCTTGGTGTCATCCACAAACTTCACAAGTGTTCTCTCCCTGCAACTACCCACATAACTTATGAAGATATTCACCAGAACTGGACCCAGGTCAGATCCCTACAGGATTCCACTTGATATGCAGTTCCAGCTTGACTGTGAACCATGGAAAACCATGCTCAGAGTGTAGTTATCAATCCAGTAGTGCACACATCTTATAGTAGGTTGTTCTACATAAGAACAGCCATACTGGGTCAGACCAATGGTCCACCTAGCCCAGTGTCCTGTCTTCCAACAGTGGCCAATGCCAGGCATTTCAGAGGAAATGAACACAACAGGTTATCATTAAGCCACCATGTCATCTGTTCTCAGCTTCTGGCAAAGAGAAGCTTGGGATCCTAAGTTATATTTCCCTAGTTCACTTATGAAAAGGTCATATGAGATGGAATAAAAAGCCTTAAGTATGCACTTAAGCTGTTCTTACAAGGAACTACTTGGTTGCCTCTGCTGCCTGACTCCATGAGAGAGTGGTTCCTGGGTGTGGATCACAAGAAGAGATAGGTGTCTCCCTCCAGCTCACAGTCAGGTGCCAAATTCTGTGAGAGGAGTGGGGCTTAGGACACATCCCTCTCATTCACATTTGCCATTGACTATCTTAGGTGGAGAGTCACCAATGTGCTGGCTTTTTTTTCTTCTATCTATCCCCATTCATGGTATAGGTGGCTCAGACACCTAACCCAGGCTTTATGGATTCCAGTGATTTTCTAGGTGCTTAAAAGTTAGGACATTGCAACTCCTAGGGCTCTTTGTGGATCCGGGTCTTACTTACTACAGGCACTTACTACACTACTAAGATTAATGATTATACTAATTTGAGTAATGCTCTTAACTCCCTCATTAGTAGGGTGCATCTGACCTTCCCAATTCACCAACTCTTAATCCACATAGCACCACTATTTTACACACTATCCCTGTGCACAGGACCAGCACAAGGACAAGACACCAGCTAAGTCCCTTGAGGGTTTACACAGAACTTAACTGGTGTATACATAGGCTTTCTACATAGCATAAAATTTCCTCATTGCACATGATCTTGGTGGTATGGTGGTTTACTTTTAGTAGGTAGGTGAACTTTCAGATAAGTGCAGGAAGTAAGTATCAATTCTCTGATTGGTTCACCCCAGAAGTTAATGCAGAAGCAGAGAGAATAAAACCAGATTGTTTCTTCATCCTGAATACAAGTACAAATTCCTTAATATATAAATGAGACAAGAATGCATTCTTCCTGTCCTAAACTGTTGTGATGTGATACTAAGGGCAGTTCAATAGCTTCCATGTTCACCTCAACATCCAAAGTCACTTTAATATTTGCAGGGAAAAGATAGGCCTGCATACAGAAAGGCTTAATACACAAAAAAAGGATTAAGGTCGTATCTAACTTTAGGACTGAGTAAACTAATCATGTTAACAATAGTAGGTGGTGAAAGGGAGAAAAAAAATACTCTGTGGAGGAGAATGGAAAGATAAGTAATCAACAGTATGGTTTTATAAAGAATAAGCCATGACAATCAAACTTGACTACTTTTTTGACAGAATTATCAAATTAATGTCTGTAGGGAATGCAGTAGATTTAAAGCATTTTGATTTTTTCAAAAATCATTTGATAAATTGATGTAGGAAAACTTACTCACAGAATTAATTCAGGATGTCTTAGGTATTGTTATTTATGCAGCAAGTTACTTGAGCACATGAGTTAGCCCTTGGAAGTCAGACTACTCTAATACTTAAGTACCATGATGGTTCAGGAACAAAGTGTCATAGTTAAGCATTGTGCTGCATGTGCAAATAGAAAGACAAGTTACATCATGACCCATTGAGGTCAATGGCAAAACTTCCATTGACTTTAATGGGGCTAGGAATTCACCCAATGTCCCGGCTGTGAAAGGCTGCACTTTAAAATTAATTTGAAGACATAAAAAGATGACAGTGGTTATGGCTGGCAGGAAGAATATAAATGTAAACAGAGGAACTTACTAGAGACTGGAGAAGAGGTAGACCATTTCTGATAAGTAATTCAGAGTTTGCAGTATAGTTTTATTCATCCGTTAAAAAGGCCACCTCCACTAAACAGGCAATTTTTTGTTCCTTGATTGCTTAGTTCAAGATTCATTGTATCATGGGCAGATACTTGATGTACTGCACCTATATGTATTTGGCAGAAATGCAAGGCTTCACTCTTTTTACATGTTACCCACGTGCCTGCTAGAAAAATGAACAGTAACTGAAAACGGTTCTTAGCATTGGTTCCCATGGAAAGATATTGAAAATGATGTAAGTGCTAATGGAGACCAGACAAAACTATTTTAACTCCATTTCAGAAGACATTACTGAGATTTCATGGAAGCAAGTTTCAGCAATGGCTCAATTTCCTAGTGTAGATAAGGTTGTTGAGACTGGGTCGAGGAAATTCTCAAGCAAGCTTTGTGAAATGTTATTGAAATCTGTTTTGATTGATCTACCCTAGCACCTAGTTTTCAATATTAGTTCATGGAAATCAAGGCTAAAAACGACTTTCAGCAAAAGTTCAATTTTCTGGGTATAAGAAGGGCCTTGTGGCAACACTTACAGCATATCATGCCAAACAAATATTTCTGAATTTGTATCTTCTCAACTCCACAGTTATAAGTGAGCAGTGGTGTTCTGATGGAAGTGGAAGATGGGGAGGCAGGCAGAGGGGGTGCAGGGGTGGGGGCACAGGAGGCTCTGAGCAGAAGAGGCAGGTGCCATGTGGCAGTGAGCCATCACCATGAGTGCCAGCAAGTCCCCGGGGTGAAGGAGAAGGAATGTAGTGTCTCCCCTGGCTCCCCCAGCAAGTAAAGACCCTCCCTCCCCAGGGCAGCTGGGGACAGCACTGTCTGGTGGGAGCCAGGGACCCCTCCTGCCCTGTATGGGGAGCATGTGAGGCCTGGGGTTGGGGAGCACAAATGTAAACACTGGCTCTTGGGTGCTGGAGACCCAAGGTATGCCACTGTAAGTGAGGGACCTTTCACATTTGGTATCTAATCTTGTGACCCTCACTCAGCTCCTCACTGCAGAGCTGAATGATAAAGAAACAAGAAGGTGGCACAAAAATTTTTTTTCCTTTTGTTACTTTACCACAAGAATCTGCCTCTAGTTCTTTCTTTATCTCGCTCTTTCTTTTTTAAGCTTTAGTTTTCTCTCTTTTGATTAAGGCACAGAACTCTTTTGAAAGGAGAGAAACACAATGAAAAAATAAGTTGAAGGGCAAAAAACCCTGGGGGGGAAAAAAAACTATGAGACCTTTCACTGAAAATTAAAAACAGAGATGAAAGTGAAAGGAAAATGTCTCGCATTACACAAAGCCTGTACATCTGTCAGAGGGAATTTGTTTTTTTTTCTACAGTATGTGCTAACTCGACATTATAAGAAGGACAGATGAACAAGTTGGGATAAAACACAAGCTGATATGTACTCACAGCCAAAACTCAAGCTGAACTTCTCTGGTGGTTTGAAAAAGTTTGGAAATATTTTAGTCTTTTTTTATTATATTTTCGTGCACTTCCTGATGACAATTAGGATCAAGCCATCCTTGTGCTATTTTTGGCCTGATTTCTTGCAAGCAATCCTGTTTTCACTGAATTTCCAGTCCAACAGCTCCCAGCCTGCTTCCACTGACGTTAATTTGAATTTCCACCAAGTTTGGTGGAAGCAAGATTCAGCCAGTCTGGCAAATCTGTACATTTCAGATGGTTCATTGCTAAACATGTTGGTGTTTATTCAAACCAAATACAGCCTCTAAACTACAGATATGTTCAAGTCATAAAGTTTGAATCTCCCCCAAATCTTGCACATGTTTTCAGCAGAGATTTGGGATCAGGTTTACATCTAATTCCAAACTTTCAAGGTAGGCCCATTGCTATTTAGACATCAAAATGTCATGTATTATTGTATAAACCCCAACCATTTAACATTCTGCTTTAGGATACATTAGTTTAATCTTCAGAAGGTCCTCTGAACCATTTAAATCCCATTGGGATTTCACAGAGTTGCTCTCAATACAGCAAGATGTTCTGAGGTGCCTCTTAAAATCCTGCATCTCACAAGCTGGGTCTCCAACCTAGCCTCACTCAGTCCATGACAGGGTGTGGTGATAGAGGGGGTAAAGGGACAAGGCCACTTCTTGAAACTTGCTTTATTAACCCCCATAAACCAATTCTGGAGTAGAGGTGGTCATAAATACTGTGCAGGCAATCCCCACTTGCAGAACTCTCAATCTTTCACCCAAGCACTCTTGCCCCGGTCTGAGGAATGAGTTCTAGCTCATTTAATTGACAAAGTTAAGACAGTGAGCAAAAACTGCAACAACAGAGCATTTCTCTTAAGACTAAAACTTGCTCACATACTATGACATACACTGTGTCTAACAGCATCATCTGGTTACCGCAGCCATAATGCCCCTTCCTTCCATGCATGGTGAAGTCCTTTGAACATCTATGAGTTCATGCAAAGAACTCACTCAATTTCTGCACAGCTCTGGTGCTTTATATTCTCTTCTGCTGATGGATCTCAGGAACATCTTTTCCATTGTACTTTATCAAAAAGCTAAGATGGTGGCTTCAAGGATTTTCCTGTTATGTAGTCAAATGTATTTCCTAGCTTGGTTCATTGCTCCCAGACTTATTTCACATTTGTCTATATTACACTGTATATTTTCATGATTTTGCTGAGTCACCACAAAGTCTAAAACCTTATAAATCTGGCTGCATTATTCCTCATTAAGGACAAAATTGACAGCGATCAGAACGCAAGACCGAAACTAGAATGGAGAGCGTAATGTGCAACAAAAGTCATCAGTATAGATTCAAGGTAATAGTTCTGCCTTATATCTTCAATTTTGGTATCATCAGCATGTTAGAATTATACCTCTTCATAGCCACCTTATTTAACATCTCTCCATTTCCTATATTTTTATATATATACATATACAAAAGTAAGTCCCCAAGCAAACTACCTCTTGGCATTTTCATGTTCTTTCCAGCAGGAAATATTACTGATATATTGCCAATGTTCTGAAGTTTGCCACTTTTCTGTCCAACATGCAATTTTACTCCTATGTAGTATCATGACAGCGTAGCTCAGGTTACCAATAATGTCCAATGTGGAACCTTTTCTACATGTGAAACCTTAGGAAATGGTTTTTGAAAACTTAACGTTTATCATCTATTATTATTTCTCTAGTCTACCATGAAAGTAATAACTTCAGAGAACATCAACAAGTTATTTAAGCAAGACTGTCTTCTCATAAATTCATGTTGGCTGTCTCTAGTCAAATTATGTTCTCATCTTAAATCCCTCAAAATCATTTCTAATATCTTTCGCACAGCTCATGTTAGTTTCATTTTTCTATAAATCCTTACTAAATCTCCAGGCTAAATGTAATATTTTGACTGTCAATTTCCAGTCATTACATTATTATTTTTAATAACACCTTAAATTCTGGCAAAAAATAAACAAAACCATGATCATAATCACAGGTTGAGACATTCGATTTTCAATGCGAACTTTTCTTTAAAACATGCACTTTACACCAGTATTCCATTTTCTTAATCTGGGACCTTATTGAAATTAATGAGTTATGATGCTTATTTGAATGGGAGCAGAACTGGATCCCTCCATGACTACATACTGTATTGCAACTATATGACCCATCCCTCATTCATCTCCAAAGAATAAATAATGAATAAAAAAATTAAGAACAAATTAATAAAAAAATGTTACTGGAAATAATCTCTTGAACTCTACTTTGCTCTTCCTTTATGAGATAACTGTACCCTTTCTATCAACTTCTTGTTATGAATTAGGGCTTATTTTTCAGTTTAAACACCGCTGCCCCCAAGTAGAGGTCAATCTCCCGTCGAACTGAGTAAAAGCATTTGTCAGAGTCAGGCTCCAACTCCTACTAATTCAACAATCATTCAACAATTCAAACAATTCATCAATTGGAACTGTTTCTTTCCACTATTCCAGAGGAACTATCTGAGGAACTCTTAGGGTTTAATTTAATGAAATTCATGGAAACACCAAGCAGAAAAGCAGGGTACCAATTTCTTTCCTGTCTTTTTTTTCCCCCTTGAAAAATATTTTATATTAAAACGTTAGTACATTTCTGATTTTGAATTGTGTTTTTATGGATTCGGGAAATTAGGTTGAAAAGAAGTCTGACTAACCAAATATTTGTCCAGAACAAGTTGGTGTATGCAGTTATAAAGGAAACAACCTGCCTTTCAATCTGAAGTCCAGAGTTCTGTTGTACATTCTACATATGTTCTGAGTGAAATTTCTGTTGACATTACTTGAAGATTTGAGTGCAGAGTAAGTACTGGAGAGCCACACTATAGAGAGGAGAATTTTGCCTATACTTTGAATTTAATATATGTGTAACATTTATCTAACATCTTTCACCTGGACAATTTGACAGATTAGGTCACCACTGAAAGAAATCCCCTCCCTCCACATGCAGGGTGAAAACCAAGTACACACACTCAGCATAACAGCAAAGGTGAAAAAACGTATGACCTAAAGCCCAGAGGCAAACCCATGCTCAGACACAACATACCAGTCAATCTTCAATGTCCACCCTGACCTTTTGTTTTAAGACTTCATCTGAAATGTACACATATGCAGACAACTACACAATACTCTATTTATTTCCAAAAGATGGGAACACTAGGTCTATATTGCCGGTACTTAAACTTTTGTTCTAGCAAGTTTTGATATTCCATGCCTGAAGCTTAGACCTTTAATCTAGTCTCTCTTTCAGCTCTCACCTTTACTGTTTGACCTGAGAAATTTCAGATCTGCTATGTCCTTTACACTTGCATATATTCAACCCTGTTGTAAGATTTTCATACAGTGAATGGGAGAGTCTTAAAAGTAAATGCATTTCTATACATCATACCAACAGTACCCGCATCATTAACTCTCATATATTACATTTGTGACCATTCTGATACTTTGGAAACATGGACTATTCAAAGACTATTATACGGAGATGTGACAGATGCTATGGACATGTGGAATAATCAGTGACGATTGTAGCAACTTTTAAAATATTATATGTATCTTTCTGGGATGCTAGCGATTGTATTGCTGGCTCAGTTGGCGAGCTAAATGATTCCTCCTACAGGAACTAAAGTCATTGGGGCGGGAGGGGTAGTTTATGCAAATCCTTAATGCAGGTAAAATTCTGTGAAAGTTTAACCCTGTGGGGAAATAGCATAGATTGGTTTGACCTCATTCCAGAGGCCTGGCACACAAAGAATTTAAAACTGTACAAAATGGCTGTCCTGATCTAGGGAGGGGAGTCACTCACACTCCATCAAAGAGAGAGAGAACCTGAGAAATGAGCCTGAAATACGTTAATCTTCTCATGGTCTTCATGTAGAAGTTGGATGATTGCCTGGAAAACTAGATCTAAGCCAATTATTATTTTATTTTACGTTTCCTCTGTAATGCTTTTTGTTTTGAAGAAATAGTACTTTGCTTTATGAAAGCTGGTTGATCTCTGGTTAACCCTGTCATTCCCCCAGAAAGAACAGGACTGCAGATACTGAACTAAAGTCATATCTGCTAAGATCATCACCGTGAATTTGCAGCCTAAGTCACTGGTCTGGAAGGAGAGGATTGTGGAATCCCACCCAAGATAACTAGAGGCCTGAAATCTAAGTGGGAGCGCCCTCAAACTGATCATGAATGGGTCAGAGGTGCCATTACCTCAAGAACTGTGACAACATGGATGCACTTCCCTCCCTCCTCCCACCCCAGCTTTGGCTATATCTTCCTCATGGTAAGGGAAAGAGAATGTACATAAACTTCAGGAGTTTGCTCTGCAGGCTTTGTAATTAGCACCAAGGAAAAGAAACTGCAGCAGATTTAGGTGACTATGGAAATAATTTTCGTCATGTTGTAGATGAAGAACACGGAACCTTGATGCAAGTGAATGGAGGAATGTGAAGAAGCATTAATGTGCAAAATCTTTGTTCAGTGGGACACAATAATGTCACTCAGTTAACTTGGTTTCGTAAGGGATATTTTTACTTACCTGTTCAGCACCTTACTATTACATATGCTCGTTATTATGTTGTAATATGTTCAAGTTAAATAATGTGATTTTTAAGTTTGAATTTTATGCTCATGTCTATGTATCTCTTTATATAGCTAGATATTACTATGGATCCCATCATCATAGTACTTGAGCGTGTCTTACAACAACAGCTACACTGACATTTTTAAAGGGTGCTCAGTTGTATATTTCTTTGTCCTCGTCACATAAATATTGCATAACCATTCAACACAATCTCCTGCATATTGGTAGAAACTACAATGGGGAGCCATGTGAATACCATAGATTAGCAATGGTTTGAAGCTTTCAAGATATAAGAAATGAGCAAACCATTTATGCCATTCTGCTAGCAGGCAAAAGGTTAGGGTTTGGTATTCAGTGACCTTTGGAGGTTAGTGTTTTCATCAAACAAAAACAGTATTTACAGTGGCTGGAAGAGCACAGACTACCATGATTCCAATTCACTAATGGTTTGTAAGATAGAAGGAGATGCATAGCTATGACCTGCCAGATTAAAAAAAAACATGACATGACATTTAACAGCTGGATGGCTGGGATTCATGGATTATGGAGCATCCCTCTTGGCAGATACAACAGCAGATCATGACTATATTGCATTTACTTGGAGCAATGGATATTTTGATGTGAGAAAACTTCAGTTTAATTAGCTTAGCTTCTCAGTCCAAGATTTTTGCACTCATTCAATCTTAGGAAGGGAATGCATAATTCACCATCTCTAATATCCTCTTTTGTTTCTAGGACTGATTTTAAAGTTTTATTACTTGTATTAAAATTTGAGGTCCAGAATCTCAGCTAGCATAAATTGGTGTAGCTCCACATAAGTCAGTTTGTACTAGCAGATCTGAGGTGAAAGTGTTTGGGTCTCTCTCTCAGTCATTTATGAATGTAGTAGCATAATATTAACCACCAGCTCATATGCTGCTTTGTTTACTAGTGATGGCACTGTACCCTCTGGGAACCTGAGTTTTCAACCACAATGGTCCTGTTACTGAACTCATTGATTAATCTAATCAGGGGTTCAGAAACAAAATTACAGAAACTTAAATTTAAATCTTGCTTATGTCAATTTATCTGTTTCAACAAGCTATTTACAATTACTGTGGCATTCATATTTATGCTCTTTTGAACTCCATTTTTATAAGGTGTTTGTTATATTGGTTCGTAGTTACTGATTATTTATAAAGTACCTTGAAAATACATGTATTAGTAGTGCTATAAAATCAGAGTAGGGTGTTGCTCATGTTAATATCTGCAATCTGCAAAAGCAGGCAGAGCCCTAATATCTTTTATTTCTAAACCTTGACTGTGTTAAATACTGTAAGGCTCAAAAGCTTGCCAATATTGTAGAATTAAATGTTTCAATCCTCAATAGAACCTAATGTAGTGTAATATTTTTTTTTTAAATCAGCTTAGTGAGCGCTAGATCTGGATGGTAATTTTCCATCAGAATGATCTGCTGATGGAAAACACAGTTTCCAGAAAATCAGAATTTTCTGTAGGAAAATATTGATTTTGTCAAGCATTTTCAGTTTTCCCTGGGGGCAATCAAAATGAAATATTTCATTCTAGATTGGTTCAATCTGAACTGGCTTGAAGACTGTAAATAAGATCTGAACAATTTGCTAGCTTTTACTTTCAGTTACACCTGTGTGAATAAAGGACTAACATCACTGAAATCAATGGATTTACACTGGCATAGCTTTATTATATGTGTAGCTCTCTAGAGGTGTATGATGCTCCAAAGAACCAGCTAATATGGGTTCTCTGATCATAACAGTTTTCATTCTAACTGAGAGCGAACTAAGGCAAAACTTTTGACCTGCCTTCATGGTGGTAGACTTTCCATTACACTCTGGCTGTCACTAGTGTTCGTTTTATGGCTAAGCATCTGAATTTCTGATTTAACTAGCTTCTGTAGGCAATTCTGCATTTTACAGGCTTTCCCTCCCCCACCCACTCTCCCTTGAATAGATTATTTCATTCTACATAATTCATAAACAAAGAATTGTTTATGATTTATAACCATGTAAAATTACCTGATCCTTGCACAAGTGCAATCCCAATTTCCCAGTACCCCATCCACTGCTGGTATCTAAATCAATCACCAAGATGTTAACACTACAGCACAGCTAGGAAACAAAGCATCTAAAGTAAATATTACATACATCTCTAGTTGCCTTTTCAATGTAACTCAGGCATAATAATGCACGGAAGAACAAAGAAAATCAAATTATATTATTTACAGACAGCATGAGTCTCTCAGGACTCTCGATATATTTACTATCGACCCAGCATCAAACTGCCACAAGAGAGCTGTTTATCAGCTCTTTAAACAGGGTTTCATTGATATTGACCTTGAGCCATCAAACAGAACATAAGGTTTTGAAAAGACCACACCCTAAGACCTTGAGTCTTCTCTTACACTTAATGGAGTTGCAGTGCCAACAGTTAGGATTATTTACTTTAGATACTCATATATCCTCTATTTCTAGAATATCTGAGCTGTTTGCAACATTTAATGGAGATATGTCCCTTCACAGGAGCTCTGTGGGGTACAGAAGTGGTATCAGCCCCATTTCATAAACGGAAATGAAAGTATAAGTGACTCATTCAAGGTAACTTAAGATGTCTATGGCACACCAGGCTACATAAATCCCAGGTTAGTATTTTAATCATGCTACCTCTAGATCTGCCCCGTTACTCACTTTGAGTAGAATCCTGCTTAAAATGTCTCATTCAATGGGCTACCTATGAAGTATGATGTTGTCCAATGTGACTAAAGGGTTTTCAATCAGGACCATCATTTTGTAATGAGTTTGCACATTAATTGATTCTAATACCACTGTCCACTTATATGGCATTTTCCATTTGTGACTCTCAAAACATTTTACTATGTGCCCCTGAGACAGGCATTATCATCCACAATACACACAGGAGAAGAGGAGTCACGGAGATGTTAAATGAATTAACCAAGGTCCCACAAATAGAAAGTGACATTGCTAATGAAAAACAAGTCTCCTGATTCCTTGTCTTTTCTTTTTGTTCCATACAACACTTAGTTCAATGGGGTCCTGGTCCATGACTAGGGCTCCTAGATGCTATGATAATAAAAATAAATAAATAGACAAATGCTTCCTCTCAGAGTTAATCGATATATCTTCGAGTCAAACGTTTGGGGATTGATTAGTGCAATTCACAATGAAATCAGAGGAAGTTTTTCCTACTTATTGACCACAGAACTGGACCTACATGGTCAACTAAACCTTAGCTAACGCCACGATTTGCAGATTTTCATATAAAGCTAAGTGTATTTTAGTACATAAGCAGTAGTGGAGGACCACCTGATTTAAATAAAGTACACAAATAAACACAGACTAAAAACTTTGCCCAAAACTTGAACCAAAGCTTTTCCGTGATTATGTACAGTATCTTTCTGCAATGAAAGAAATATTATAATACTTACTTCACCATAAGAAGAAACTGTTTTTCCTTTAGTAACTGGGGAAATACCCAACCAAGAAAAGTCAAACATTCACATTAAGATCATTGACTGGGTGTTCTTCAGTATCTGAAGGATGGGATTAATGTTAATAGCATTTGGTAAAGTTGCTAGGTTTGGTGTATCAAACTGACATGGTACTAACCTTGGACAATCCTATTATCTTTACTGAAGCAAAATTCCACTTTAGTTGGAAGTTTTACCCTTGTATGGCAATGGCCCACTAATATGAATATGGCCCATTGACATATGTTCAGGATATGGAATAGGCTGAAGACCCTGGCCCTTCAGCATCGACCCCTCTAACAATAACTTCAGATACAAAGTGTTCAACCACTGGCAAAGTCTCCTATACTTATTTCCAAAACAAAAATATGTATTGAACACTGACCACACTTCATATGCTTCTTTATTTTGGATATTAAATGTTAACAGCCGAAAAACAGCAAGAAAGGCTGTTCTGCTTTTTAAAGTTTGAGAGGGTAAAACAGTTCAGATCAGCATCCAAACTTCTAAAAAGTCTTCTTTTACCAGAATCTCCAGGGTTTTTGAGGTTTACCTGTCATTAATAGAAGAAGGCTGCTTCAACACTGGATAGAAATTAGGCACTAATAGATGAAGGTTGCTGTAACACTGATAGAACAACAAGCAAAAGACAGGGTCTAATATTGCAATGTTTTCATTCCTGGTAATTTAAGTAAAATAAAGGGGATTATGCAGGGTGAAGTCATCATATATCTTAGTCCACTGTAATTATAATGCAAAATAAAATAATAATAAGTCTATAATGAAGTTTTACAACCTAAGTATTTTGTTGACCAATGACACTTAAAAGAAACAATATGTGGAGAAGTACTGTAGCTATTGTAAACAGCTGTGTTAAAAATTACTACAGTCCACTAGTCTATTTCATGAAGTTACTAGAGCATCCAGAAATCACTACAAATTTATATTGCCAGAGGTAAATAGAGTACTTTCCACAGCAGAGGAATCGTTAACCTCTGGCCTTTCACCTAGAATATCCCAATCAGCCTAGTTTAATAAAGAGGAGGGCAATGAAATATAATAAAAGTTTAGAAAACCTGACCTATGGTTTAAAAAAGATTTAAAAAACTAGGAATGTTTAGTCTGGAGAAAAAAAGACTGAGGATGGACCTGATAACATTTTTGAAATATGTTAGGAGCTGTCAGAAAGAGGACTGCGATCAATTGCTCTCCATATCCTCTGGAGATAGGACATGAAGTAATGGATTTAATCTGTGGATATTAGGAAAAACTTTCTAACTAAAAGGGTTGTTAAGCATTGGTATAGGTTTCCAAAGGAAGCTGTCGAATCCCCATCACTGATAGTTTTTAAGAACAGCTTGGACAAGCACTTGTCACGGGTCTGGAGTTGATGACTTCTCAAGGTCCTTTACAGCTCTACATTTCTATGAACATAAGACGAGTCTCAGCAATATAGGGAGTGATCTGGAGAACAATGGGGAAGAGACTCAGGACATGGCATTGGGAACTGAAAAGAGCTAGAAAAAGCTTTTAGTCCAGTTTGAAGACTGAGTGCAGGTTTGAGGTGGCTCTGATCTTACTTGTAGAAGTTTACAAATCTCTGCATGGTTAGATAGGAGACAAGGCTCATCCCTGACATCCAGGATCTAGATCTAAACTTCTGCTAATTTTGCAGTAGTTGGTTCAAAACAACTCTATCTCTGATTTAAAGTATAAAACCTTTTAGAAGGGATTTGGCTATTTCCTCTGACTAGACATCAACCCTGTGAGGAGGACAAGTGCAACACTTAAACCCTCTTTTGAGGACTTAAACAGTGCATTTCTATTTCATCCTCAGTGAAATATTAAACTACCAATGCCTCCTGGAGAATGATGCTAAAATAGTACCTTATTTCCCATCCTTTGTTCTTCCTAACTAATGACTTCTGTATAAAAATGAGATTTTTTAATATAGTATAGGTCTCAGCTATAAAGAGGATGATCTGGAGAACAATAGGGAAAAAACTTGGGACATGGCATTCTGGAGAACAATGGGAAAGAGACTCAGGACATGGCGTTGGGGACATATTTCCTATCCTTTGTTCTTCCTAACTAATGACTTCTGTCTAAAAATTGGATTTTTGTTTCTAAAATGCATTCCAACCCTTGTTGGGTTATTTCCCTGCTCGAAGTTGAAATCCTTGAGCTATCAGAACCGATTGCTGTGGAAGCAATTATATCATCATGAATACAGAATTCTAACTTCAGGTGAGAAATAAGCAGTCAGAGCAGATAAACATGAAAAAAGATCCTGTTTTCCTGCAAATGTTTTGCATCATAAAATACTAGAAGAAAAATACAGAAAATATAGGACATAAAATTGTTTTTAATAGAATGTTTACTGAAGATATTCATGGCACATAAATAACTCTTTAAGTATCAAGTTACGGACTTCCTGCAGATTATATGCTTTAAAATCCAATTGAATTATTGAAATGTATTCTGTCCACCAATTTATTTACCTAAAGTACACTATGTTATTTTCATACTCTGATAGCAGCCTTCATACACAGTGTTTACAAAATGAGTTTAGGGCAATTTATTTATAAAAGTGATATTTTCACCAGCATTTAGTGTTTACAATCCAGCCTATGAATTCTGTTTTTAGTCTTATTAATTACAACGATTAAACCCTTAGTTCTTTAATAACAGAATAATAGCACACCAAAGCAGAAAAAAACATAAAATAAATTGATATGCTGATAAACATCTTCCTTATTCTCAGAGATAGAGTGGTCAAGCCATCAGATCAAGGGATTGAAAGGAGCTTGGAGACAGTCCTGAAACTACAGCTAATTCACTATGTGATTTTAGGCAATGTACTTGGGCCTTATGCCACTTACCCTACAGTCCCTTCACACTGCTGAGTTTTAAAGTGAGTGTAAATTAAAGCTGATCAAAATTTTGATGAAAACTTCATTTGTAATATAAAACATAAAATTTAGATGAAAATTTTTGTCAAGAAGTTTTGGGTTTTTAACCTTAATATACTTTAAGGCTCCTTTTCCTTGACAGTGGTATAAAGAGGCCCTAGTGTAAATGAGAAGCTGCCCCTCTGTGCTTTGGTCTTGCCATGTGTAAAATGGAAACAATAATGCCCGTCTTTATAAACACATTTAGGAATCCTTGGATGAAGGTTTACTCCACATTATATTATTAAAGCACTATTATTTTTAACATTAAAGGTAAACTAATCAGTTTGAGAAAGGGAATAAAATTTGAAGGAATTATGGTATATATATACATAGTATATTATAGCTGACATTTATTACATTATTTAGAATATGATATTTTCCTGAATCATTAAGAACAAATAAGGAAATGTTGTAAGCATCCCAGGCAGGTTTTCATCTGGTATAGCTCAGAATTGCTCCATTGAACTCAGATGCATGGCTCTTCACCCAACTTTGTGTCATACCATGTGATTAATTGCCCCTTTGGTCCCAAGGCACTACTTTTTTAGGCTGTTGATGAGAAAGCACCAGGCCAGTTTTGTTTTCCCTGTATGTGTTTCTTTCCCATCCATATGCTGTGCAGTGAGGCATATTATCTGAATTATTGGTCAGTCCACATATAGCCTATCTAAATTCTTGCAGGTTGAAGTCCATCAAGACAAGGTCAAATCTGGTTTGTGTATAATTTAAAGTAAACTTTCGTGGGTGTCATGGAGACTCTACTGGTGGGGGCAGAGGCTAGGACAGTTTTGGCCAAAAATTCAGTGGGAGGAAGTCATTAAATCCTCAGATTATTGAATGGGAAAAACAAAACCAAACCAGAGTCATTGCCAAAGGACAGGGAAAGACTTCTGGATTTAACCCAATGTCTGCCTGCTCAAAGAGTTCTAAGCAATGCCCCTATGTTACTCAACTAATAGCAAAGTCACAGTGAAATGAAGAGGATCTTTTTCATGTGTCAGTAATAATTAAACATCAGGTTTACCTTCACTCTAATGTATGATATATGGGATACATTTGCTTATTTTGCTAGAGGTAAGGATTCTGGTTCATCAAAGCCAATATTACCTAAGTGCTTATGTTCAAGTAGTGATGCATTATGTGTTAAGTGCCCCTATTCCACATTTAGCAAACTATTACAAGACAAACAGAATTTTCATTAAGAACTGTATGTGCTGTATTATGACAAACAGTCTTCATAACAACAATTAGATTAATTACATCAGTCACTAGAGGACATAATTTTATCACTCTATAACCAAACACCATAAACCTGCTGTTATTCCCAATCAGAATAAAAGATCTGATTAGACGGGGAGGAGGGGTTGCTGCTGAACTAAATTTAGACAAAGTGATCATGGCATGAAAGCAGCCCGGGGATGAATTAGATTTTTGCTAAGATTAACTGTAACATTAACTAAACAAAACAGAAATGGTACAAGACAATATCACACAACTGGGCCTAATCACTTTTTAAACAAATTTAAAATGTTAATAATACTTGATTTATTTCATTTAAAAAACAAAACAACAAAAACCATCTGTCATATGGATTTTCAAGAGATGCTCCCATGACTTCACTACATCTTCCCAGAGGAGAAAGTACCACTCATGCTCAGCATTGATATGACAGCTAGCCTCAACGCTGGTGGCACTGACATATCAAGTTTTTATTTGTTAGCAGTTGGACAGGAAATAAGTTACTTTCCACCAAGAAATTAAAAATAAAAATATCAGTCACAACCCAGGATGATTTCAGAACTTTTGATACACTGATGTTTTCATTCAATTTAGGGATTATTTATGTTTTTTTACTTTCTATATTAAAACATGTGAAAATTAAAAATAAAGTTGTCTTTTTCCCTGGGTATTCAGCTGATTAATTGGGATGGCCCAGAGCTAGATTGCACTCATCTTCCATCAACCATAGCTACTTTTAAAGGAATATAAGCCGCACAACTGGATGGCCATTTTGTTTTTCTTTTTAAACTACCTATTCTCTGTATGTAGTATAGTTGTAGCCATGTCAATCCATGGATATTCAAAAGACAAGTTGGGTGAGGTAATATCTTTTTATTAGACCAACTTATGCTGGTGAGAGAGAAAACCCTTTGCGCCACACAAAGTTCTTCTTCAATTCTAGGAAAGCTACTTCAAGCATCATAGCTAAATGCAAGGTGGAACAGATTGTTTAGCATAAGTAATTACCACATTCTCAGGGACCACTCAAGGTAGAGTGGCCACTCTACTTTAATAACCACTAACTGCTTATTCTAAACAATCTGTTCTATATTACATTTAACTGTGATGCTTAGTGTACTTTTCCCAGACCTGAAGAACATCTGTGTGGCTCAAAAGTTTGTCTCTCTCACCAACAAAAGTTGATCCAATAAAAGATATTATCTCACCCACCTAGTTTCGCTACCTATTCTCTGTCTTTCTTCTATGCTGTTTGGGTTATTTTTCCCCCTCTGGTGCTCTTCCTGTAGCTCTATAGCCTTTGATGTTAGAAGCTGTTGTGACAACACAGGCTCTGTTAGGTTTAAAAAAAAAAGGGAAAGGAAAA
Source organism: Mesoclemmys tuberculata (assembly GCA_007922155.1). Lineage (NCBI taxonomy): Eukaryota > Metazoa > Chordata > Testudines > Chelidae > Mesoclemmys > Mesoclemmys tuberculata. The sequence continues at coordinate 14,646,567 of ML675629.1, read as the reverse complement.
TAGAAGCCTCTTTTAGGTGTACACAATGGAGAACTGGTAAGAATAATGTTTTATCAAGCCAATAATATCTGCATATTCATTATTGTTCTGAAGAATTTTGGAGCTCATATGGGAATGGAAGTGTGAGGCAATATTTTTACTACAAGAATTACCAGCTCCAAGGTACTTTTGACAAACACTGAACGATAAGAAAATAAACTGAAATATTACAACAAATCTATGACCAAACTCATTTGATCATGGCTTTGTTGTCTACAAGAGAGTTGAAACCACTACCCCCCAGTTCTGTAACAGCCTAAGGCCTGGTCCACACTTACCTTTGCAATTCGGCAGCAGTCGACGGGAATCACTTGCGTATCTCCCGTCGACTTTGCAGCATCTCCTCCGCGCGCCATCTACACTGCGCTGCAGGGACAATGTCACTTACTGGGGTGGTTTTCCTGCATCGCTTGCTGGATCGACTGAGCAGGTCTACACAGACTGCTCAGTCGATCCAGAGCAATCGATCTGATGGTGGCAAATTTGCCACCGTCAGTGTACACCCAGACTAAAATTGCTAACCTACAGTGCACAGTGCAAAACCCTTCTTTCCTCGCTGGTCCACAGAGAACTGGGAGATGGATAAAAGTCTAGGACTGGTTAAAGGGAGAATTCTGGTAATAACTCTTTTAGTGAGGTTTATTAAATTTATGTTTACTTATGTTGATGCCCAGAAAGCATTATCTGGCAGTAATTGCTGGAATCTACTCATTTTATTATATTCTTTTCTAAAGTTTGTCACAGACGTACAGATGGACACTCCTGTTGATTGTAGTATAGGCGGGAATAAATATAATAAATGGCTGAACACAAAATTAAGCCCTGAAATTAGAACTAAATAAATATTTCTGTTGATGGCAAGTGAAAAGGAAAAGAAACCTCAGTTCATTCTTCTGCAGCGGGGCTGACTACAATTCAATAGGAGTAAAAAGAAAAATTACAAAACTTCCATCACTTATTTTTGTCACTAATGTACGTTGTTATGGCTCTGAATACAGGCAAGCAACAAACCTCTGATCCACTCCTAATTAAATCCACAAGAAAGAAAGGCTAGTGGAACAAATAGGCCATTTGCTGCCCTCATATTGTTCATTTTGCTTGTGTGTTCCACCCTTCCCCCTCTATGTGTCTGTCTTGTCTAGCTAGATGGTAAATTCTTCAGGGCAGGGACTGTCTTTTTGTTCTGGGTTTGCACAGCACCTGGGGGTGGGGGGTACCTGTCAAAAACTAGGGTTTTAAGGGGCTATGGTAATAAATCATCATCATCACAGTTATTTTCAGAATAAAACAGCACTTCAATAACTTCTACTCTGAAAACAGGCCTCCATCTATGAGCTAACAGAGAATTGCGTTAGCTATTGGGATGATTAGCTTTACATCCTCTGAAGGTTGCAGCCACAATAGAGGAACACCTGGATGAACTAGTTTGCTTATCTCAGTGGTTCTCAACATTCCCAAATGACTGTACCCCTGTCAGGAGTCTGATTTGTCTTGCGTCCCCCAAGCTTCACCTCACTTAAAAACTACTTGCTTACAAAATGAGACATAAAAATACAAAAGTGTCATAGCACACTAGTACTGAGAAATTACTGACTTTCTCGTTTTTACCATATAATTATAAAATACATTGATTGGAATATAAATATTGTGTGATATTTGAGCCTGTTTTTGATCTGTGAGCCATGTCTGAAGCCTGAGCCCCTGGCAGCAGGCTGAAGCATGTAATTTAGTTTTATGGGGTCCCCTGTGATGTGGGGTCCTGGGCAGTTGCCCTGATTGATATCCCCTAATGCTGACTCTGTCCTTGCTTCCCCTTAAATCCATTACATGACCCTACTGGAGGCTGCAACCCCCAGGTTGAAAAACACTGATCTAGATGAGTTGATGTACCCCCTGAAAGACCTCTGGGTGCCCCCAGAGGTACATGTATCCCGGGTTGGGAACCACTGGCCTATCTGACACACTTACACAGTAGTGTGAGTACCATATATCGCAGCACATCTGTTGTGACAAAGGCATTGATGTGGACAGGGAAACAATGAGACACAACACCATACTATGGTTACATATGGAGGCCGCAACTTCAATTAAAACAATTACCCAATTGGGGTAATCACCCAGACTATCCAGCAGGCTGTTCCAGAGTGGACCTCAACTGGCCCTAATGACCCTACAAATCTGAGAATGTGGGGGGAGGAGTATGAAAGCCATGTCCCCTCTACACCCACTAGCTGCCCTGGAACCTGCCCAATTTGGGACCATTGTAATTTATGCCTCCGAAACCAGATATTCAGGATGCCACATGGCAGACTGCCAATTTTGTCCTAGGAGAACAATCCCTTCTAAATCCCCAAACTGGTGATCAGCCTAGCCTAGCCTCTGGCACCAAAGAAGTTCCAACGTACTAGTGTAAGGGTAGAGCTGAAATAGGGAGTCCTAAAAGGTGACTAGTTTATGCAGCAAATCATGGCAATTTCACTCCACCTCCAGCTCCTCTAGGCAAGAGCTAGTCATCTAGCCCCATTACCACCCCTGCTACCCAATTGCAGAAACATGCAGCATCCTCTTCCTCCTACCTGCAGCAGAAGAAAGGGAGGGATGGGGGAAGGGGAAATAGGAATAGGGACTGCTTCCTAACACTCGGAAGGCTAAATGAGAGTTGAATGCAGAAGCGGAGAGAGCAATGCTCTACGTGCTCCTGCTTGAGATCTCAGTTCCCTCCATGCACCAAGGGTGTCTCCAATGCCCCCAACCCCATGAAAGCTGCAGGCTGGCTAGCAAGATGAGCATTTTCTGGAGGCAAAATTTCCATTAAATAAAAATACAAGTTAAAATAGAATTCAAATTCATGTAAAACTAGTCTCTTACTGCTACTTTATAGCAGTCCGACAATTCACAGAATCTGATTTGTTGCCATTGCTCTTGTTGTGTGTTATGGTATGATCTTTGAACATGGATATTAATGACTAAAGTTCAAAAAGTGTTTTTAGTACCTTCTCAGCTTTTCAAGCGTTTCTGCCGCCTTTCCCCCTTCCATTTTCTTTCATCAGCTTTCACTTCGATGCCTATTAGTTGGCTCCTGAGTTTTTCTTCCTTTGCAGATTATTTCACAAACTTCCTTTGTCACCTCTTCTGTATCAAACCCTATATATCTTGATGGATTCCATTTGCAAACTCTCAAGTCTTCTCAATTGATAGACCAGTCTCTTGAAACTATTGACAGTTCACATAAATGAAACAGTAGACTCTGATTGGAACACCATACCTGGCTTCTGCATATTTAGTTGACTGACATACACTTCGGACTTTATTGAAGATTTGCTTTTAGATTTTTCAATGTCAATTTTGGCTATTTCACTAGCAACCTTAACACTCTTAATTATTACATCCAAGTTTAGTTTTCCTCCAGTACCCCAACATTAAAATACAGTCCAATCTTGCTGCCTCATTGCAGATAACTAGGCATGGTATAAGCAGTTTCCTGGACACCCACTTAACAAGTTGTTATACAAGGACATAACTAACCTAATTTCTATTCAGATTTATTCCCATAGTCCTGATGTGGTGATATGCTTGCACTGAAGTATCCCATTACAATTAATAAGTCATACTGTGTACATCATTCTTGGTGATTTGGCACATTGAAAGCTGCTAAGTAATTCCTCTGACTCCCCAGGGTCATTATCATTTGTCAGGGCACAGCACAAAACTCCTGAGACCTTGTCATGCCCTGATTGAACTGAACCAACTGCCAGATATTTATTGACAGGGTCCATGACTTAAGCTCTCTTCTCACTAGATCTGACAAGGGCAGAGCAGCTCCTTGGTAATATAATGGAGCTGATCCTAACAACTACTGTACAATATAGCTTTGACATCAGTCTTTGTTTCTACACTTCTTTCCACATAACTTCATTTAAACTAAAAAGATCCATAGTATATAAGAAACTCCCACAGAAGATTTGCCTCTGCACTTCATATTCTCTAGTCAATTTGTGTGGTTATGGATTATCCTCTGTATAGTCGTTTACTAGGTTTGTTTTCACGTTTAGGTCATTGCACCGCTTCTATCCCTAGGCCTCTAAAATGCTTTATTTTCCAAGGCAGAGCTGTTAGCCTTTTACAGTGCCTTGCTGTTCATCCCAGCTCAGCATTGTGAGAGAGAGAACAGATTCATACTACTGTTCTTAAACAAAGCATTTTGATGCTAGGAGTAAGCACTGTAACTAAATCAAGCAATATATATAGTAAGGAAAGCCCTAATTGCACACTTTAATCATACTAAAAATATACTAGACACTTTTTCCAAATATTAATGTAAAGCAACTTGAAGGCTGCTGCTCTGTAGTTTTAGCATGGTGTATGTAATCATCTTAGATGTTTCCTTTATTTGTTTATATCATCAAAAGGATTTGGGTGTTCAAATAATAGCCAAAAGATAATGTGGCATAGAAAGGCCTGAGATTTTAGATTACTAATTTAAGCCAGGTCCAGAGAGGGGCAGAGCACCTGTGATTATATAGGAGTTGTAGATGTTTAACGTACGTCAGTATAAGGGGGAAAGTTAATCATTAAATACAGGAGGATTTCATCATATCTTTAGGCATATGAAAATCAACTTTAATAAACAAATTAATCAGTCGTGTATTTTTCTCCCACATCTGCTCTCTTCCCCCTCCCTGAAATCCTCTTTGGCATGATAGGAGCTCCAACAGCAGGCAGAGCTGTCCCTAGAGTAGGGTGGATCGGGGTGACCACCCTGGGTCCCATGCTTTGGAGGGCCCCACTCCAGGGCAGGCAGGAGGTGGACAGCTGCAGTGCTCCAGGAGATTGGTAGAATACATCAACACAAATCCTTATTCAAATCTTGGCTTCCTGAGTTAACTAACACTACTGCTAATGAGTGCCAATTAGTGGAGGCAGGGAGTGGTTAAAGGAGTTTAACACCTCTCCATTGAATCCACCAAACTCATTTCCATATAGGTATAGAGTGTGGCCATGACGTGACTTTAGGCTATTATTGCTTTGAGCTGGCCTTTGTGTATGCTTCAGTGCTTTGCTGAATCTGGGCCTTAAATGGCAGGTTCCATTATTGCTCCCTTTCAGCTTCCAGTCAGCTGACAGAACAAGCTTCCCAATTAATAAATATAGCAGGAATTGGTGTCTGTAGTGCATCATGGTGATCATTTCTATTGTGCCTTTTGAATACTTATTTTGAATACTTATTTGAATACTTGTGAGCAGAGCATTACTCAGTCAAGTGGGAGCTGATCTTTTATTATTATTGTGGCAAGGTGGGGCAGGGGAGGGTAAGGTACTCCGCCCCTGTGGGTCCTGCGCTCTGCTGGCCGGGCCGGTGGTGCAGCTGCGGGGGTTCGAGGGAGGGGCCGGGGCCCGCTCTGCCCCTGGGTACCGCTACCTTCCTTCTGGGATAGCCCGTGGACCGATCCCTGCGTCTCCAGTGAGGTGCTCTGCCCTTCAGGGCCCTAGGAGTCACAATGGAAACTGTAGGTCTCTGTAGGCTGCAGGCTGCAGGCAGCAGCCTGCCTGCTCCAGGCCACCAACTCCAATTTGCAGGCTCTCTAGCTGTAAGCCTCCAAAACCACGAACTGCAACAGTAAATTAACTCTATATCTCCTACCTCCAACCTCCTCTCTCCACACCTTCTCCCTCCAAGCTCCACAACCCACCCTGACTGTCTGTTTGCAGGCTTTTTGAGTGTTTGGGGCGGGGCTTCCTAATTGGCCTCAGCTGGCCTGATTGGTTAAGCAGCCCCAGGTGGCCTAACTGCCTAATCAGGCCCTCTGCTGAGTCACCCGGGGAACAGGGCTTTGTTGAGTCTGGGGCTGATATATCGGCCTTCCAGCACTCTGGCAAAGCCGTCAGGCCTGGCTCTGTCACATATGCTGGACATGGAAGCTATTGCCAGTCTTTGCACATCCAAAGTCCTATTCACTCCTGTATTCTTTTCTGACCATTTCTCTCACCTGTCTTGAGACTTACCTATTGGTAGCAGCAGAGAATAAACACCATTCTGTAGTTTAGGATCTCTATAGGTACTCTCTACTGGCCATTATCCTTTGGTTTCTACCAGCATGATGGAGAGATGTGTATTGTACAATTACCGACCTCTAAACCATTATTACTATTACTTTCCAGCATAATTCTTTCCCTGCAGATTGACACAAGAAACTACTTAAGGAAAGTAGTAAACAGTGCTAGATTTTGCAACTTTAGTGACAATGATAATTATAATTTGTGAATGTTCGAATTTTTTAGAAAATCCAACTTCAACTATCCTGCCAATCTGCCTAAGGAATAGTCTCTATTTTTGAGTCCTGATCCTATGCAACTTACAAAGCTAACACTCCACTGGGAGAGAAGAGTAAAGGATCAAACCTCTTGCCAAACCAAGTATTTTCCATCCAGCCTCTTTCCTGCTATTTCCATTTTCAGTTCACGACAGTCTGGTTCCAGGAGAAAGCACATAATAGATCAAACCTCTCTCATAGAAGTTGGCTGGGGCTTAGGTGATCCTGTTCTCTGTATTTTTCACATTCACATCTTCAGAATCCCCCTACTGGCATGTTTAGTCATAATAACTTGGAAAATCTGCCTTTTTTCCCAAAGAGGGATTTTTGGTGCATCTTTTTTTCTTCCTCAAAACCAAGAACTTGTAACCACTATAGCTCCTCCTTCCTTGCGCCAAAAGAAATCAATGCTGTAATGCTATTTATTCTCCAGGGCCTTTGAAAAAGAAAGAGAAAGGTAAAGTAAAAAGGATATTTATTTGTTTATTCTGTTGGCTAGTTATATTTTGTGAGGGGGTTGGAGTGAAATGACTGTCTCAATAATAATTAAAGATTTACCAATGTCACTTAGAACTTGGGATCGGTGCCCTTTATTATATTCATAGAAAAGAAAGGAAATAAATAGAGAAAGGCAAACTGGTTTGAATAAAATGGGAGCCACTGCAAACAGATTTCTGGGGTCTGTAGTAAGTTAAGATAACTTTTTTGTCTCATAAAAAAAAAAATCAAATGCCCCTCTTTTCTCCTAGGTTTTTCTGGAAGTGAAAAGCACCAAAATACTACAAGAAAGGCTGCTCTTGATTTGTGTCTGGCCTAGAGGTACTGGTAATCATCTGGGAAAAGCAGCATCTTTCTCACTCAATTTCCAGATCAAAGGATTCAGATAAGTGTTCAAGATCCAATGACTAGAAACTGAAATTAGACAAAATTCAGACTATAAATAATGTGCAAATTTTTAACAGTGTCGGTTATTAACCATTCTCTGGAACCACTTAAACAATTTATCTAGGGAATTGGGGGGATTCTTCAACACCTGAAGTCTGCAATTTAAAGAATGAATACCTTTCTAATGGATATACACTCACTCAACCAGCTGTTATGGGTTTGATGCAGGAATCATTTAGGGAAAGTCAAAGGCCTGTGTTACGCAAAAGGTCAGATTACATGATCATACTGTTCCCTTCTAGATTTAATATCTAAGAGGTAAGTCTCAGATAAGTGTCAGGACTTGGGCTGCTTATCCAAACTGAACTTTTTGTCAGTACTCATCACAAAGGAGATGTCCAATAGAATTAATTTTAAAATGGAGAGATGCAGAAAGCTGAATTTTAATATTAACCATCTACCTCTACCCTTAAATATACCCTGAGAATTTTACAATAGGTGAAAGTCAAAATGGTTTCTATTACAAAGTATGTTGTCTCCCACAACCCTGAACTCATTTTATGTAAAAGATGAAAAGGCAAAATTTTAGTAGTCTTGTTTTCTTTGTAGCTCATATGTTAGGTATTACATGATGCTACATGTCATGCTGGATTGGTTGGGGCGGCACTTGTGTTATTTCACATCAGAATGTCAAAGCCATAGTAATCCATGTGAGATATGCCATGTTGGGTATTGATAGAAAGGCTATATTGTGCTAAGTAAGATGATAATGTTTATGTTCATGTGTTGTATGTGTAATGGAAGTTATGGATATGTTTGATATATCTGTATTTCAAACTATGCTGTATAAGACACACACCAGACAGAGAGGCAGCAGGACAATAGCTCGCTTAATGGCCCATCAAAACCTTTACAGAAGCAAAAGGCCCAGGAAAGAACTAAAGGCATACCTGAAGAGTTACCAGGATTGGCCCATGTGACTCTGGACTCCATTTTAGTTCCTGTAAGTGTCCACAGGCTGCATGGCCTGGAACAGAGGGCATATAAGATCAAGCCACAGAAACCATTTTGTCTTTGTTCCTGTCCAGCTGCAGACATACACCTACCCACCTCTGGATCAATTCATTTTGCAACTGAACCTAAGGACTTAGACCCATTCAGGTACTGAATGTATACCAGAGGGACTATATAAGCCTGCAACTCCACAATTCTTTTAGAAACCTGATATATATGGACTTTTAAATTATTTGTGTGTATCTGATCACTTTAATCCTTTAACATTTCTCTTATTGTTTGTTTTCTTTTTATAATAAACCTTTAGTTTTAGTTACTAAAGGATTGGTTGGCAGCATGGTACTTTGGGTAAGATCCAAACTTATATTGATCTGGTCCTGTGGCTGATCTTTTGGGATCAGAGGGAACCTTTTTAGTAAAAAGCATATAGTTTAAATAACTGGTCTCTTTACTGGACCTAGTGGCAGTTTGGAAGCAAGAGACTGAAATGCAGTAAAGGGGGCTCTGTGCATTTGTACAGTGGCTTCTTGATAACCAGTGCGGGGGAATCAGAAACACTGTTTGTGGCTGGTTGGGAAGTCTGACTTCGCTGTCATCCACCAGTGCTGGGAGAATCTGATCTCTTTTTACAGCCTGTCTTGACCCTGGCATTATCAGTTGGCTACCCTGGGCACAGACGGGTCACACTACATAATAACACATAACATATATTGCTTTGCTTAGAAACTCTTCGTTTAACAGCTTTTTCAATTATTTATTGATGGTTTGCTTTTTTTTTTTTAAATTATGCAGTAAGGATGCATTTCAGCATTTTAAGTAGTAAGTAAATGACCATGAAGAGTGTCTCTCCCAGAAAGAACCAGTGAGCTGATGGAAAGTAAACATGCTATGTAAGTTTGCTAGGTGGGACGTGGCTTGCTGGAAATATCTTGTGGAAACACTGATTTAGAATTTTTTAGGTAGGTTGTAGCAGTTCTGGTTTCTTGATATTACAAATTCATATTGTGCACTGATGCATCGCATATGTAGGTTTCCTCAAACAGACCTGCAGAATACACACACTTCCAGAGCAGAGCTCTCACCAACAGGTGGCCCAACTGTTCAGAGACAGCAAAATCAGCTTTCTGACTGGCTTAAAAAAGCCACATCCTGCTCGATTATAAAGTCATATTGGAGAAGCTTGTGACTACCCTGCCTGCCCACCCGCCCACACACACACACGCATGCACCACAAACCATAACATGCCTGTGTCAACAACGTTTAAAAAATAAATAAATAAAAATGGAGTTCCTTCTCCTTTGGTGACTTTGAAGACTATTTGCCATTTCTTTCTTGGGTTAGATCAATGTGGCTTTAAAGTGTTAGAAGAGGAACCCTGTGTGGGAAAGGAACAATGCATATGCATTGTCAATAAGAATTCTAGCTTCATTTTGTACTCTGATAACGCTGCGCAGCAAGAGGCAGAAATCTCTCTCTTGCCATGTAGTGAAGGATATTAAATTATAGTACAGAATAGTTGCACAGGGATTGTAGCATACAAACTTTGCTGTGAGAAACATTGCTGGCTGACTTACTGGATCAGCCTATACAGATTCATAAAACGCTATTAGACTCATCACTGAAAGGACCCACATGTCTGTCTTCCCAACCAGATGTAAAGTGCCATGACAGCAACAGCTACACAAGCCAAGTTGTGCTTCTAAGGTACAGGGAGGAAGTATGCAGCTTTTTCCTGCACGTAAGCAGATTAGGGCCTAAAGTTACTGAACATGCCAGCCTGGACATCAGAAAAAAAGAAAACGACAACTAACAAAGGGCTAATATGAGAAAAACCTGAGATGAAAACACTAATGTGGATTTTGAGTTCTCCAGAAGTCACACAGGTAGCAATTCAGTATTATTTTTCATAAAATCAGCTTTATTTTTATTGTTGTTATTGTTAATGCTAATTATTAATAGTATCCAAAGTATGCTAGTCATTTTTCAGATATTCAAAACAAAATATTCCCATTCACAATCTAAGGATGGACAGACAGTTACACAGTACTTAGTGGAGAGAGGAGCAACAGAAAAGGAAATTTTAATACAAGAAGCTGTCCTTATTTCATTCTGTGGCATCCCACCATTGCTTATTTATCTTGGAGGAGACGTTTCAGGCTGGCAGCTTATGTTTGTGTGGATTTTTTTTAACATTTGATGTTTCAAGCATACTTAAATAGATCAAGAAAAAGAAATACAAGTTGGCAAAAGGTCGAATTCAACTCCTTTAAGGAGTATTGTCCACCAGGAGAAAATATGAGAGTCCTGTAGTACCTTAAAAACTAACAAATTTCTGCAGGCATAAGCTTTCCTGGGCTGCAACCCACTTTGTCAGATGCATGAAATGGAAATCACAGATACAGACTAACACGGCTATCCCTCTGAAACTTTTCACCATGGAGAAAACAGGTTCTTATGGGATAGCTGCCTTCTCTGTTCACGATATTTAATAGGACCTCTCAATCAAAGGCAACCTTGATTCCCATTCTAAGTCAAGGTCTCTCTGGGGTAAACTCAATGCCGAATTGGGAACCTTGGATACTGCATTACTTCAGTTCTACATTCCTATCATTCATTGTCACAACAGCTTAACCGATTACTTAATAGGTTTCAGCCTTTCAAATCTTGTAAAGGTTTAATGGAACACATATTCTAAAAAAATATGGTCTTTTAACATCAAAGTTTATTATCCTTCCTTTGAGCCACATACTAATGTTAAGGGGAGATTCATGTTCAGAACAAAGGGAGGAAATAAATCAAGTTGTGTTGCAAATTAATTAAGTAACAGAAACAACATTAATCAAAACAAAGGTCACTTTATCTAATTATTATATGTGTGTTCCACTTACAAATACTTTATAAATGGCTCTGTCTCCAACTCCTGGCTCTGGTTTCTGACTTCATCTGTGGCCTTTTGCCACTCTGGTTCTTGGCTCTTTCAGCCCAGTTTTAACCACTGAGATGAACTGCCAACGCCATTTCTGATAACCTATAGGAATGCAGGAGTGAATGTTTGATCTCCATAAAATTCAGTGAGTGTTATGGTTATAATCCAAAGAGCATTTCCAGTCAATAAGCTACAGCCAGGAATCGCGGGTTTGGATTTAAAAGGGGGGAAAAATCCAAAAATTATGTTTTTTTTTAAAGTAACCTCACTTGGCATTTCCATATACAAGAATATTGACAGAAATCTTTAAAAATAAATCTTTAATCTAGACTAACACTTAATCAACTTATTTTGGTTTCCCTTTAGCAATTGTTATTGATTCTGAAATAAAATAGTGCTATGCTATTAGTTAAAATAATGGATGGCATGAGAGGTCAAAAATAGTCACAGAACTATTAATTAAGTATGAAATCCTGATGTAATGATGAAATTGTCACTAAAAGAAGAAAGGACCAGCTTTAAATAGAAAACTAAGAGACTAGTAAGTAAGATATGTGATTCCGGGACAGGCATTGAACGTACAAACAAAGTACAAAGAAACACCCTTTCTAGAGCAAGCAGGGTCTGAATGAATTGAAATATAAGGTGGACTCAGCATTCCTCAATTGTAATAGTAGGTCATTACCACCATAAACTTCAATAACCAAGATGCACATAGGAAGTGAGTCAAGCATAATAATTAGTGGGTATATAAACACGTGTGAATGTATAATAAAATACACACACTTTCACATACACCCAGTGGAATTACAAACAGAATGAAATATATATACTTTCAACTGAAACATCTTAACCAAGTAATCATGTGATATTGTTGCTCTAACACTATTCTTTATCACCCCATTGCTTGTTATCCACTTCTCACACCACATCTAAATAAGGTCCCCACACTGCAATGTTCCTCATGGGTAGGCCTCTCTGTTTGAAGAGAAGACTTGTTTGATCAGGGCCCTCGACTGCATGTTCATTGGGGCTCATTGGCCCTGTTCTGATCAGCAGAGCTACACCTGAGTTCTGTGGAGGAACCCAAACTCAAGGGTCCTTGCTTACACATCCGTTGCCCAGTAGATGGTCCAAATAAGCCAGACAGCAGTTTAGCAAAGCCAAGGGTTTATTCCTTACGTAAGGAAGATGCCTCCCATTTCTAGGAGAGACCTCGCGCATACATTTCTAAAAGCTTTTATAGTTTTTAAACAAACAATCCATTTACATCACAGTTTCCATAACAACAGTGTCACATAGCCTCTGATCCAGAAATTTCTTACTCCAACAGTTTCAACTTACCCTATCTAGGAATAAGCTTCTCTTTACATTCCATTCCCGCCTATGTCCTAGGCCAAATACCTTATCTTGTTATTGCTACACATTCAGGGTTAAACATCCTCAAAGCACATTCCATCTCATGCTCTGTCAGCCATTTCTACAGACTTGTCCTCTCATTAAAATAGAGAGTTCATTTTTTTTTCCTTCCACAAGTCACACTATTTCAAGTCCTCACAGCAATATATGTACCTCAGAAGAGTACATGCACTGTAAGTGATATGAGATTCAGTGCTTGATCCTGTTTCCATTAAAGTCAATGAAAAACTCAAGCCATCAGGACCTAAACTTTCTTTTTTTAGTACCAAAAGCCCTGAACATTTTTAGGCGCCATAATAATTTATATTTTAAAAGCAGACCAAAATGTGACCATTAAATTGATTTCTGACTGGTGCTGTGTGTATAGCTAAGTGATAGCTCCTTTTCCATAGTTTATTGAAAAAATTACCACAGAGAATACTGCAAAAAGCAGCAACAGAAAAGCCCTAACCACAAAAGCTACATTGGAATAAGACTTATATTTCTGTAAAAAGTCAACAGCGTCTTATTAACAGCATCTAAATTAAAAAATACAATTCATGGAAAGTTATTCCCCATGAGTACGCATGATATGCTGTTGTTGCAATAAGTGGCTTAAAATATATTGCTCGTTCCATGCTTTGAGGTTTAGAAAGCAAATATCCAATACAAAAAATCTGACCCTATTGAAAAACATCTTTTAATAAATATACCATAGTACTTAGACCTTTAAGGCCACTACATGGATTTTGCATATGTGAGGAGAGCAAAATCTTAGAAATTGTTTGTATTTAATGGCTGTCATTTCTCTCCAGCTGAACATGTACTTCTTGTACTCGTGAATCTGACTGGCTCTGTGACCCAAGTCATAGCACTGAGCCTTTATACTCTTTGGTGCTGTAAGTTCAAGTCCTGGATGGAAACGCAAACTCACAATAAGACAGCAGTGAGTTGCAGACTCCATTCCCCTTGATATACAGATCTTTCTCCTTAGTGAAATAGAGAGAAGGAAGCAACTGGAATCAGAATTGTCCCAACCAACTCAAGCTTGCCTCTACATGTATCTGAGTAAGAGGGAAGTCTTAATAGACATCAACCAAGAAAAAAGCGTTCCATATCTCCTATTCTCCCCAATGTTAATTTACAAAAGAAAATTAGAAAAAACAAACATTTGGGCGTAAATAAGACGGGACTGAAAACAGACGTTTGCAGGTTCTTTACTTAAGGGTACCGGGGAAAGTATAGCTATTCCAGTAAATGTGTGTGAAAACTGACTGTATATTTAGCAAATAAGGATTGCATTACTCATTATTATTATTATTATCATCTCTTGAATAGCAACCAGCAGAGACTCATGACAAACTCAAGGTCATTCACACAACCTGCTGGAAGTCACTCACAATGCTCCTTATGCACGAAGATAATGTGGTCCAGTGGGTTAGAGACAAGGACTGTATTCAAAAGTATTGGGATTTTTTCAAGGTTCTTATACTAATTTGTCTGATCTCTCTTTGTCTAGCAGTAAAATTTCGATGTCAGGTTCCGTCCCACCTCTGGAAATCAGTTTGAGATCAACAGATGAAAACTCATTATCTAAGGGCGGGAGTGGTGGTGACAGGGAATTTAAGAGAATTTAATGGGAATTTAAATGGGCGGTGGATGCTTAACTTCACTTTGTGCCTTTACAAATCACCCTCTAAATAGTTAAGTATTATTAGTAACTTAAATGTTTGCTATTTTAAAAAATGATAATTGAGCTACTGCTGTTCATTTTAGCAATGTCAGACAAGTTTATATGTGCTAGGGCAGACCCAGAACTGAAGCATAAAGGTCTGACACGCGAACGTTGAAAGCCAAAATTTCAAAGGTAAGGTAACTCAACTAATACCAATAAATTTAAATCACTTCCAAAGCAAAAGGAAAAGAAGGGAGATAGAAGGCAGCACCATCTGGTGACAGGAAGAGGCGTAAAGAAGAACAGTGGTAGTTACCAGTCCCAGTAGTCATGGCCTTTATAACAACACTAACATCAACTACATTTAAAATACACATTGAGCTACGATCAGCTGCTTTTTATTCTCAAAACAGATGAATAGCTTTGTCAGGTTTGAAGAAGCTATTAATAGCATAGCACTGGTTTATAGCACAACATAAAAAAACATTCCCTAACCTGGACTCAAAGAGAAATTTAAATATTTCAATTCAGAAGCGGAGAAGATATTGGAGCTGGGCTCATGTTGCTGTCTCTTAGTTTATCAGCAGCATGCAGGGAGGTAAGAGAACTGGACAGCTGATGTTTGAGTGCAGATTCAATTAAAGTAAACGTTTTTACAGAACATGGATTCGGTGCTGGTCTGAGCTACCTTCATTTTCCTGATACATGTGGGTGGGATAGGCATACCTGACTGAAATTAGCCCTGTGCCTGCAGGCCTAGTCACGGAGAGAGGGATCAAACCAACCCTGGACTGCATGGAGAATGGAGAAAAGAACCCAAGAGCTAAGGAAGGAGATACAACTCCCAACTCAAAAAGAAAACACAGGAGTCAAGCACTTTATAATACTACTGCTTCCTCTCGGATTACCACTGCCCCTTTTTTCTTTTTTTTCTTTTTATTTCCTTTTCCTCTCACCATGCTCCAAGTACATGGTACTAAAACACGGCAAGCAATGCCTACCTTACCCACCTCAATGCCAGGTAACTGCTCATTACCCTGTAGCAAATTATCCTATAAAACCATGCAGCATTTGTGTCTAAACCAGTAATGATAGCTTGGATCACGTGCTGAAACTCATTACCGTACCTTTTATAAAATTTGAGTTACAGATAAATTGTCCATGGGATCAGATTTTCATAGATAAGAATTCACCTGATCACCCCAGAAAATCCTGCATTTGTCTACGAGTTCATTTTGTACCATCTGCTTACATAAGAAAAAACTCTAGAGTTTTCAACCTGTGGTCTGCAGACTTCTGGGGGTCCACAGACTATGTCTAAGATTTCCAAAGGGGTCCATATCACTATTTGAAATTTTTTAAGGGTCTGCAAATAAAAAAGGTTGAAGACTACTGCTCTAGAGACACAGTCAGATGAGAATAGGACATGTGTTACATCATGGAACATGCTACATCACAATGCTTCCAAAACAAGAAAGACATTTAAAATGTTTGCGAGCTTGTGAATGACCTCCCTTTTCACTCTCAGTTGTGCCTATGGAGCTAGATTAAGAGGAAAAGCAATTCTGTTATATAATAGTGAGTCAATGATGCTGAGATTGACACACTGCTGTATGATAATGTGAATGATACCTGCAGAAAGCATAACAAAATGAAGGAGACAATAAAAAGGAAAACAATGAGAGGAAAATATATTTGGACTGTTTTCTCATACCATACTGTTTGTTAATACCAGGAAACAGAACATATAAGCTAAACGAAAAGACAGAGTTAGGGAGAAAAATATGCTATATTATTTTTTAAGTGGCCTAGTAGATTTATTTTCTAGCAGGGAAAAAATTACAGGCATATTGCATGCAACAGACTCCAAGCAGCTCAGATATACAGTCTTTGGTTATAGGACCAAACCATAGGCCCCAGATTTTAATGCTCTCCAAAATTGGAGGACTTTGCAGCAAACTAAACACTTTTTAAAAGGCTGGGGGAGGAGGGAGAGGGAGTGAATTGCAACTCCAAATGACTCTAAACCTTGTGTACGTGTGGACCTGCATCTGGTCTTTGCAGGTCATACCTAACATCTCAGTTTTTAATGTCAAATCATGTCCAAAAACAAATATTACGTTGAAGTTATAATTCCTTGCTCATAATTATCTAAAATGACTTATTACTCATCTGCTTCTATTACCTTCAATAGTAAACCTCCATCTAAGGAGATGAACCTTCCCATAATCCACAACTGAAAAACTAATTTACATAAGAATTTCTGGGTAGACTTTAATTTCAGCAATAGACTCTCATTTAAAATCATCGTTTGCACCCATTACACTGTATTCCTATTGCACTCCTTCCACCACTTGTGAACGTAGAGGAGTGCATCATAAACAGAATAAAGAAAACAAACAGTGTCCTATTAACAATTTTTTTTTTCTAAAAATCTCCCACTGATTTCTCTATGAGTTCCCAGAATGATGACAGGATCTTGGTCCTGAATCAGCAAAAGAATTTCCTCTGATACCTTCAACAAAGCCCATTAAGCACTGAATACATATCGACAGAAGTCCAATTTGTGACTGTGTAATAAGCTATCAATATGTGGATCACCCAAATTGATGATGTTCAATATATCAACCATAAGAACATATTGTACTTAGCCATTAGGTAGAATGTACAGTGCGGGATGCAGAGGCATCTACACAGGGGAGTTTCCTGTGCTTGTGACCCCCTGTGTATAGCCAGGCACAACTAAAATCCCTTTGCCTGAGAACTACTACCCTTCTCAAAAGACAGAGAGAGAAGACAAGTTCATAGCCCTGTCTCATTCTGCACGAGTCAGCAGAGCTTGCCAGATTTGCAGGTTGGGTTCAGTGGATACACTTGTACTTCGGAACACCTATGTACTCCAGGAAGGAGAAACCCTTCTCAGTTCCCATGGGGTGAAATGACTCTGTACAACCCTAACAGGGGCCAGCTGTAACCTGAAACTAGTCATAATCCATCATAACAATGGTTGACTCTTCAGAAGAAACATGCAATGGTCACCATCTTTGCCAACACAACAGGGATTGAAGTAGGGATTCTCCAGAGCTGAAACCATGAATTTCCACAGCTTGAGCAAAAGGCCAAGGTTTATTAGGTAGGACTGAAACAGATTCATATCCTGAATTGGGCACAGAGGGGGACCTGTAACACTGGGTTCAACATGCACACAGAAAGCACAAGGAAACTTCAAAGTAAGCATCATGGTTCTGCAGCAAATCCTGAACTACTGACCGCATACAGTATTTGGTTCATTTTAATCCAGAGACTGAAATTGTGCCCACTGTTTTCAAGGAAACTAGTACTCCAGCACCTTTCAACAAGTGTTTTTCTGTGATACAGGCCCAACTGAAAAATCTCCCAAATTAAAAACAAAATCCATCTAGGAAGAAAAAAAGTGTATCATATATGCACTGTCTTTATAGTTATCTTCTCCATTCAATCTCATGGTACCGCTTTCTATTATTTTAAACTGCTACGTTCCTCAGTAGATATCACAAAATAATTGCATTTGTCTCCAGAGGGTATTTTTACTTTATAATCTCTCTTTTTACTTAGCCAGCCCAGATAAGAAAAGAAACACATCCTTGAAGAAATCAAAAACATTTTGGTTCATTGTATTAACCAAATTTTACATTGTGCTAAGTTTTGAAAATAACATCTATCATGTAGATGAATGAAAAGACCTCATGGAAGACACTATAATAAAAATCTGTAAGACTCAAAACAGAATTCTCTTCAAAGAACTCTTCCCTCCGATAGTGAGGATTAGCTCCTATTAATTTAGTGGGAACTATATATGAGTATTAAGAGCAGAATCCAGCTGATAGTTTTCAGGATACCTGATTCTCATAAATTAGCATTAGCCCGACTATCTGAGTACAATGGCACCAAAAGAGGAAATATACACCTCTATAGAAAATGGGAGAGTGAAAGCAGTCCACTTTACCAAAATAACCAAATGTTTCTTGGGCTATACTTTCTTAATAAATATGGTCAGAAAGTCAAGTGACTATTATTTATTATGCACCAAAAATGTATGCTTAGATTCTGATCCCAGTGTCCAGTGAAGTCAATGCAAAGATCCACATTGACTTCAAGGGACATCAGATTTTACCTTTAGATATTACAGATATTTATGCATAATTAATAGATAAGATTGGACAAGACTCTAATACACATCCGGGGGCAAATTCACCATCTGGGTAACCCACTTTTACACCTAAAATGTTACTGTCTTGAGGAGCTCATAATTTGGAAAACAAAGATAAGACAAGAATGCCTGAGACTCACAGGAAGGTGGTGCACTCATAAAACATCTATTTTGTTCAAGAAATTGAATTAGTTATGGCACCACATGGGCATAGGACAGATTTTGTAGGCTTCTTAAAGGAAGGTCACTTGCTGGAAGGATTTGAACAAAGGGAGACCAGGATTGTTTTGTAATATGTATAAGAAGGTGAAATTATGAGGACTGAGTTACAAGCGGAGAAGCCTGGAATCTTAGACAGAGTGAAAAGGAAAAAAGGTAGGATGTTTCAAGGACGATGAACAGAGAAGGAAGCATCATTGTGCAAAGCCTTGGAGGCAAAGAAAATAATCTTGAACTTAACATGGAAGATGAAGAGAATCATTGGAGTGTTTTGAGCATGGGAGAGATACGGTCCAAATGATGGGCCAAGAAGATCATTTTGGCTGCTGCTTTCGGATTGGCTGGAGGGGAATATCATGCTCTCCTGATTTTCTTAATAGGCATCACTCTGCTGGTGCCTGGATCATGTTTCACAGTAACAACTTCAAAAATCAGCAGGAAGCCAAATTCTGAAATAACATCAAAAATAAATTCTCATTGGATTAGCTGTTTAGATCAAAGACAACGAAGGTTGGAACGCCAGGGATTAAAGAACACAAATTATTACTTTTTTCACACAAAGGCTAATCCCTTCAAGACAAATATGTGGGAGATTTTTTTCCCATGTTTTTAGAAAAGGAGAAGAAAAATAAACTGCAGGGAGGATTACAGAAAAGAATTATCTCTGGGATTGTCAGAGCAAAGATGGTTTTTTAGCACTTCCTCTGATCTGAATGAGTAAAAGCTCAGCATTTCTAGGGCAGACATAAAGATAACAAACATGTTGGAAGGTATTTGCCAGGTTTCCAGCCCTTGGTCTGTCTACTTGCTTCTGACAAGCAAGCTAGAAAATGCACATACTGGGGCATGGACATAGGCAGTAAAGGACTATTATTTAACCCATTTACCAGTTTAATTGAGAATGACAATACATTTCCATTCACATGCTTCCTTTTTCTGCTGGGGGGGCGATGGGAAGAAAGTCAGTTGAAAACATAGTTTGTGTTTATGTTGGTTCCTCCAGTTTGTTCATGCTATTCCTTTTTCAACCCAATCACCAGTTTCTGACATTCAGTCTCTCAGTAAAGGGCCTGCCACAGCATTTACTGGGTAGTCTGCAGGCTGTAGTGCTGTGTTTAGGCCCTGTATTCCTCTACAGGACAGTAACCCATGTGCAGGAAATAAGAAAATTCCCCATTTTATTCAGAGTTAACACTTAATTCTTGAATTGATGGGCAGGATTTACTTCTCTTGCCCCTTGGGGAAGTGACAAAGGATTCATCTCCCAAAATTTGGAGTTGCTGCTGATGCACTGCCCTGGCTGTAGAGGCCTATCTTCTACGTCCTTAGCAGCACAGTGCCAATAGAGCTATTACAGACTGGGACTTCCACAATCACCACTTTTACCAGCCCAGTCTGGAGGACAAGGGCTTTGACAGTGCAATGACAGAGTCCTTAGAAGCTACTAGTCAATTATTTATTTTTAGTTTGCACTGATTTGCTGCATGACTTGTACTATCCACTCCCCAATCCTGCGGGGTAAGGTTTCCAAGCGGTTGAGAAGTGCTCTGTAGTCCCCCAAAAGATGATCCAGGTGTGCAGGCTTCACTCTGCTGGTATAAGAGGAAGGAAGCCTTTGGCTCTTTATATACTGGGCTGTACAAGCCTGGTTTCTCTCAGGATGGTACTGCCAGAGGAGACGTGCTACATGATATGCTTGTCCCCAGACATTAACATTTTTATTGTGGAAGCATCCATAGGTCCCATTGTACAAGTCTCAGGTGTTATGCAAACTTGATGGAAGTCTTCCATTTCTGAAAGGCAACCAGAAATCCCATCCCCAAAGCACATGTCATTTAATTAAGTATCATCCAATGAGCACATTTTTTTCAAATCACAAGCCCATAATACTTATTTACTATACATTTCAAGCACACAAGCAGCATCGAGCATACCAGCACCGAAACCTTTACCATGGTAATTGCTACCAGGTGTACACTATTCCATTAGAACTCAAAAATCTAAAATAGAAGTCACTGCTTTGACAACTGGTACTAAAAAGAATCATTTCAAAGCTGTGAAATACTTATTTTTGAGCCATATTCTAAATGATACATTTTGTTGTTTGATATAAAAATGACTCTGCTGGATCTTTAAGGGTCTTTAATTTCTCATAATTAGCAATGGGTGAACCATTGGCTAAGTATCCAAAAGTTTAGCTGCTTTAATAAACTCTGTGTCCTATTATCTGCATGTATGTACAGTGCGTCGCACAACAGGGCCTTGATCTTGGTTGGGGTCATAAGGTGCTACTGTCATATAAATAGTAATAATAAAAGTAATCCAATGACTGGAGGTTGAAGCTAGACAAATTCAGATTGGAAATAAGGCATACACTTCTAACACTGAGTAATTAACCACTGAAACAATTTATCCAGGGTCATGGTCATTATTCTCGATCACTGACAATTTTTAAATCAAGACTGGATGATTTTCTAACAGATCTGCTCTAGGAATTAACAGGAGGTCATCAGACTAGATTATCATAGTGGTCCCTTTTGACCTTAGAATTTATTAACACATTCTTCATAGATTACAATAAAATAACAAAAACAGTGAGTCACTTTGGTCATGGTTTGCTGAGATGAATCATTACATTAAATTCAAAGCATCTACTGAGCTAAATCAAGCAGGATTTGACCCTCTGCATGCTTGTCCTTTCCAAAACATTCTGAGCAGTGTAGACCTGTAGCGCATTCCTCACTGAATTACTGCTAAAAAAATCCTGATTAAAGTTGAAATCCAGCAGTCCTTGCTCAGGCAAAACTCCCAGTAAAGTCAGAGTGGCTTTTGGTTGAGAAAGAAGGATTTAGCCTATTATAATTGCAGGCAGTTGTCCAGAATGCGTGAGTCTGGACAAGATGCTATTGTAACCATTTGCTTTCAAATGCAGCAGTACATTACACACAACACACACAATATACTTTTATGTGAGCTCCTTTGTGTTGTTTTTCTAAAAGCAGATTTTCGTGTCTTAAAACAGATTTTAATTAAACAACCTGCTGAAACACGGTACCTTTTGGTTGTTGCAATTTGATGAGGAGCAAAAAAAAACAAGCCAAGCACTGCTTATTGCAAAGTTAGAAAATAAAGCACAGGAGGCAATGAAAAACGACCAGTCATTTCTTTTCTCCCAGCTGATACATATCTTATTTATTCTTCCTTGTAATGTGTGAATGCTGCGCCATGCCCTATTTTGTCTTCCACCTCAATTAAAATGTAAATTTCTGCGGCCCATCTCTAATTCCAGACTGCTCCAGGCAGGGGAATTTAAACTGCTTTTAATAAAACTAACTACAGATGCTGCAATAAGATTCCTTTCAGACTGTCTGAAATCTATATTTTCAATGGTATTCTGTGTGTTACACAGTTATGTTATTGCTATGAACTTTCCCATAAAAGCAGTATCTGAAGACCTATGCATTGTAGGCAGGCACTGGTAGAATTCCATGCACACATCACTCCTTCAACAATTACTTATGGCAATTGCTCTTTTTTATACGTATAAAAGTCACAATGAAATGAATGCACTTTGGATAGCATGCCTGAGCGGTGCATCTTCAAAGACCTCAAAACCTTTTCACAAGCCAGGATCTACAACTAATGTTTGCCAGGTTAAGTTTTCAATCACTAACAATCCTGCACTGGCAGGGAAATGGACTCAATAATGTTCTTTCTCCCTCTTCTTGGATTTCTATGGGGCTATGAAGTTCTAATGTGCACTACTGAGCTAAAGACTCAGAGAGTAAATGTCACTCTCATATTTATAATGATATGTGACATAGTCCTGATGGTTGTATTTCTAACAAGGCAGACAACTGAAATCTACTCAGCTAACTCCACGAAGGGCTAAAATCCAAAGTGAAGATTTAGAATTAACCTCTGTCCACCATACTGCTGTCAGTAAATTCTTAGGTTGACAAACCCCGAGTCCCCCCCTCCCCACTATTTGTGCTGGCAAACAAGAAACAGAGAAAATACTAAGTTCTGCTATGCTGGAGGCAATGACCATGGACAAGAGATGCAGTGGTCTCCAAAACTCCTATATACCAAAGTACTCTAGTTATAGACTCCCAAGGTGAGGTTTGGAAACAAAGCATACACAGGATAGGGAATGGAGTACATGGATCCACTGGACAAAACTATACTAAAGCCCAAGAATACTATGGTAACAACTAATATACCATACAAACTTACACTTAATAATAAGACTTAACCCATGCACAGTACTCTACATTTCAAAGCTCTGTATAACTCATGGCAGTTGCAGAGAGCATGGAGCACCAATACTGGTATGCCACATCCTGCCAGCACTTTGGAAAGGGACAATTTCACCTGGCACAGCTGCGTAAAAAATGTCTAAATGAATATTTGTGGTCCTTGACAGACATTCTAAAATGTAAATGTCTCTCCTCTTACTTCCTCTTTCATTCCCTTTTTAAAAACAGACTAGTTGTATGATACTCTGGTAGTTCACATAAGCTCTGATATAAAAATGGGTGCACTTTTGAAGTCCCTCAACTGAATGTGTGTGTCCAACACAGTGTGACCATTTAGAATTGTCAACCTTCCCCACTGTCCTAATTTATAGACAGTCTGTGAAACAGTCATTACTTTTGAATACACTAATATCTCTTGAAATATATATTTGTCATTGACTTTCAATTCCATTAAAATTTTGCATGCCTTAGCTCCAGCCGATCTCATACCACTGAATTCTAATATGGACAGATCTGAGGGCCTGAGGAGTCTTTGGAAGATCTCTGTACAGTACAGCTGATCTTGCAGCATCTACAGATTTATTTTTGCTTTGTGTTTGCAGTCACCCACTGTTCTGACAATATCTCCACATGGAGAAAACCAAACCAATTCTGTAAGGCACTGCGCACAGTCATCTTCCAGTCAAGAAAATCAGGCCATTTTGATTTAGGTACATATTGCCAAAATCCAAAATTAAATATTAAGCCCAGTGCCCACAGATTTACACCCACGGTTCATTCAAACAGTTTCCTCTCAATTCATTAGTGAGCTGTGTAGGCCACAAAGCAAGTCAGAGAAAGAGGTTGGATTAGAAGCCAAGAGTTCCCAGTTTCTACTCCCATGATTAACCCACTAAAAGCAGTTTGCAAAGGCCCAAACTTTAAAGCATAATAGATAATGGGCTCACTGGCTATTATAAAAATAGCACTTCAAAACATGCTGTATATGGGGAGGCTGAGGAAACTCTGGCTGATCTACCAGCCCAGGGCACCATCACAACCACAGCAGAGATGTTCGGTCAGCTGGAAATGGAGTGCACAAATGCAGTGCAGGATCTGTTGACTGTTTGTTGGAGGGAGAATGAAACATTAAGTGGACTGGGCTCTTCTCAGAGTTTTCAAGGCTAAGGAAGGACATGATACTAAGTAGCTGAAAAAAGGAAGAAGAAAAATCAATGTGAAGGAGCAGGTATAGACAGAGGACACATTCCCATCTCCCATCCCTCCCCCGCCCCTCCGAGTTTGTCATTGACTTTAGTGTGGAGGAGGACTGGGCTCAAACTAATAAAAATGAAAAACATATGAAGCAATCATTTAAGAAAAAACAGAGTAAGGTGTTTAATAGATGCAAGAAGCAACACACGTACATTTGAGGAGGATCAATGCAACAGTGTAGCTGGAAAGAATTGTCAGAGGAGCCCATCAACCCACCATTACTTCCTCTGATATCATACCACTACAAAAGTATTCTATTACTTCTATTTGAGCTCACAAGTTTGAAAATCATGGCTGGGTTTGTAGTTTTGCTGAACACTAAAACAGCAACCATTTAAAAAAATCTGAATTTTGAAGTTTATGGATATTGATCCCTCTTCTTGAGTTGACAGACAAAGCACACTCACCCACAGTAAACCCAACATATCCGGGTAATTCAATTAACTATAGAACATAAAATTCATTATATGTTTCAGGAAGGAGAATTGTAATCAGAAGCCAAGAGCAGGCAGTTTGATACCACTAAACCCCACCTGTACACAAAAAGAAAAGATCAACAAGGCACCCAAGATGCCAACTGAAATTATACACAGTGATCCGGGGACACTGCTAAACAATGAGACCAAACTCTGCATCAGGAACTCCCCCCAGCAACATTAATTTGTTCAATCACCATAAACCAGCCTTCATTCTCACTCTCCCCCTCCATCTGCACCAAACACATGCAATTGTGGATCACAGTTAAAAATATCCATTGACATGAAGTCTATACTATTTATAGGGACTGTAGAAATGTGTTACTGCAAATGATACTGTAAAAATCAAATAATAAAACTCACATCCATTTAAAATTGAGATAATTACAAAACATTTATAATAGTTACCACACAGTAGTCTCTGAGATTCCAAATTTGCCCGTATAATTGGAACAGGATATATGCATTAGTAATTGCAGTAACTGTTGGCTAACACTGAATTTTTAAGAAGTAACCAGTGAATTTTATTTTTAAAGAGATACATAAAAGGGACTTCATGTACTATAGGGAAACATACAACAGAAAAAAGTCTTGGAAAAATGTAACGACAGAAAACGACTGACAACACGGCGTTCCAAACATAGCTGGATTGCTTCACTTCTCTGGAAGTTGAACTAGTCTCAGCCAATTCCAAAATCCACAATCCTGACAATACTTAAGTCCCACTGAAGTCAAAGACAAGGATTTAAGCCCCTGTTTAAGCTCTTTCCTGAAATAAGGCCAGGGTTAATTAGTACTGTGTACGGCAGTAAACAATTTATTTAAAACCCCAATTCTGCAGTCTATATGTGTCTCCCTATAATTGTAATGAATCATCATGGGGAAACTGAAAAAGAACAAAGGGTAGAGATTTGTGGATCAATATTTTCAGTTGTCCTTTTTAAAATTTATACAGCACCAGAGTGGGATGTGTATTTTGAATTCATTTATTTGTTTTTTTGTTTGTTTCCATTGAGCTCCTCACTGAGTATCTGAGCAGCTCATAAACTTTAATGAATTAATCCTCCTCATAACACCCCTGTGGAGACCAGGAATTATTACTCTTCCCAGTTTATAGGTGAAGAACTGAGATACAGATGGATAGATTGATGTAAAACCAATGTAGCTTTGTGGTGTTCAATGAAGATGCACTGATTTTCAGCAGGTCAGAATCTGGCAAGCAAAAATTAAGTCTCCTCCCAGAAATCTAGAGTAGAGCCAGGCCTAAGAGTTCCAGTTTTGTGCCTGAACTGTAAGATTATCAGTTTTTGAATATGCATATTCTTTTTCTCACAAGACACTTATGGCAAAGGAGCCATTTGTGCATTTCTTGTCAATATGGAGCTTTTAAAATCATTTTCATGGTATTTATTTTCATGCAGGCTGCTATAAATATAAGTACTGCTGCTACTGTTGCCCTGTCAGTAGCTTTTCCCTGGCCTAAAGCCAAGAAAAAACAAAAACAAAGAACCAGTCGTGCCAGCATCAGACTACGCTGCCAACTGGGAAACCTGATTTCCAAAGGGGATTCAGACTTTGAAATGCCAACCCAGAGAAAATAGAACTCATAATCAAGGTGATGCTTTCAGTTTCCATCCCTAGAGATAAAGAGCATCTGTAGGTTTCCTGGCACCTTTTCCCAACCAGCATAAAAATTTGCAATTTTTGCAGCAAATTTGGAAGGAAATGCTCATCTGCGTTCTCAGTCAAGGAAAATGTACATTAGACATCACCAACATTCGTAATGCATATATTAAGAGAGGAAATAAGACAAAAGAAATAAATAAATCAGGTGTTCTCAGTGTATTGACCTAACTAGAAGTCCATATTCCGTCACGCACAAACTGAGAGAAAAATTGGTGAGCGTGAATTCACACAATATTTTTTAATTAAAATAATCTTGACAGTCAAAGTGGACCTTTTGAACCTGGGCATCAAAAGTCCCAGGTAGTTTATTTATAAATTAGTTGTGGGGCTGGTATTAATAGATCTTCTAGTACTGAATTTCTCTTGAATTTTGTTCAGTCCTCAAATCACCATTTGATATTTTTAAATAGATGCATGAAGTGGTCTTGTCAATAGCTTATCAGTTTAGAACAACTGGCTTGGTAATCAAACCAGAGCTAAACTTCTTCAAAACAGGCACTGGAAAATGTATAATTGGATTAAAACTTTTAACTATTTTTTGTGTGCGCGCACGCATGCCCATTTGCCACCTGCTATTTAGCATTATAAAGAAACCACCACATTTTCTTATGTGACACCTGAGATTTTTATGAGAGTATTTCAAATTTGATTCAGGCTTTTATATTATTATTTCAGCAAGTGAAGATATATTTGGGGGCAAATTTGGACAATGGTGAAATTTCAAAGCCTTAATTTATTTAAACACATACAAACAACTCTCAATTGCAACAAAATGGCAAATATTTTGCCCATAAAAACATTTTGTGGTTTCCAGCCGTCTCCCTCCCCCAAGTACACACAGTCTTGATGTGAAACAATGAAAAGTTAAACATTTTGTGAAAGCAGGAGAAACCCACGCTTTTACACAGGGGGTGAGGACATTTCTCACAAGTCTATTTGCTTTTCAAGAGTTAACCTTTGATCTTTTTCAGTTTGATTATGACACAGAAGATTTTGAATTTAAGATTCTTCAAGTTACTGATTTTCATTCCTGAAATTCACTGATTTTGATTTCCAATCACTAGTTAGGTATTGGAGACTCAAAATCCATGTTCTATGGGCCTTATATTGAGAGAAAATTGGATGAATATGACTTCTCAGACAGGTTTTTATTAAGTCTGTTCATGCTACACACAAATGACACTTTTCCCTAAACCCCTCTAATTTAATTAGTTAACTGAGATGCTTAGTAAAATTTGTGAATACATGCAGTAGATATGTCATTATATTATGTACTGGCTCGGTATAATCCTCATTAAAGATAATCGTGTCAAGAAAAACTGTGACAAAAGACTAAGTTCACAAGTTTGGGAACATTTTCTCATGATCTCACCCAAATGTCTTGTCACTGTCTCTAGTTTAAAAAAAAAAAAGTGATGCATGTGTCTAGGGAAATAAACTAAGATGGGACAGTCAGGAAAATAATTCATGATGGGAGAACCAGAAAATCCTTTCTGAGAAGGGAAAAAAACAAACAGACCATGATACAACAACACTAGCTGGATGAATGACATCCACTGTGACAACTTCCACCAAATAAATCTTTTCAGTTAAAAACATCTTTGGTTCTGAATAAGGATATTTTCCCTCCTTTGTGTGCTTTTGGTTGAATTTAAGCCTTTCCCTAATTCTACAAACACCTTTGGAATGCAAGGTCAGTGTTCACTGCTAATCTCACTGGATTATTTGCATGCTGTTGTTTTCCTAAAATGCTGAGATGAGGGAGCCTTCTGCAATTCAATCTTGAACTGCTCTGAAACACCTTCAGTCAAGCAATATGTGGGACCCAGTCTCTCCCTGAATTGTGATTGAGAAATGTTTCTGCTCTGCCTTGCATGATCTAGTTTCTCCTTGTTTGGAACTCATGAAAGAGGAAGTCATCTCCACTCAACAGAGCTGTCTTGATTAAATTAATGTTTGCAAGAGCTTAACCTGCTTCTCAATGCAATGAGTTGTTCACTTCATCCGTTATATACTGGAGTCATCAGACTTGTCTCTCCTGCCTGAGTTTGGTATCCTTATTCTTTTGACTTACTGAGTAAATTCTCATTTTAGTAAATCATACCCATGTCTATCCACACAGTGAGATCTGCAAAATTTAAATCTGAAAAGGGAAAAAGACAAAGCTTCCTCCTGAATGATTTTGTTCACCTCTCTGATATGTCATGCAGAAACATCAGTTTCAACAGATACTTGTTTTCCACAGCTTTTCATTGCAGCAGGAGTGAGATGACCATACAATCTTCATTCCAAAAGCCATGGGAAGTTTGCTGTCTGCAATGCATTGTTCAGAAGGAGAGATCAATCAACACATGGTCAGGTTTTGAGACGTGTTAATATCAAACATGAAAGCACCCCGGGCAGCTTAATGTTGTCTTAACGGAGGTATTTGTCTTTTTGTTTGTCTCTCTCGTCTATTTTTCTTTATTCTCCTTCCTTCTTCCCCCAATTTAATGTTTTTTTTTTTTTGTTTTAAGAAATGTAGGTCTGGAAGGGATCTCAGGAGGTCATCTAGTCCACTTCCCTGTACTGAGGCAGGATTAAAATATAGATACACCATCTCCAACAGATGTTTGTCTAACTTGTTCCTAAAAATTCACAACAAAAGGGATTCCACAGTCTCCCTATGTAACTATCTTTATAGCTAGAAAAAACTTTTTAATATCAAACCTAACCTCTCTTACTGCAACCTCCGCCAGTTATTTCTTATTCTACCCTGAGTGGACATGGAGAACAATTGATCACCTTCTTCTTTGTAACAACTTCTTACACATTTGAAGACTTATGTCTCCTCTCAGCCTTTTCTTCTCAAGACTAAAGCTTCCCAATTTGTCAACCTTTCCTTATAGGTTGGTTTTCTAAACTTCTTATTTTTGTTGCTCTCCTTTAGCCTCTCTAATTTGCCCATATGTTTTTTTACAGTGTGACTCCCAAAGCTAGACATAACACGTCAGCTAAGACCCCACCAATGCAGAGCAAAACTGAACAAGTACCTCTTATTCTGTGTCTTAGGTTGGGTCTACACTGATGGAGGCAAATTCGCCGCCATCACATCGATTGCTCTGGATCGACTGAGCGATCTGTATAGATGTGCTCACTCGATCCAGGAAGCAACGCAGGAAAACCACCCCGGTAAGTGGAGTAGTGCTGCGTCGAAGGGAGCGCTGTTCCCTTCGACGCAGCGCAGTGTGGACGCCGTGCAGAGGAGACGCTGCAAAGTCAATGGGAGATACGCAAGTGATCCATGTCGCTTGCGTATCTCCTGTTGACTGCCGCCGAATTGCCAAGGTAAGTGTAGACCGGGCCCCAGATTCAACACACCTATTAATACACTCCAGAATATTAGCCTTTTTTGCAACTGCATCACATTATTGACTCATTCAATTTGTAATCCACTATGACCCCAAGATTCTCTTCTGCAGTACCACTGCCTTGTCAATTATTCCCCATTTTGAACTTATGCATTTGATTTTTCCTTAAGTATAGTAGTTTGTACTTATCTTTATTGACTTTAATCTTGTTGATGTCAGACCAATTCTCCAATTTGTCAAGGTTATATTTAATTCTAATCCTGTTCTTCAAAATACTTGCAACCACTCCTAGCTTGGTGTCATCTACAATTTTTTTAAGTATATTTTCCACTCCAAGTGGTTAATGAACATATTGAACAGTAGCAGACTCAGGACAGATTCTTGCAGGACCCCACTTACTAAGTGCTCCTCATCTGACAGCAAACCCATAACTACTTTACACCATCTAGGCACCACGTCGCACTCAAAGGCAGCATTGATTTTCATGTTCAAACTAATATCTCTCCTTACTTTAGTAGGGCGATGCAGATGTTAGTGTAAGTCATAAAGTATTTTCAATTACAGAGAAAAAATGTGAAATCTTCCTCTACCTGCTATAATCTTTAAAGTGTTGATAAAGTGCATTTTAAAGACAACTGGCATTCTGCAATGCCATCTAAGTTCTTTGGCTGTTTGGGAAAATGGTATAAAAACAGGTGGTAGATATGAGATGAAATTGCTGTAACTGTGATTCTTCTCATTTGATTATGGCTTGAGTTTGTTCAAGGGGTGGGGTTTTGCGTATTGTATTATTTGTATGTGTGCTTAAGCAATTACAAGGCTTCCAGAGTTTTTATATGTGTGCCTTTTTATCATTTTAAAAAACCAAATAAATAAAATGTGGTGTCCAAATACTAGGCCATCTGGATGCTCAAGATGTATATGTGGTTGTGCACCTAATTAATGCATACAATTAAGATCATGTAAGTGATTATACCTAATTAGCCATCAGTTGTGTTGCACGATCCTCCTTTACCTTTTTATCTGTTTCCATATTATGCATTTTAGACTTCACTTCTCCATCCAGAAGTCAAAGCAAGAAGTCAAATTTTAATAATAATCTCTTTGAAATATGAATATTCAAAGTCTGCTAAATAGTTATAGCTTCAGTTTTGGGGGGGGGGTTTGCAATTTTTTTGAGTTTTTATATAGATATCCAAAAATCAGGGGATTCTGGGTCTCTCTCTTTGTATGTACTGTAATAAGTAAAGTATATCTAAAACACTATACATAACTCCTGACAGTAGTGTATGCTGCCTCACATGCCACTTGCAATGTCACTGCGAGGAAAAAATGATAAACATTAAAAATATAAACAATTATCTGACATCATCAACATTTGTCCTCTCATTGAAATACTTCCTGTTTCTCAGTGATAGCAATTTAAGACTTCAGAAAGCATCTTTTTTTTTAAAGCTATTATAGCACATAGGGACCTACAACATATTTTTCCTCTGCATTATTATACAAAACAGCAGCCCCAAGTACTAAACAAAGCAGTAAAACAGAAGCAGTAGCGCCAGGGTCTCATAAAAGCAGGGCAGTCTTACTGGTGTGGTAAGAGTCACGCAATTCTGCACGCATGTTATTGTACTACTAAATGTTAACATCATACACCATAATCAGAGACGTACTGGCTATCTTATACCCCATGCAACTGGAATTTAGGAGCTCTTTCTAAGGTATGATATTGGGTGAAGAAAAAGATCTGTTGAACATTTCTACCTAGGCTTAATACAAAAGTGTGGTAAAAATTCCCTTGAGAAAAGTAAAATAATAACTTTTGTATTGTGTTTTATTACAACAGTAATAATAAATAATAACAATAATAAATAATAAACCAACTCTGTAATAAATAATCCAAATAATTTGTATGACATAATTTCAGAATGATACTACAAAAGGTCAATTTTCTTTTTCAAAGGTTAAGGACTTGCTGATTAGCTTTAATTTTCTTTTACAGCCTGGAGCATTTGAACCATCTCAAAAGCAGAGCACTCAAAAATACTGGAGTTTTTTAACCTTCTGATACCATACCTGGTTTCTAAAGGTTTTCCTGAGCATTATCAGTGAAGGAGTATAAATTCTGCTCTCAGTTCTGCCAGAATAAAACTGTAGTAATTCCATCAGCTTTTGCTGGAATCACTCCAGATTTACTCTGGTGAAATCATGAGCAGAATTTGGTTCAAAGTATTCATGTTTATTTGAGAATTAATGGAAAAAAACACTGATGTTTTCATGTGTAGTAAATTCTAGATGCAGTGTTCAGAATAGTGCAGAACAGCTTAACAAGTCATTCATAAAACATATAGGCATGTGTTCTGCTTAGAAAAGAAAATGTTTCAAATAAAATGAGAACTGACTTGTGCAAGTCCTTTCTTCTTGTTTCCTGTGGCAACAAAACCACTTCAGTCAGTAACAATGAAAAACTGAGACCAATAGTGTGCAGAATTATAAAGGTCTTCCACAATTCGATATGCCCCTAATTCAAATATCGTATCTCAAAGACATGTCTTTAATATGTAATAATATAAAGTCTGGTATGTCTAAGCATTCGTGGCTGCTTTATAGACCAAGCATGATCATAAGCTAAGAGCCAGGAACAACTGGGTGGAAATTGCTTGCCCCTTTTGTTGGGTTCAACAGAGTGTGGAGGATGCAAGCCCCTGCATAGTCTCCTCAAATCCTGCTCCATTTCTGTACACAGAATTTCACAGGATCTGCCACAGACAAGGTTGCAGGATTGGTCCCCAGAAGAGGTGTGTCAATAGTCTCTATTCACTTCTTTGTCTGTTCCATAAAATTTCTCTATTTATGTAACTTCCAGGAAACTTTAATCATTCCTCATCCATACTCCATACTCACCTTGCACAGTGGTGACAACACGGTAAGTTGTCAGGCTAGTGAACACCTGGATGATGTCCCGATTTTATAGGAATGGTCCCGATATGTGGGGCTTTTTCTTATATAGGCATCTATTACCCCTCATCCCTGTCCCAAATTTTTACACTTTCTATCCAGTCACCCTATTTGCTAAGGATTACTCTACCACCACATTCTGAGATAATCAAAGGATCAAAGAAAAGAAAGATTAGTTCGACTGGAAGATGATCATACTGGACAAAATTTTCAAAAGTGCATAAGTAATTTAGGTGTTTAAATCCCATTGACTTTCAAGACAATTGGTCGGTTAACAATCATCTCTAACAACCACTTTAACATTTTAGAGAAGGGGCATGTTTTGGCCTTACAAAGATCATAAATACAGCACTAAATACAAATTAATCCCTAAATAATTTCCAGGGCAAAATTCCACAATTCCTTCAGTGAGTACAACAAATTTCTTACAATGTATCTGCATAGGATAGGGACATAGGACAGAAGGGATCTCTTGGGTCACAGAGTCCAGTCCCATTATTGCAGGCATCCTCATCAGATAATCCCTGAAAAATAATTATCTGGAAGAAAACATAAAACACTCGTGGATAAAGTTTGCAGATGGTGGTAAATAGCAGCGAGGACAGGTCATTAATACACAGCAATTTGGATCATTTGGGAAACTGACTGCAAGCAAACAATATACATTTTAATACAACTTGGAAGAAAGAATGTAGGCCATACTTATAGGATGGAGGACTTTATCCTGGGAAGCAGTGACTCTGAAAGAGGTAGGAGAGTGTGAGGGTGGGGGACGGGCAAAAAAAAAGAGCTGAGGCAATCCTAGGATGCATGAGCAGGGAGTAGGAGTAGAGAGGTTATTTTCCCTACGTATTTGGCACTAGTGTGACACTATTGAAATAGTGTGTCCAGTTCTGTGTACACAACTCAAGGAGGATGTTTAAAAGTTGGGGAAGCTTCAGGAAAAAGCCCAAGAGAATGATTAAAAGATTAGAAAACATGGGAAATTGAGACTGGCTAAGGAGAGACATTGTATAGCCCTTTCTATTTGTCTGTGATACCTGCTTTTCAAAAAATAGCTCTGCATTGAAAAAATTGAATCCTGGTCCTCAGTGGCATGGTTATTGGGACCCACCCAGGGTACACAAATCGATCTCTGACCCAACAGCCCCATTACCACTCCCACCCAGTGGCAGCTGTGGTGGGTGGGGAAAGACTCTAGTACCTGGGTGAAGTCCATACATGCAGTGGATGGGAGGTGGGAGGGGGAAGAAGTAGCCAGTCAAGCAGTCCACTAGGCTGAAGGCAAGTTGGAGGAGAAGGGGGAAGTAGATGGGTCACATGGATCACTTCACTAGTTGCTCCTGGAGGTGACTTCATTTCCTCTCCACCTTGAGGATGTCTCCAGTGATCCAAACCCCACCCCAGCTAGTGAGGTGAGCATTTGCATTGCTTTTGGTTTCATGAACAGCCACCCATGAGTAAGAGAGCACTAGCCAAGTACATCACCTAGCCCAACATTTTAAATCATGTACCCTCCAGTGCTAGTTGATTAAAATGGATGAACCCCGTCCCTCAGAAAAAAATTACTGCAACTGGGTAGGATCAATGGGCATGAATAGGAAAAGTGGACAGCAGTTTACCCAGATGGACAAGTATGCTTCAGGGCAGGTAACATTTTCCTGCTCGTATATCCTTCTATTCCCACTGGCTCAACTATTCCTTCTTTCCTTTTTTTATTTTATTTTGAATGCAGATGCAGCACACTCAACAGTCTGCTGCCCCTCATAAAAAAAAAAAGATATAGAGCCAAAGAGATGTTCAAAATTGTATTCAATGATGCATTTGAAGATAATGTGGCGCAACAAAGATACTAAGCACACCTAACTACAAAAACTGCATATAGTTTCTGCTTTTAAATAGATCTACCAGCAGTAGTGACACATATAACTCTGTGTGCGCCATGGAAAGAAGGAAAGAGAAAACAGTGATTTAGGAAAAAGGGACAAAACGCAACTTAATGGAAGATTTTGGTCTCCACTAAATGAGAATTTTATTCTTTTAAACATGATAACCCTTCCCCAAATGTTACTATAGTATGCAATTAGGAGTATTAAGAATTTTATATGTGATCTCTTGAAAATAAAGATTCAAACTTTGCTGTCCTTACTCAAGCAAAATGTCCACTTATTTCAATGGAAGTTCTGATTTTATATGGCCAGCAGGATTGAAGATGTTCTCCTTGGAATACTCTATTTTCCACAAAAAGTCAACCAAGCCATCATTCTGTAGCTATTCTATTCAGTAGGAATCATAAAATTAGACAGCACTTGCTCAATAGGTCCCAATTCAAATTGTGTTGAGCCAGCTAAATTCCTTGGTCCAGTTAATAATTCTCAATTGGTAGCATGGGATCCAAAAAACAGTAAGATCTGATAAAATGACTAATCAATCAGAATGTGAAAGTTCTTAAATGAAGAAGTTTGGGTAAATGAAACAGGGCTTATGAAAATAAAAAGGAAGAATGAAAAAAGCATTGACTCTGCTCCACTAATAACCATCAAATCTCATGCTGGAAATTGTTTTTTTAAGTTGAAGCCATATTGGCTTATTGCAGGAATTTCTTTGGGAAAAAAATAGTGACTTGTCACTGACTAAATATAACATCAACAACATATTAGAGTTCAAACAGATATTTTGTATACAGATGCTCAAGTCAAGATTTTGCTTTTCCAGGTGTGAGTTTTAGTATTTTTTTAAAGGTGTTAGAGGAAGTCTTCCATATACAGTACACACAGTAGCAGTGACTTCCTCATGGTATGCCATGAACCATAATTTAAACTAAAGTGACAACTTGAAAGCATAGTTCAGTCTCCATCTGCATTCAGTTCCTGGCATATCTACTTACATTGCTGAAAGAGAAGGTTATTAGTGCCAAGTGTGATCGTGAATTTTTGTGATGTGGACTTTTGTCCACTGCAAAACCACAAAAATCATTTCATTTATGGGCACCTGATGCCATAAAGAGTAATAATGCTCATTCTCCACTAACCCACCTAAATTTTTAACTAAGGGACATCATAGTTAAACATCAAAGTTACAGATGAATGGTTTTATTTCTAATTCTATGAACCATTGACTTCCTTGTACCTACTGTTGCTAAAGACACTGGATTTTTGTTTTAAGAAGACTTCTCATGGATTATATGCTACAAAAAACTCCAACTCTCTTGTGAGGATGCTACATCTTGTCAGATTTACTAGCTGACATCTAAACCTCTTAATATTGTTGATATTAGAGCTGGTAAAAAAAATTCTATTTTATTTTTGTGAAAAATTTCTAAATTATTTTGTTCAATTTTTTTTGCAGAAAATTTTGATTGTTTTGAGGAAAATATTTGAAAGGAAACAAGTATTTTGGTATATTTGTTTCCCTTTGCATTTAAATTTAAATTTAAATTTATTTTGTGTTTTGAAAGCCAAAATTAAACAAATATTTCATTTTGAAGCTGAAAAGGTCATTTTAAAATTTAAAAAAATTTTTTTGTGAAACATTTTAATTTTGATTAAACTACAATTTTCACTGAAAAAAATTAAAGTAGAATTACTTCAAATTGCTGTAGCTGATACCAAGTAATAACTTGAAGACCAGAGAATGGGACACTGTTTTCCAATACAGTGTTACTGAGTTACAGTATGCCATCAGGAATTTATACATTAGTGGGAGATAAGAATTTCTCTATACTGATTCCAGGTGTTAAATCCATTCATAAATATGGATTGGAAGATCAAGCAAAATTTTGTTCTATTAACTCAGAGGTCAGAACAACTTTTTATGATCTTATTAATTTATTTCCTAAATAGAACAAAATAATTTGCCTTCATAAATATGAAAATCTTGTGTAAACTGTGTTGTGTTTAGTATAGTTTGTTCAGACTACAAAAAGTCAAAAGAAGATTTGAATCCTAACCTTTCTTTTCCTCCCCCACAAAAAATATCCTGCTCTTTTTGCACTGGGTACTGTGTGTATGAAGCATAATACTGAGATAGATTTTTATTCTACCTTCACAGAGAAATAAATGTCCTTTTAAATATGGACTCATATAACCAGAGTGAGAAAGCCAGGTTTTAGGGAGAGGGAAGATTCTGTGTGTGAAATTACTGTATCCAGTGTTCACATTTAAAACACTTTCCCTTTTCTCCTCAGAGACGTGAGGAAAGGACATGAGAAAGGACAAGCTCCCCCTGTTAAACATTTACTAATGAGTTTCTGGTCAGAGACTGTTTAAAGTTTGAATTATCAGGAATGTGCTCTTCATTTTAAGAGAAGTTGTATAAAATTGTGCTGCAGTGTACTACAGAAGCTATAACACACTTACATAGGAAATAACTGCTGCACTGAAGAATAGAACACATTTGTATGGAACTTTTCAGATTTACTCCTCTATCTAAAGGGGTCATTTTTCTTTTCTGTCTCTTTCTACAGACAATATTTATGGGAAATTAGAAAATGACAGAGAAAAATGGTTTGTGATAAACTATCTTTTTTTTTTTTTTTTTTTTTTGGAGTGGGGGAAAAAAAGCTTTTAAGTCTGCAGTTTTTGCTACCAGACTGAATGTAAGAGTAATTTCTGGCCTCCACATCCATTACTATGTGGCGCTTAATGCATATGTGCGGAGATGAACTACCTGCAATAAGAATCTGTATTGGGAAGGAATATGGGAAGTGAGGTAGATGCAAAAGGCAACCTATCTTCGTATTCTGATGCTTAGATTTTCCTGCCATTGAAAAAACAGATTTCAAAAGATATTATAGTGTACCCAAAATTTGTTAATTCTGCAACGTTTCTGGGAGAGCACCAATTTGACAGGTATTTAATTCCAAGCTACTATTTCACAACCAGAGAGAGGAATTTCAGCCGGTCAAATTACAAGAATCTAACATAAATCCCTCACAGACATCACTAAAATCCCGAAAGACAGGATTACTACCTTGAGAGGAAAGATAGCTCAGTGGTTAGGGTGCTAGTCTCACAGAAGTGTTGTAATGATAAATACTTTAAAGACTGTGAGAACCTCAAAGACTACAACAATGAGACCCATAAACAGTAAAACATCAATTTTAAAAATATGGC
Source organism: Mesoclemmys tuberculata (assembly GCA_007922155.1). Taxonomy (NCBI): domain Eukaryota; kingdom Metazoa; phylum Chordata; order Testudines; family Chelidae; genus Mesoclemmys; species Mesoclemmys tuberculata. The sequence goes on along the minus strand of ML675629.1, from coordinate 14,608,813 downwards.
TCTTATGTGTGACTGGTTTTATGACATTTTTTTGTCACAAATGTGAATTCGATCCTTCAGCAGCCGTACAGGTTTGAAAAGACAGATTTGTCAGCAGTGAAGAAATGCCGTTCTCTCTAAGAAAAATTGGGCACACTGTGTACATTTGTTACTGTTCATTATGTACATGTCAATGAATTATTAATTAATTAACTTATGCACCTCGCTTACTGTAAATTTGAGATGTTTAATTTTATTAACTTTGATTATATCAGCACCTCAGTTCCCAATTAGTTAATAAAATAGAGGTTCTACTGGAACTACTTTAGATGGACAGTATGTATCTAGCCATCTCATTTCCTTCTCTGCACCCTGAAACTCAGTCCTTCAAACTACTATTCACTTAAGGAACTGCTCACATTCCACTGGCATCATCAGAAAACCCTGGAGAAATGGTGATGATAGCATACCAGTGATTGAAAATCCTACAGTATGCAAGAGATCTTAGAGCTCTGCCAATCTATAGCAGATGAAGAACATGAACTATATGTTCTAATTATCTAAATCTTCATAAATTAAATAGAAAACATAACAAAATAAATTAAAAACTGGAACAAAACAAGTAGGGCTGAAAGATCAAAGCTTAGAAAAGCACGTTAACTGAAAAAACTAATGAAGAGGTGAGACCTCTAATAATTCTCCTAAATATGAACAGTAATAACAGCACGTAGCTCTCATACAGTAATGTTCAGCCATACATCTCAAAGAACTTTACAGAGGAGTTTGATACAAATATCATTATCCCCATTTTACAGACAGGGCAACTGAAGTAAAGGGAGTTAAAGTGACTTGCCCAAAGTCACCAGGAAAACTAGCACATCGCTGGAAATTGAATCAAAATCTCCTGAGTCTCCCTCTGGTGCCTTATCTAGTAGTCTAGCCTTATGTCTGCAGGAACTTGTTTGGTCATCCATCATTTACTAGTTGCCTTGGACTCAGCTTGCTATGTATATTTGTCTTATGTTCAGACACTCTACACTGTGCACTCACACAACATATTCTGATAGGGATTTTGCTCCCCTGCCCTTTCAGTCCTTTGGGTTCAGAAAGTGCTTTCAGTTCAGATTTCAGTGTATGAGCTGCCTAGCAGGGACCTGATCAGGCTGGCGGTTAGCTCCAAACTATCTTCTGTCATTCTGTAGGACTGTCTTTCTCCTCAATAAGCAGAGCTACAAGAAAAATGCTAACTTCCCTCTTAAAAAGGCAGTACTTGCTATACAGTATTAATTACTATTATATATGTTATGCAGAAGGAGCAAAATGCTCCCATACAAGTCAGTGCAACCTTTTTCCCCAATGGCTGAAATTAAATAAACACAGTGAAGAGTTTGAAAATAATTATCTACCATTCAGTTTAAAATATAAACTTACCAGTTGCCTGTGTGCTAGCACAAGCAGCTGACTGAGAAAAACTGCCATGCTGCAAATTATTGTGAATTAAAGACCCTGGCAGTGAGACAAATAATAGATTTGTAGGAATGTTAAAAATTAACATGGAGTGAACAAAGATGAATCCCAGCCCCAGGAACCAATAAATCTAAAAGCCATTTGAAAAATATTTGAAACTCTAATTCTAAAGGTATTCAGTTCAACAACACTTCACAATCTAGTTTAATTATATGCAACACTTTGCTTTGTAAATATCAAACACTTATGCACTATGAATAAACATACTTTTCAAATACAGTATTTTCAGATAATGGCCAAAATTGAAACAGTTTCCAATTAATTTCCATGAGAAGTCACTCAAGCAGCAGTCTCAGAGATTGACACTTTTTAAAGCAAAAATATATGAACCACGATTAATAAAATGTTGCTCCGTAATAAACTATACATTTGTACACTTCAACCACATTCAGGAAACCCTCACCAAAACAGAAGTTGCATGTAGCAAAAATAATCAGGGAACTGACCACCTGAACTAAACTGAATTAAAGAACCCAAACCAATTTTCAGAAAAATAGGCTTTTTGCTATTTGACATTTATAGATTTGTGAAACTCATTAGACCACCCCAAATCACACAAATTTCATTACAAATTTGATTCGCAGGCCACTCTCATCATACATTTTGCCAACAAATGTGAACTAGTTTAGTTTCACAATCAAACCAGTGAAATTAGACAGTTTTGACAAATTTGCTTCGAGTTCAATAAAGTTCAAAGTGAGCAAATCCACACAAACAGTGAGCAAAGAGATTTTCCTTGCATTGCTGTGTTCAATTTCTTAAATTGCAAACATGAGAAGATCTCTAACTTGACTTCTTCCAAAACACAATAATAAATATATGGAAAGAAACAAAGGAAATTAATCCTTCACACTGAAATTGTTATCAGAAAAAAAAGAGTTAATTTGGTGGCAATGACATTAAGGTCTTCTGAGTTTTGGGAAGGTTGTTTTTGGTTTCATTAAACCCATACACAAGAAAGTCCATCAAACTTCCTTGTCAAGTTTGGCTGATAGGTAACTATTACAGGCCATGAAAAACATGTCTTTAGTAAAATTCATGAGCTCAACGTTGCATTTTATAGAGTTCAAAGTATGCTGTGAATACTTAGGGTGGGTGAAAATCCCAGATAACCCAGAACTTTGAAGCAAACATTAATCTTGGAACAACCAGAGAGGTTGTGACACACTGCACCCCCCATGATCGCCCTTAGAATGTAATTCTGTATTGTTTAATGCAATGCATGTCATGTAAGATGTTTCTGGAATGCTCATGACGTACTGGACGTTGCTGTTATAGTGATATGTTTGTTGTAAAGTCATGTGTATGGTTATGAGACTTTGTTATGTGATATGCCCACAGATGTGTCTCATGGCTTGAGATCAGATCAGGCAAAACTTTCCAAAAGTAGAGGAGCAATTCAACCTCACAAAGGCATGCATAAAACAAACCCAGCTCCATAGCATTTCAGGAACAAAGGACTGGCCTTGGTATCAACAAAGGATCAAAGAGACTCACAAGTGAACCACCTCCCTCCTTTTCCTTGACCAGCTTGGAGCCTTGATAAGGTAATGCTCACTAACTCAGGGCATGGATGAACCCAAACAAGAACATTCTTTGTCACGTGACTCTGAAGGCGGGGGGGAAAGAAAGGAGGAGAGCCTGGCTGAAAGGAAATCAGCCGGCCTGTGATGAGAACCATCTGAGTTTGTAAGATCACTGAAAGTGTTAAGCTTAGTTTAGAATACATTTGGCTTTCGCTTTCCTTTGACTAATAATCACTTAAAATTCTTCCGTAGTTTAATACATTTGTTTGTTTATTTTATCTGAAGCAGTGCATTCATTTTAAGGTGCATTAGAGACTCCATTTGAAGTAACAAGGGTGGGGTGGCGCATATCAATTTATTTGATAAATTGACAAACATATGAGCTTGCAGTGTTCAGTGGGCAGCACTGAACACTGTAAGATGGCAGTTCCTAGGGTTGTATCTGGGACTGGGGATATTAACTGGGTCATGCTGTTGCATAATCCAAAGAGTGGCTGACTAGAAGCACTCACTGAGTTGTGATCAACTTGCTTGCTGGAGGCTGTGCATGGACACCCCGCAGAGGAAGTCCTTATAGCAAAGCAGAGAAATATGGGCTATAGGAGTGGGGGATTGTGGGTGACACAGCAATTCACCAGTCCAGATTGCACTTGGGTAACATCACAGAGGTTCATAGATGCTTTGAGCACAATTTGTGTGGGGAAATGCAGAGAGGCAAAAAAGCAGTATTGGAAAAGAGGTCAGAAGGAAAACAAGTCAAAGAAGAGATCCATTAGGATCCTCCTCCAATGGAAAGAGAAAGATGAGAAAGAGATAACTTACTTCGTGATTTCTTCTCTTATACATAAAAGGTGGTTACAACGCTAATGGTTAAGTCTAATTGGCCTACAGCTATGGTTTAATTAGATAAATTGAAATAAAACATTGCTCACAAAACCTATCATATGCATAAATAATTTATTTACTGTAGACTTAAAAGGGAATGAGAAAGTAAATCCTAGCTATGTTATTCCTTCCAAGCTACCTACAACCAAAGTTATTTGGAGCATTCAAAATACTACATATTTAAAAATTGGGTTTTGACTGATCACATTTGTGCTGTTTTTTTGAATGCAGTCAAACTCTCACTTCACTAGTATGATGGGGATTGTTTGAACACTGTGTAGCTACTACATGGTTCTACATGGTAGAAATCCCAATAAAATAACTTCCCTCTGTTTGAATGCCATGAAATCTACTTTAACCAGTCCTCAATATGAAGTCTACTTTGGTGGTCAGCATGAATTTGGTGTTCTCAGTCAAGTTCCAAGTGGACATGTGCCCATGTAATAAAAACCAGTACCATAAGTGGCACTAATTTGACAACATTAAAGCATGCACTGCTACTTCTTGTGCCGTAAGCAGTCTGTGGATGGAGAATTTCAGTGATGAGCGGCTTTCACAGACCACTCTTACAAAGAATTTATACTGTAATATACGATTATGGAAAGTCAAAGCAAGGATGGGTTACTGATGTCTGTATAATTATTATACATTTAAATACATGTCCTAGGATGATCTTTAGCTTACGTTCCAGCTTCTATCTTAGGTAAGAAAGAAAAGAAGTGCACCTTGTGCAAAATGCCACATTTATTTAGCAATCATTTCGGATTCATGCAGATTTATTTATACAGTTTATACAATGATGTACCTGTCATATAGATAAAGTTCAATATTCCCCCTCTGGCACATCTGAAATGTGTGCCTGAGTTAATAAATAAATGTATTAACCCAGACACTTTTTAGGAAACCTTTGTTATGCTCTGTACAACATATTATAGTTAATCTAACCTGAGTCATTTGTTCCAACACCTTTGAAAATCTATCTGTCACAAATGGAACACTCATACTGTACACTGATTGACTATGCATTGCATATAAGTAGCATCTGACTTCCCCACTAGCAGATCACCACTATGAGAGCTGTAAATGACTTTGGTATCTCTGTCTCCCAGCAAGTGGTGAATATACTCAGGGAAGCATTTCTTCTAAGAATCTGAAGAGTATCAAAAGGAATAAGAGGCAAGGGTGTGTAGGCTGACGTGTGCCTAAACATAATATAGGTTGAGATGCAGTAATTGGGAGAGTTCAGACACGGGAAACCTTGTATCTAGCCATCCATAGGGTGAATAACCATTAGACAACAAGCAGTTAGAGGATATTATAAACCATATTCTGAAGCCTCTCTCCCCCCCCCTTCCTTTTTTTTTTAAATTGAAGATTGGCAACTGCACTGATTTGTGTTAAACATATGGCCATTTAACGTAGACTACCCATAACTGAATGAGTGGAGTTCACCATTCGCTCCACTTAGGATCTACTAGAGCCATTAATCAAACTGATGATCAGTCACTCTTGTCAGACATTGAATCAAACTGGAACTTTGAGGCAAAAGGGTACAGTCTGATCCATTGAACACTGTCATTAATGTCATGTTATAATAATGAAACATTCAGGCTCTACACACATCTTTTACATGTCACGCTTCTAGTTATCCTGCAGTCTATGAAACTGTACGCCCCAAATGTGAGGCATAAGATTTTCCATTTCAGGGACTGAACTGCCTTCTTAGAATTTTCCTCAATCAACGAAAAACAACCAAACCCAAAATATTATCAATTCAGTTTTTAAAAATGATAATAATAAAATTAGATAAGGTTTGCAGGTTTATAGATGTACCAGCCTAACATATTCATGTCAAGCTCTTTGCTGCAGAACATGCTCTTGAGAGCTATGATATATGTGCACCCAGAACTGTAGTGCAAACCACTTTGATAGAAACAAGAAACCACTTATCCCATTATGGTATATATTTAAGCAGTCTTGAGCTTACAGCTTAAAAGTTAAAAGATCATGTTCAGAAGCACTCAGCTACAAGCACTTCTTTCCATTTTGCTAAATAACCAGGGTGAAAATGCAACAGGAAATTTCAACATATTAAGCTCAAGGTAGGAATCAGGAAAAAACTCCTATCAGTAAAATGACACAGCTATTCCACAAGAAAGCTTTTCTGCAGAAAGAGGTCTGGTTCTCTTAGGACTTCAGCAGTTTAATCATTTCTGGTTTTCTTTGTGTTTTTACAAGGTGTTTGGAGTGTATATGCGTGGGGGGGGGGCGATCTGTCACTTTTACTCCTTAAAATCAGCCAGCGCTATAGGGCAAGCCTCCTTTCATTTTGTGTTTTCCTAGCTTCTCGTCTTCTATTTTAGGAATGTGCCAATGCTATTCCAAATAAATAAATAAATATGCTAATGTTCATCATGTATTGATGAGACAGTACTATGACACGAAAGTTTCTAGCTTAATTATCCAACACTCACAGGAGAAGATGCTGGCTGATAGAAGTGCAGCACATGCAATATTTAAAAGCCTTTTGTACTACATTTTTAAAATTACCCTTAAGGCTAGAACTCTCAGAAAGGTTCAGTTTCCATAACCAGGGCCAAATTTCAAGAAAGCTCAGGGTCCGAGCCCTTTTGAAAAGCTAAGCCTTACGTAGGTGCCTTGGAGGGAACGAGCTCTTTTAAAAGTTGGCCTCAATGTGGGAACTCAGCACTTGAAAATCTGACCCTCAACTCTTTTGAAAATCAGGTCCCCAGCGGCCTGTGAGGGCCACACTGGACTGCGATTGTGTAATACACGATAAACAGATTAAAGATGTTTTCTTTCAATAATTTTTTTGGTTAGTCAATGAGATGTCTTTAAAAAAAATAATACAAACACACCCACATCCATACAGCCAGTGTAAAATGAAATGTAATTTCCATTTTCCTGAATGTGTCATTTTGAGGATAATTTCAAATTTAATGTAAAGATTTTATCTTTATGCAAAAATAATAAATGTTACCTATTTCAGGCACTAATAGGGAATGGTGGCGTAGATGTGGGGTGGAGAGAGCTGTGTAGGGCATATATCCTACGATTCTGTTGTGTCTTTACTCAGCCCACCTAACTAGTGCTTCACTGTTACACTGCTATATATACACCTGTGCTAAGGATGCATGCAGTATTTATACTCTACATGTCACCATAAGATTAGACATAGCCTAATTTCTCATAAATGACACTCGTTTTCTGCTGGTCAGGAGAAATGTTAAAGAGTTTTCTAAAACACCTGTAGTAATTAAGATTCAAAACATTCAAAACATTCCCATTTCACAGCTGGAGAAAGTTAGGCATTTAGGGCCAGAATTGTCTTGATTTATAACTACTGGGGATCTATCACGGTATTATCCAGGGACTGAACTCTCAGGGGGGATGAATAACTGACAATTCCACTAATTTGCAGAGTCATTCAGAAAATTTGGAACAGGTCTGTGTACACTCTTAACCCGAAAACTATCCTTCCTCTTCTGAAGGACGATAGGTAGTTATAGTCCCACTGTTACAGTCTTGCTAATAACAATGGACAACAGAAAAACAGAGTTTGGTAACTCAGGGGCCCCATTTCCTGTAATTTGTTGCACAAGCACAGTCTGATTTGATGAATTGCAAGATCCAGGCTCAAATCATGAAACTGATTGTGTTCTTTTCTGACTCTTTAAAGAATAAGGAAATGTGAGTTATAAAGACCAGATTAATTCCCATAGGAAGAAAAAAAATTGAGATAACATTAAAATTGACGTGTCTTCTCCCACACAATGTAGAATAGAGCTGGAAATGCCAAGAAGACATAGTAGCAATAAATATAACACAGGGGTAACAATTAGCTTTTAATGTAATAGGTAGTTTGCTAACAATTAAATCTATTGTGTTCTATTGGAATTTATTACTTTTTATTCTTTCACCACAGATGTAAACACAGGCTTTACATACTCATAACTATTCTGAGTCACAGCCAGCTCCAATAAAACGTAGTAAACGTCATCATTCAATCACAACTCTAAAATGTAGCAATGTTGTAGATTTTGGAGGTTAATGAATTTACAGTTGGGCCAGATTTTCAAAAATCTGTGTTCAACTGCAAGTCCTATATCTGACAGCAGACAACCATTTGCATGGGCAAATTAGCTACGAAACAGCACACAGCCAGTTTTGAAAATCAATCTGAGTCAAAATGGTGTAGTTGCTAAGCAACAGCATTAAGAAAATGCATCATTTTTTTGTTTGTACATTTCTCTCTCCTGTTGCTTATTTCCCAGGGGGAAAAAGACAAATATTTAAATTGGAATTTAATCACTTTTTTCACTCTTTAATTATACTATATTGAAAAATTAATGAATAATATTAGTGCTTCTGAAGAATAAGACATTCAAATAAAGGAGACAATTATTCATCTGTATGCATGTTCATTAGGATGACCAAATGTCCCAATTTTATAGGCACTGTCTTGATATTCAGGCCTTTTCCTTATACACGCACCTATTACTTCCCACCTCCTGTCCTGATTTTGCACACTTGCTATCTAGTCACCCTAATGGATATCAGGTGGTCAGCATGCTTGAGAGGGACAACAAATACAGCTATCTGCATTCCATGTTCATACACGGCCCAAACCTACCTCTGAAACGGTGGAGAAAAATCCAATTTGACTCCAATGTCAGCAGAACAAGCCCTAAATTTTGACCCTCATGAACCAAACATCAATGCAATAAAAAAAAACCCCACAGTCTACAGGTTAGTTTTCAAGTATGGACATAAGATATGGCCTTAAATATTAATTGAGGGGTAAAATTGTAAAGAGTGCTTAATTGATTTAGGAGCCTAAGGGGGAGATTTACAAAGGCAGATGGAGCAGTTAGGCTCCCATCACTCGTATAAAGTCACATGGAGTTAGGCAGCCAGTCTCCTTTCTGCCTTTGTAAATCTCTCACTAAGTCCCATTTTCAAAAGTGACAGACTCCTAGGCACCTAACTCCCATTGACTTTCAATGAGAATAAAGTTCCTAAGTGCCTAAAAGCAAGATTTACACAGGTATTTAGG